>JAMZEH010000103.1:2437500-3037500 GCA_024699665.1 Ostrea denselamellosa
TTTCCAATGTGTTTGCCTTCGATATTTGTACACATTGTAATGATAGTCATTTCCACATGAATGTGTTGGAGTTGTGAACGATGCGCGTATGAATCTTCATAAATACAGTACTACGCCTATTTTAACAGCTGGATATTCCGACAGATATGAAAATAGAAAGTAAATATAAAAAAAAATAACAAATACACGAGGATACGAAATGCAACGCTTTATGTCGGCATACTTTTCACCAAGCGCTAACGCCCTCCAAGAAAAATGCGGCATACTTTCTATTGAGCGCTAGACTCTTCAAGAGGTATGCCGGCGTGAATAGTTGCAGTTCATACCCTCGGGTACTTAAAATTTTGAAATTTATTTCTAAAATATACTGTACAAGCTGTTCAATGTCAGATCCAATTTTACATTTACATCTGAGATCCCCAGAAACTCTGAAGGCTGGCAGTGAACACGTGAATTAGTTACTTTACCAACACAAGTTGCACGTAACATAAATATATGAAAGGGATTAACACTCCCTAGCAATGAAAATGTGAGATCCCAAGAAGGGGATAAAAAGAAAGAAAACTACAACGAAAGAAAAAAAATGGTAGTTGATCTGAGTTGTCCGGAAGGGATTGTTTTGTGTGTGTATACAACCCAGTGTTATAAATTGGTAACACGTTACTCTTTGTAAATGTTTTACATTCGTGAACTGCAATATTGAACGCAATAACTCAGAATAAACGATAGCAGATGGAACTATTTTTCTCTTCTGACTGGTCAGTATATATTGACGTTATAAAACCCAATGTTTGACCACGCGAAACGCTAAACTTTAAGTGGCGTATACCACAACATAAATGTTATTTTATTTTTTATATATAACTAAAGAAGAATTGTTTACTTTCATTAGTAAATATGTATCATGCCTATTAATAATTAATTGGAAAGAGTTAATAAACTACTTACTTATCTTTACCTGTTAACCTTTTTTTTTTTAGTTCCGCGTAACAGCTAATTAGTTCATTTTATTCTTGGCACTCCACGAAGACAGACGTATCTTTTTAGCTTCATAAAAAATTCAGGATGTAGACACCCCCTGTTTTTTCCTGGCCTTTCTTTTTAGTGGTAGTTTGTCTTCGTTTTATTACATTAATTTGACTTCCGTTTTTAGTAAAAATTCTGTTATCCTGAAGATGAGTCCCAAAAAATTGACAATTCCAGATTGTTCTTGTCTTTGGTCATTTTATCGCTTCATATGTCCTTATCTATTTGACCTCTTGTCTCTGTTTAGATCCCACACTGGGGGTGTTGAGTATCGTCAGTTTTAATGTCCACTCTCTCTCTCTCTCTCTCTCTCTCTCTCTCTCTCACACACACACACACACACACACACACACACACACACACACACACACACACACACACATATATATATATATATATATATATATACAAAGTTATCAAAGTTCACTTCCGTTTACTGAGACATTTTGATTTGTATTATATGTAAGAAACCTCCTCCATTGTTTTCATGTAGTTAGACCAAAAAAGACAGGATATATGTTTACATATTTACATATACCAACGACCGTGTTCTTAATCAAGATTTATCAATTGATAATCTCAAAATTATGCTCATGGTGGGAAGCAGAGAGCACTTGTCACGATACACCATTATAGTTATAGTGTTTTATTCATTTATTTTTTTCTATTTTATTTTATTATTTTTGCCCCGTGGGGATCCGGATTGTTAGAATAGATCCTCAGTACCCCCTGCTTGTGGTAAGAGGCGACTAAATGGGGTGGTCCTTCGGATGAGACAGCAAAAACCGAGGTTCCGTGTCACAGTAGGTGTGACACGACTAAGATCCCTCCCAGCTCAAAGGCCATAAGCGCCGACTATAGGCCTAAATTCTGCAGTGTGAAGATCTTCCAAAAAACCCAGTATATATATATATATATATATATATATATGTCTCTCTCTCTCTCTCTCTCTCCCTCTCTCTCTCTCTCTCTCTCTCTCTCTCTCTCTCTCTCTCTCTCTCTCTCTCTCTGTGTGTGTGTGTGTGTGCACAGACAGCATTGATTAAATCTGCAAAAGTGAAAGCTAAAAGACAGTCAGCGTGTCGTGCGCGGATCCAGCGGGGCTGGAGAGGAAGGAAGCTGTTCAGTACTCTGATTTTAGATTTGTGTATATAACCAAGGATTTGAGAATTTAAGATTATTATTTTTTTACATTTATTGTGCTGATAAAACTTAAATTTCAAATCATTTTCGATATATACTGGTACGCAGTCTTGTAAACTTGACACCTTGAGTGTCGATCTGGAAAAGGTCCAGACGAAGAAATTCCATTTTGAAATAATCCACGACAGAAGCAAGGAAGCTAGAAGAACCGTAATGAGCAATACAATACTACCACCAAAAAGACTCGCATATTCAAACGCAGGAAACCCGTCACGACCAACGACAAAAGGGACACGTGCCCGGTTTTGAATGTTTCCAATATCACTGTCTGGGACTTTTAGACTTCAAGATTTCCCCAAGGGCCTTAATTTCTGTCCTACAAATAAGAGAGGACAGTAAAACGTCTTTCTACTGACTGCGGCATACGGAACATTTCTCCCGTAAGAACTCCAAAGATGACAGTGGCTCATCGTAGAGAAGCACTCTCTCTACAGAACGAAAACACTCTCTCCACAGAACGAAAAACACTCTCTCCACAGAACGAAAAACACTCTCTCCACAGAACAAAAACATTCTCTCTACAGAACGAAAAGCACTCTCTCTACAGAACGAAAAGCACTCTCTCTACAGAACAAAAACACTCTCTCTACAGAACGAAAAACACTCTCTCTACAGAACGAAAGCGCCTGCGAATGACCTCCTGGTGGTTGCGGGGGAAAATTGATAGATTCCTTCCATCGCCAGATTTGCCGCGAGATATCCTCAACAAAGAAGAAAAATTACAGTTGCAAACATTGAAAAACTGGAGAAATATTGTTTTCAAAAAGGCAGACAAAGGCTCTACTGTTGTTGTATGGACTGCCAAGGAAATGTCAGAATTTATTGACTTACATCTCCTGCAGCATGTATAGTATTTACCGTTATACGTGAAAGTGACGACTGGTTCCTTTTGACTATCAATATTACTCCACGTTACACTAACAACCCATATAATGAAGGTATCGAGCTCATAGAGAGGTTTGGAACAATAGGGTTATTTAATGCCATTAATCAGTCATTCAGCTTATTAAACGTGTCCTATAATTTAATAAATTCATCTTCTACTGTCAACACTATCTGCAAGTTAGTGGCACGACTATGGAAACTAAAATGGCACCATTTTATTACAACATCTCTATGGGAAAACTAGTACGTTCAACATTATTCTCAGTTAAGCCTTTTGGTTGGCTACATTTCACAGATAGAATATCAGACCTCCGCAAACGGGTCAATAACTACCGGTCCTCTGTCCAAACCAAGAAACATCTACCAGTAGATACACATTTCAATGACAGTAATCACTGACGGAGTGGATATTGACTATGGGCCAAATTGGTCAGATATCGAGAGAAAACAAAAGGAAAAATTCTGGCTGCACAGACTGAATTCATTCGGAGCCTCAAGGTATCAACAAACCCATCGAATTTACATGGATGACCGCGGCCCAAACCTTGACCAGAGAACTCGTTTGATAATGTCAACAATACTGTAGCAGCATTTTGCATTATATTTTTGGCATGCTTTTTTTTTTACAAGATTACATATTTACGTAATTGTGTGTCAGTCTGATGTTCCAAAGCTTTGCATCCACCCTTCATGGCAAATTAATCCATCAGTCATTATTCTACAAACCAAAAATTTTGAGAAGTTTCTTTCTGGTTTTAAAATCCTTCTGCCCAAAACAAGATAAATTCATACGAGGATGCCTGAAGATTATTTGACTCTGTAGACTGCTAAATTATTTTTATTTTGTTTTGTTTTTTTCATGAGTGGTTCACTTTACTTTTTTTTTTAAACATGTGCAATTTATACACGTTGCATAATAAGGAATCTCACCGGGTACGAGTTAATTTTTGTATTGATTAACATGTGATCGTTATGTAACTCGCCCACCGACCTCCTTTGACAATGATTACGTCAGTCATTATCACTTTGCGCAGCACGGCTCAGCCCAATGAACTAATATCAAGTCTCCTAATTCGCTCTCTAGAAAACATATCGATTAGCAAGCCAAAAACAAGAAACATGTCATTTGGAGAGTAAAAACGTAGATTTAGTTTTTATGTTTTGTAGACTATCTGTAGTTTTCCTATGTCAGACCTTTTTTCGTTTGACCTGCGGAAGGGACAGGTCCTCTTGAAAGTTGTTCGTGATGTTGATCATTTTAGTGCTCTCTCTCTCTCTCTCTCTCTCTCTCTCTCTCTCTCTCTCTCTCTCTGTGTGTGTGTGCGTGCATTGCTTTGATACAATATTCCGTAATATAGGATGAAATTGACAGAACAGTAACAGTGGGTTCAGTCCTCTATGTAGCGGTTTTGACCGGTCCTGTAGCCTGAAGAGATGTCGGTCTGTGCTGTGTTAAGTGCTCATCAAGAATATCATACATTCATTAAAACTGTGGCTTTCAAAGTAGTTTAGTTCGAGAATACAGTGTCATGTACATATTAGACATTTTATCAATCCAGACACAGTAAATAAAATGAAGTAAAATGGTCATTTCCAGAATATGTTGATCAAAGAAGACGGGGACGATTACGAGGATTGCTAAATCTCATAAATCCTACAAAAAATAAATCGAGACGGGCAAACACAGAGGTAATCAGGTGTTCTGTTGACCAGTAAGCACACCCCCGTGGGGTCTGTGTCGCGGTAGCAAAGTGGTAGAGCGTTTGTTTCGTGATCGTAAGGTCGCGAGTTCGAGCCACACTCATGTCATGGATGCGTCAAATCTAGAACTCAATTATAGGTAGAGATAGCTTCTTCGCCAAACGTTCAGCATTTAGAAGTTTTTCGGGTTTCTTGGATATGTCCCTAAAACCGGAGGTCCCGTGCCGCGGCAAGCGTTGGCACATTAAGGAGCCCTCAATGCAACGGCCCTGAGCGCAAGGCATGGGTCTAAATTTGTGGTACTTCACCTACAGCTGGTGACGTTACAATATGAGTGTAAAGCAATTAAACAGTAGCCTACCTCAGATTAAAAAAAATTGATTATACGCATAACATGATCTTGCATATCGAATCAAGTTTGGAAACACAAAAACCATTATGCAGGAGATAATGGAATATTGCTAAATATATATGGGAAGCTGACGATCGGGAAGCTGACATCATCCCGTTTGTAATAAAGTTGAGTTGTTAGTTTGCCGTCAACGTCTATGTTCAACAAAACATCCATAAAACAAATGTGGAAAACCCTTTGTGACGTCTTTTATTTCGAATTCAATGGGATACATGGAGATCAACTTATGAATGACTATAAATTGTTGATGTATAAAACGTGGTCGATATATCTAAATGTTGAGTTGAAGGTTATAGAAAGAAATATAGAAGTTTTTAAATAAATTCTACACTGTAAGAGTACAGATCCAAGCAAGTTAGTAAAGGAGCATATCTTGTGCTCATGAGAATTCCAACAAACTGTTGGAAGACCTGATCTTCAAAGACAACAGATATATTGTCAATGAGGAACTCCAGCATCTCTCTAATATCAAATTCAGATACTTGTGCGCAGAAACAGAGTGGTGTTTATAAAGGTAAATCTTTATACGACCAATTACAAGATAAGAATATATACGAGTTATATTTTTATGGAAGAAGCAGCTGTCTCTGGTGTTAAAATTAAGCATAGTTTTTTATTTATTGCGAGGAATGGTGGTGTGAAGTGTATGTTATGATGCTGTTGATTTTGGAAAAAGTTACCAATCATTACAGTTCTTTGGAATGTTCGAGAATTTACATTTTATTTGAGCTATTTCTCGCATAAGTTGTGGCACAACACATCTGAAGTTTCTTCTTCACAGCAGTTGATAATTTTGTGAAGAATAAAAATAGAACATTTTCCAGATCCTGCCATGTTTCTTTCTTTGCGTAGGATTTTCTTTTTTTAATATATATATATATATATATATATATATATATATATATATATATATATATTATTATTATTATTATTATTATCTTTTGGAAACTCTTGGAATCTAGTATGTGCAGTGTATATGTAGGGTAACTCAAAGCCACTCGTCCCATTTACAGGGAGATGAGTGTAAAACTGAAACGTGATTTTGAAGAATTTCGTCTTTTCTAGTGGTACAAAATAAAACCTATTTATTCAAAATTCTTCATTTTCCCCACAGATTACATTTTTTTCGTTGGTTGTTGTTGTGTTTGTTTTATCTATTTTACTTTGGTCCGCTTTTGGAGGCAATTGACAAGTTGGGACAAATGATCATGTCAGCGTTCCTGATCAAAATATGTTTGCCATATGTCTACCTGCGTTGATGTCATAATAGCAGAATTTGTGGTATATATATCGTGTAGTAACACTTGTGGCCGTTGTGTACAGCAATACATGTGTGTGTTTAGACATATCGTACGGTAACATTTGTAGTTGTATATATTCTATGCGAGGGGGGGGGGGGGGGGGGGGGGGGGGGGGGGGGGGGGGGAGAGAGATCTATACTACCACGTCGCAGTTCATACCCTGATGTATTTTCAAAGTAAAATATGTATTTTGATATTTACATTCTATTTTCATTTCTGTCGGAGTTACCATGCAACTGTTAAAATTGACGCACTAAATTTATCAAGATTCATACGCGCATTGTTTTCAACTGCAGGACATTCATGAGGGAATGGCTATCATTACAATTTGTAAAGATATCACGATCTTTCAGAATATGTACAAGTTTGTGTGTATAAGGTGTATAATTCTAATTATGACAATTTTCTATCGCCCTCAACTTCCAAATATTATTGTTAGATCGTCTTTAGCATGTCAATAATTCTTTATTATCATTATTGACTTAACAGTGTTTTTGACGATCAATGCGCAATTACACCTATACCAGAAATCCCTGTACACGTGCAGTTAAATGTGACCGCTTCAAACTGCGCATAACACACTTGAGTAGCTGGTACCATTTACGTACCTGCGTTATTTTCACCTCAACACTGACGATATGACAGTAATAGAATCAAGGGTTGAAAACCAAGGCAGTGCAAACATGATCCAAGTTTACTGACTTGAGAAAACAATTAGTTTCTTCGATTTATGGACATTTTCTTTTAAAATAGTACATTTCGTCAAATAATCGTAAGGTCGGGAAAGTAGAGAGAGAGAGAGAGAGAGAGAGAGAGAGAGAGAGAGAGAGAGAGAGAGAGAGAGAGGTGTTATTTACACTAATCCTGTAATGCAAGTGTCTTTGACAAGTAAATAAGGTACCTGTAGTAAGAAAATACAAGACATCTGCAGATAAAAACAAGAGGTCATGGGTCACATCGCTCACATGAGTCACCTTGCCCCATATTTAAAGAGTTTCCTCTATATTCGCCTGTAAAACTTTGATCCCTTATTGTGGCCCTACTCTACCTTCCAGGGCCATGATTCGACAAACTTGATTTTACACTACGTCAGGATGCTGCCATGTAAATGTAAACGGTTTTGGTCCCGTGGTTCTTGAGAAGGTTTTAAAAGATTTTTCCTATATATTCACATGTAAAACTTTGATCCCTTATTGTGGCCCCACCCTACCCCTAGGGATAACGATCTTAAAAAATCTGAATTTGCACTGTCAGGAAGCTGTCGTGTAAATTTGAACTTTTCTGGCCCGGTGGTTCTTGAGAAGGGTTTTAAAGGAAACCAACCTATTTCTACATTTTTATGATTATCTCCCCTTTGATGGGAATGACCCTACATTAACACAAATTCATTCCCTTCACCCAAGGATGATTTGCACTAAGTTTGATTGAATTTGGCCCGCTGGATTTGGAGAAGATTTCTAAAATTTGTCAATGTATTTTCGCTATTTTGCTATTGTCTCCCGCTGGAGAGAGGTGTTGCCCACCCTTTGAACAACATTGAATTTCCTTCAACCAAGGATGATTTGAGTCAAGTTTAGTTGAAATTGGACGAGTGGTTCTGGAGAAGACGATGACAATGTGAAAAGTTTATATTATTATTATTACAATTACAAGGCATTTATATAGCGCATTATCTAACATTATAAATATTACTCTAAGCGCTTTACAACATACACAATTAATATATCGCCAAACATACATACAACATAGAGAAATTAAGAAAAGGACTAAATGGGGTATTTTAAAACACAAATTATATTTAGTTACGCTAACTACAAAAAAGACTAATATAGCACACTAAAACACC
This sequence comes from Ostrea denselamellosa, assembly GCA_024699665.1. Taxonomy (NCBI): domain Eukaryota; kingdom Metazoa; phylum Mollusca; class Bivalvia; order Ostreida; family Ostreidae; genus Ostrea; species Ostrea denselamellosa. The sequence continues at coordinate 2,445,875 of JAMZEH010000103.1, forward strand.
ACACACACACACATCGCATATATACATACACTTGCATACGTACACATACATACATACGTGTTTTTTTGTTTGTTTTTTTTGTTTTTTTGTTTTTTGTTTTAATATGACCGATACATGTAAAAAGAAATACACATAACTTAAAAGAACAATAATAGAAATGAGTTTTAAAAGTAATTCATGCATTCATTATAACGACGACAACTCCAACGACGACAGACAACGGAAAGTTGATAAGAAAAGTCCTCTGCTCAGGTTAGCTAACAAGATGAAAGCATTTTACGATATAAATGTATCTACATGTATATCGGTATATTTGCAAAGAAAGTTGTACTGTAATGCAAAATTGATCTTGAAACAAGATGCATTTGTGAAACACTGATGCCTCTGTGTGGCAGCAAAAATATTTCTTGTACCAAACGAAAGATCTTGTCACAAGGAATACACATGTGAAATATGATAAACTTATCCCTGACCTTTGACATGTGACGGCCTATGCTAAAGTTTTCAAAAATATGCCAAACTCCAAGGTCATCAGGTCAAAATTGTGGGTACCAAAAGAAAAGTCCTGTCCAACGGAATAGCCCTATCATCAAAATTAAAGTGTTTCAAATGTAGGTTAAAATTCAAGGTTATGAGATAAAAGAATTTGTTATTTAAAGAAAGATATTGTCAAAAGAGTACAAATGTAAAATATCAAAAAGGAATGTACATGTGAACTAAGAAAGCCACATCACGAGCCATTCTAGGTTACAGGTTTTTTAAAAAGTAGGCCAATTTTCAAAGCGACGGTCACAAGTCCAAAAAGTAGTACCAAAAGAAAGGTTTTGTCACAATGAATATACATGTGAAATATGAAAGCCTTATCACCCAAATGTTATGGCCATGGTTAATGTTTTTGCGGACAAACAGATAAACACAGAGACAGACCAAATCTACATGCTCCCGAACTCTTCGATTACGGGGTAAAATATGTATCGCTCTCTCTCTCTCTCTCTCTCTCTCTCTATATATATATATATATATATATATATATATAGAGAGAGAGAGAGAGAGAGAGAGAGAGAGAGAGAGAGAAAGAGAGAGAGAGAGATCTGCTTTCCACCTTAAAGGACCAAGCATAAAATACCACATTAAGGGGACATTTTTTGTTATATTTTTTTCCAGAAGACTTTAAAATATTTAGAATAGAAATATGTTTTCAAAAATTGTTACAAATTAACCGTTGGGTGTTGATTTCATCGTATCAAACATATATAAAAATATACATTTTTTTTTTGGTCCCCTAAATATTTTGAAACCCTTTTGCACATATTAAGGGGACCAGTATATAAGATATACACATTAAAGGGACCAGTATATGATATAAGATATACACATTAGGGGACCAGTATATTATACATGTATATATATACACATTGAGGGGACCAATATATAAGATATACACATTAAGGGATCAGTATATTATATATACACATTATGGAGACCAATATATAAGATATACACATTAAGGGATCAGTATATTATTTATACACATTGAGGGGACCAATATATAAGATATACACATTAAGGGACCAGTATATTATACATACACATTACGGAGACCAGTATATCATATATGCACATTAAGGGGACCAATATATAAGATATACGCATAGAAAGGACCAGTTTATTATACATACACATTACAGAGATCAGTGTGTAATACACATGCATTAAAGTCACTAAATCAGTAGAATAAATGATTGACGTATTATACATTCTGAACGTCAGATCACGAGTTCAAATCCGTCAGAGGCTTTTGTTCATATTTACAGTAATGTTTTTTTTTTTACGTGTTACCCGCGCAAGCAAGGGTGATAGAAAATAATTACATTGATTTTGAAAGTAAAATTCAAACATTGGAGTTTGAAGATGATGAAAAGTAAAGACTACATGTATTATTATTAACTACGTGATTGGTTTTTGTTTTATGGTGATTCACTACATAATAAATGATTCAAATATGAAAGATCTAAATTAAATGTATGTGCCAAAACCAAAACGGCAGAAAATAAGCAATTTTGGATGATAAAAACAATTATATTCATAAGAAAAAAAAGCATGATTTAAAAAAAAAAAAAAACAAAAACAAAAAAAAAAAACAACAAAAAAAAACCAACATTACTGTAAATATGAACAAAAGCCTCTGACGGATTTGAACTCGTGATCTGACGTTCACCAGCCCGATAGTTAACCACTGAGCTATGATGACAATCAACCAATTCATATTTTGTGGGGGTGGGAGTGGAGGGTGATTATGTGGGGGTGGGAGTGGAGGGTGAAGGAGGGATTGCTTTGTTTTCCATATTCATTGTTCATGTAGTTTATGCATATAGTATACACGTAATTGACAACAACAACAACAAAGTTTGCAAAATTAATTATTCTGTTTGAAATTGCTAGCATAAAATTTCTCTCTAAATCCTTTTGAAAAGAATATAAAAATAAATAAAAACCATTTTCAAATTAATGCGAAATAGAAATAAAATTTTGATCTTTTGTAAAACGGGCCCCTGGATTGTTGTGTCAAAGGTCCCGTGTTTCTCAGTAGAGGCGTACTTTGATATTTTATTGAAGATAGATATTAACGGCAAATTGGTGCCTTGCTTTTGGAAATTAAGATCAATTATTTGAAACTTATTCATACAAGTAATAATTCCACGGAAGTGTGACTGGGAAAATATGTGCAGATTTGAAATTCCATACACTAACATCATTAGTTTCTCCTCAAAAGAAAATTGACCTAACAAACATATTTCATTAAATTAAAAACATTAAGAAATCATTTTCATTCTTACTACAGCCATATGATTAAAATCATTTTCATTCTTACTACAGCCATATGATTGAATTCTAAAATATCTGTTAATATTTAGAATTTGCATAAGATAAACAATTTCACAAATCCGGTACACAGTCACTACCTATGTAAACATCTTAGGTTTGACGCAGAGCGATAATCGAGCCCAGTACCTCCCGATCACAAAGCAAGTCCCCTACCACTTGGCCACCATCACTGGTCACCTCAACATATAATGATCAATCAAACATGGATGTTTTAAAACTAAATTCCAAATCTGTTGTTACAAGTGAAACTCTTAAGACAAGAGATTGAACAAATAAAAAAATATAGTGGAAATAACAATTCTTTAATTCGCCATGTTTAATCATGATATATATATATATATATATATATATATATATATATATATATATATATATAAATATATATATTCTATTTGTTTGTCAAAAGGATCAATCAAGCACATAAGAATGATGGTACAAAATAAGATACAACAAATCTAAATAAGAAAATCCTTGTTAGGGAGTACTCAGGCGGAGCGCCATGTATGCAAACTAAGCTTCATTGTCACCTGGTGTTTAATATTGAGTTTGTCTGTGTATGATCAGTTTTTACATTGAGGCAGGCTACTGAGAACAAGTGCGTGCGTGTTATATATATATATATATATATATATATATATATATATATATATATATATATATATATATACCGAAACTGGAATAATGACCCAGATTTTCAAAGATTTTATGGTTTTAATAGGTGGTGCATCCCATCAAAATACCCCACTGTTAATCAGTCCATTTTCGGCAATCTGATTAACAGCATCCCCTTCTCATTAGGAATGGAGAGAGAGAGAGAGAGAGAGAGAGAGAGAGAGAGAGAGAGAGAGAGAGAGAGAGAGAGAGAGAGAGAGGGGGGGGGGGTTGCAAATTCAGCAATAAAAAAGCGACGCTCTGAATTATTCGCGACGCTTGCTAACCATGTAAAAGTGAAGGTACACTAATGGCAAATTCTATAATAATAATTAACTTATTCCAGATCTGGCTTATGGTATTCAAATTTTGTCGTTCGGATAATTTCAGTTATCGATACGACCGACGAGCGGATAAAATCCACGTTTAGCAATACCCCAATGCATAAGGCCTCCGTCTTCAAAATTTGAAAATTTGTCACAGTAACATTCTTATCAACTTTTCGATAATCCTGATCTTAAGCATTAGATAAGTTATATAGTGAATTCAAACACATCCCGTGATTCCACACATGTATATACAATTGTAAAAACATTATGCCTGGAAATGGTCCAGTTTTATCCCCAGAATCTCCCCTCTAGATCCACCACTGGAGAATATATGTAGCTGGGTGGAGGATCTTGGATCACAGGTATCTGAACTTTAATCAATATATAAATAGAATAAATGTTGAATTCATCTTGTTTGAATATCACGTGACTGGGTAGAAAGTTACCTGAGAGTGATTTGTGTTCATATCGGGGCCTATACCTGCACACATTGTCAAGAGGGAAACACGCAGTATTTGAAGACACGTATACAGGGTGATGTAGACCGGTAAATTTTATCAACTTTTTTACAATAATAATAGGTAATAGTTTCATGCATTACATTTCATTGAAGTAATCATTTACAGCATAAAGTTCAGTGGTTAGAGCATTCTCTTTGTAACTGGTAGGTCGTGAGTTCGAGCCCCACTCATGCCATGTCCGCGTCAAACCTAAGATTTAAAGATAGGTAGTGATTACTCCTTCATCAAACGCTCGCAATATAAAACGGAGATTAACGGCCCTAAATGATATGACCTTAAAAACGGAGGTTCCGTGTCGCAGCTGACGTTGGCACGTTAAAGAACCGTCACTGCTACGGACTGAACGCTAATTATAGGGCTTCACCTACAGCTGGTGTCTAATTATAGAAATAAACAATCAGATTAAGGTGATTTGGCGTATGAGAAGTTTGTGAACTGCGTGTTTCGTATGGACGTTAAGTATGCTGTATGCAGGGTTTCCCCATATAAATGTAATTTATTACAACAAATCTACCGACGAATTATAAAGGGGCCTCCGTGGCCGAGTGGTTACAGCATCGCGCTCAAAATCACAAGGCCTCTCACCTCTAGTCGGCGCGGGTTCGAGTCTCGCTCGCGCCGATACATGTAAGAAAGTTTTTGCAATTAACTTTCGGAAGGTCGGTGGTCTCTTCATATAGTGGCGTAACATGTATGTAAACATGGTTAAAACTAGTCAGTAATCACGTGATTTCTAAACCCGCGCCAATGATGGAACAATGCATTTTTTCTGTTTTTCGAAGAATTGTTGTGGTAATTGAAGAGGTCTGCCTTTGATAATCTCCACGGTATTTGCGGCTCCAGTATACTCTTTATATTTAGTATATTTAGCCATATAGCTTTATAAAGCCATTTTGAATAACTTGATTTACCTATTTTAGATTGGATTACATTGGATTTTTTAAGTGTATTAGCGTAGTAAAGAACTCGTATAATACTTTTTGAACATGTCAAACTTCGAAGTAACCAGCACACTCTTCTTTAATTAAAGCTCATAATACTGTGAAGAACACCGGAACTTCCGCCATTGAATGATCTGAAGACAGCTTGCTAATTCAAGATGGAGAGGACACGTAAGGTATGCATTATTTAATTTATTGATTTTAGTGCTTATATTTTAAGCTCATTTGCAAGTGAGCATATTTGTGTTTTGTCCGTCTGTCTGTAAACTGTTCAAATTTTTGTCACTGGGTCAATTACGACAAATTTAGTACATAGCATCCTTGGGTAAAGAGATTTCAATTTTGTTCTGATGAAGGGTCATGCCCATTCAAATACGGAAATAATCACAAAACGGGAAAACTTAAGGTGGGGGTGATTTCAAAATCTTTTTCAAGAACCCATGGGGCACGGAAGTTGAAGTAGGGTGGGGTCATGTGTGGAGCGCCAAATTAACAGAACCTTAGATAATTAAAGATATTGTTACTTATTAAAGATATCATAACTAAAATTATTGTTATCAATTCCAATAATGCGCGCATAAAATCAATTATTTCTTTTTTCAATTGAATCTAATGCGCTTCAATTCAATTATTGCTCATTAATTGAATTAATTTGCTCGTCGATTTAATACGCTGGTTTCGAGATATGTCCGAGTTATTTCTCTTTGGAGAACTTGCGAAACAATGTTTACATGCGGGAATGGGACAAGTAAGTGAATGTGCCCTGTAAATTTTTCATACGCAGTTTCATCACACGAATTCAACTGATATACAGGGTGCGTGATAAGTATTCAGGGGATAGTTATTAAATACAGGGATTTCTTTGATATCAGTTACGTTATTTCATCGGTCGTACGTATCATATCCAGTATATAAAATGCAAATACGACATTCGTTTTATGCTTACATTTTAGTAAAACTTTTCGTTCGATATTTTGTATTTTCTATGTTTATATATCTAGAAAGAAGCCGCGTGTAATATTTTATCGTCTTCCTCACTGACCGAAGGTCCGGCCTGTTCCACTTCAACATTTAAATTTCGACTAAACGCACCTCTTACACAGAAGAGTTCTTACCTCGAAACTGACGTATTGATGAGAGCAATGATTGATTTTGATGCGAGCAATGACGGGAAATGTTAATTATATCTAATCCATATATATAAAGTAATTTTTCTGTTGTGTTGAGATCTTTTACATTTTATCTAACATATGCGTATGATTCGATCCTTCGGAAAATAATGTCTGTGCAATAGGAAATTTTTGTACCAATTTCTTGTGTATTTACAGAACCATATGTAAAGACCTCGGATCATAATTAGTTGTTTTTCATTATGCTCATTTTTTTTTTATTTTGTAAAGAAAATAGAATTTTATCATTTTTCGATTGTATGCTTGTAAACTCCCCATTTTGTCTGTTGTGATATTTTTTGTTTACCATATCTGAAGTAAAATACAACAAAGCAATATTCCGAGTCATCATACCTTTTTCAATCATTTCTTAAAAATAAAAAAAAAAGGTTTTTATGACAACAAACTTGAAATATCTGTACCAATATCTTTCAGTAGAAAATGTACATGTACACTATTCATATGCATAAGTCAAACTAAAAAAAGAAGAAAAAAAGAGATGAATTTGAGCTATAAAACCCCCAAAACGTTGGTTTAAAAATTCCGGATGGAAGAGTTATCTTTCTTAAATTAGCAAGACCCAAACAACCTAGTCCTTTTGTGCAAGATGTATGCAATGACCAAACATCATATTTGTTTGAAGATAAGTAAGAAAGAATAAAGTTTATTTAATATAAGAATGTATTTGAACATCATTTAGTGGAAGTTAGAAAGCTAGATTTATATGCCATATATGCATAATGAATAAATCCGCAATATATGAAATAAAATGCATGTGATGATTTGGAACATTCTTTTGTGAAATTCTACAACAGCGGGACAATAAAAGTAAAACAAATAAATAAAACACGCATACACAAATACTGCAAATAACAATACACACAAGTAAACACTACACACAGTAATAAACACACAGATAAGTACTACAAATAACAATGCACACAGATATTCCCCTTCACCAGACTTCGATTCATCTGAGTTTTACTTTATTTAGATTAAATTAACTTACACATTGTAATTGTTATTTTCAAGACCTTCCACTCTCTGCCCTCCCTCCCCCTGTCAAAAGGTAATTCAAGTGATTAGTCCTAGTGGGGCTCCGGGTTAGAATAGGTCCTCAGTACCCCTTGCTTGTTGTAAAAGGCAACTAAATTGGATGGCCCTTCGGATGAGACTGCAAAACAAAGGTCCTGTGTCACAGTAGGTGTGACACGACAAAACCCCCTCCCTGCTCAAAGGCCATAAGCGCCGAACATAGGGCTAAATTTTGCAGGCCTGCGACAGCAATGGTGACGTCTCCATATGAGTTAAAAATTTTCGACCAGGAAGTTAAACAATATACAATCAATCAATACAACCAAACGATTATTCTCTAAACCAGACAGGGCAATCTTTTTTGTAAGCATATAACTGGACAATCATGAATTCAAAGAATTAATTCAAACATTCAATCGAAGATGAAACAAAATCAACACTGAAACTGTTTTAATAAACGTTCTGAAGACAGTTTGCGTGCGATGCATGAACGACACCCATAGAAAAAAATAGCTACTCTCTCCAATATAAGATGAAATAAATCTGCAATAACATATTCATATTGTTCAATTGCACTCCAGATTTGTTCTTATAAATCTTATAAACAATTGATATTGAAATAAACTTTCAGACTTCAGATGTAACCAAGACTTATGCCAATATGCCAAGTTCAACAATGTGCCTTCCTTGCACACACTCTGTACACGACTCCTTAAAGTCCTCAGACATGACTCCTTAAAGTCCTCCGATGCACACAAATTTCCCCTCCATCAGACTTCGATTCATCTGAGTCATTACATTTTGAGTGAAAAAGCTCACAATCACCTATAAGTAAATGTGTTCCTTGAACAAAGAAATGCTTGTATAATTATTTCATGGTTTTGTTGCTGATTCGTTTTTAAAGAAAATGTTTAATAGTTTAAATGGTTGTAATTTACAAATGGTTGCACTTGCACACTTGTTATGTAGTTTAAATAACTTTCAAGGAACATGAAAGAAAAGTAATACATATCGAGACGTATTGCGATTCACCAACTAAAATATCGATATCTCACGATACGCTTTGTATGTATCGATACTAGACTCCAGAAATGACTTTTGTCTTTGAAAATGCGCGTGCGTCTTACAAGTCTAAATACCGAAATTGGAGTGATGACCCGGATTTTCAAAGTATTAATGGTTTTAATACGTGGTACACCCCTCAAAATATTCCACTGTTAATCAACCCATTTTCGGCAATCTGATTAAAACCATCCCCTTCTCGATCGATCGAGAGAGAGAGAGAGAGAGAGAGAGAGAGAGAGAGAGAGAGAGAGAGAGAGAGAGAGAGAGAGAGAGACCTTTCTGCAATAAAAAGCGACGCTTGAATTACTAACCATTCAAAAATGAAAGTACACTATTGGCAAATTCTATCATAATAATTAATTTATTCCAAGATCTGGCTTATGGTATTCAGATTTTGTCGTGCCGATAATTTCGCCTTACGTATTTAATGTGATGAAATTTGAAAACAGGGCAGATTTTGATAATTACCACACCCAGCTCTTCACATGTCAGCTTTCTGTCACAGAGTATAAATTCAAGTTTTTTTTTAAATCTTGATGAACTCATTGCTGTTCATTAGATCACTAACACTTAAACTCACAGACTTTTATTTGAACTTTACAGAGGCTATGGAGATCATGACTGGAAACTGTTAGAACGCAAAGAAAGTTACAAGTTAACTATGTAGCATTTATTATGGGAGAAAAAGGTAAGCCAGTTATAAACATGCACAAATTAATACAGAACCAAACTGTTGTAACTATTGAATAAGAAGTCCATAAGCCACAGTACTGCACTTGAACAATTGCATTTTTCTAAGACCTGTCAATTTCAAATCCCTATATTTTTAACCCTATTGAATTGCCCACTAGTTCAACACTGTAGGTGAAAGATAACATTTGATATTGAGGACTATATTCAAGTGCCTGATTGCTTAAGCGACGCATAGTCTTGGTTTTGAATTTTTTCTGGTAGTGGTGTCTTTGTTTTCACCAACAAAGTTGTTTATCCCGAAATCGAGAGATGTGTTTTAAAAATCAGTACGATGTATGTTGGGTAAATTTGCAATAAAAGTTTTATATGTAATGTTTTCAATGAAAAAATAAAAAGAAAACCCGTGGGGTGCGTTTTTAAAGTTCGTCAATATATATATATATATATATATATATATATATATATATATATGATACTTCTCTCTCAAACTAACAATAATGAAGTCTGAAGTCGGGGCATTACAGCAATGATTCCCTCTTTGTTTTATTAGCTGCCGGGACCTCATCAGACGGCAACACCCTAATCGCAGGAGCATTCCCTGTCTCAACAGACGGCAACACCCTGATCGCATGAGCATTCCCTGTCTCAACAGACGGCAACACCCTGATCGCAGGAGCATTCCCTGTCTCAACAGACGGCAACACCCCAATTACAGGAGCATTCCCTGTCTAAACAGACGGCAACACCCTGATCACAGGACAATTCCCTGTCTCAACAGACGGCAACACCCTGATAGCAGGGATATTCCCTGTATCAACAGACGGCTACACCCTGAGCACAGGAGCATTCCCTGTCTCAACAGGCGGTAACACCCTGATCAGAGGAGCATTCCTTGGTTCTCTCGAAGCAGAAGAAGAGGGTCCCTCACTACCTGATCCATCTCTGGAGACAGTCTTTTGTATGGAGGAGGTACACGTTTTTATTTTTATATGCACGCCCTTATAAGGTAGAAATCCCAGGGTATTGCATGCCCTCTTAATCATTTCATGTTACGATATTTTGTATACCCTAACGTAGAGGCGAATACATTAATTTTAAACTTTTTAGAAAAAAAATTATCTGACGAAGGTGAGGTCCAACCCACGAACCCCCCTTCTTATCTGGATCCGTCTCTGCAATGTTCTTGTATAGGGGTGGGTGGGGGGTAAAGTTATCTCGCCTACGTCAGAACCGTTAGATTTATTAGATTCTTACATAGCCCCTCTCTCTTAATCTCACAGAAGTATGCTGTTTGGACTCCTGAATTTTTCAGACTACCGTTGTGTTTTGTTTACATGGGTTAAAGATAGTTGAAAGCAAATTTTTCAATTCACAAGTTCATTCTAAACACAGTTAAATAGTTTCTAGCGTTTGTCAATTCTCAGTTTGTTTTCTACATGTTTTCAATGATGTCATCTATATGTAAACAGAAACGTGGCATGAACCTTGATTATTTACAAAACAAAGAATAGTAAGTGCTGTATCTCACTTGGAAAGTTCTGAACAACCAACATTCAGATTTTTGATGATCAATAGAAATATCTTAATTAAACATTGTAAACATTAAAATTGGGGAAATAAAATTTGAAAAATTTCAGCTGAAATCATGCCAATGCCCATTTAATTGTGTTTCACACACAGCGCAAGAGGCTTGCTGGTTTTATGTTTAACTCCCCACTCCCTTCCGTGGGCCCTGGGTCCATTCATGATGTGTACAAACTTAATCTACACTTCATTGCAGTGTTTCCGTACAGGTACCTCTTCTTTAACCAATTCATTATCGAAAAACCAAAAAAAAACCAAAAAAAAAAAAAAAACCAACAAAAAAAACGAATCAAATGTATTATGGTAACTTGTAAGAAAAAGTTGTTAAGGCACATTTTTTTTCGCATGCTTCCGTTTGTCTGCTAGGTGTTCAGGTTGACTGCAAGGAGTTCAGTTTGTCTGCTAGGTGTTCAGGAGTAGCAATGAATCTTGAAGATTTTACTGTGTCTGTGAAAGTATTGCTTAAAATTACCGTGATCTTAAAATCCAGAATTTTCCCTTCTGCATCAATACATTGACTGGGTCAATTCATATGCTTCAAAAATCATAGGGAACAGCAATTGGTGGGGAAATATTTCAATAGCAGCAAGTATAAAAATGTAACTTAAATTATTTTTTTTTTGTAGTTGAGAAGTCATCGCTGGAACTGAAAGTTCGTCTTTGAGCCGTTCCAAGATGGTCCTCAAGATATCACAAAGGGTGGAACGAAAAGGCATATTGTACAAATTTATCCCATTTTAAACACTAGAAACATTAGAGCATTTTGCATATAAGGATATCAATATGAATACGTGAACACATTGTATAGTAAATTAAAGGTTAAATAGACTAATAAATGAAATAGAGCAGAAATCGAATAGATGTACGTCAATGAAGCAGTACAGTCAATGTAATTAATGCACAAGATAAGGCAGTACATGGAATTACTGGAGTAGAGCAGTTACTAAAGCAGTACTGTAAATGAAATAAATAGCACAGTATTGTCAATGAAATAGTATATATAGTTAATATTATGTTGCGTCTAATAATGCAGTAAATAAATTACTAAAAGTAATTGGAATAGTACAGTAAATGAAATATTAGTATATTCATCAAATAGTAGTTAGATATTAATATTTTGAATCCAATCCTCAGACTTGTAGGTTGTTGAATGTCGAGCCCGATAAGACACGTTACGATAGTGTGGATATTTTTGGTGTCAGAACTGTTGCATTTTTATACGTCCGTCTTTAGACAGGATGCATAGTGGTACAGTGATGTCTGAACGTCTGTCCGTTTTGAGATTTATTTGTTTTCACTTCTCTGTCACATATCAAGCTATACGTCTTTGTTGACCACTTAAGAGCATGTTGCACCTTTGATTCATTTCGAATTCTCTTCTCTGAGTTTTGCCCCCTTTATTTAAAAATTAATGTTGGCGGGTAAATAATTTTTCTGGCAAACTTCTCAACCAGTGAGAGATAATCATAAATGCAGAAGTCTTGCTTTGTCTATCTACCTCCTGTCAAAGTTTCTAACCCCGTGGGGATCCGGGTTGTTAGAATAGATCCTCAGCACCCCTAGCTTGTCGTAAAAGGCGACTAAATGGGGCGGTCCTTCGGATGAGATCGCGAAAACCGAGGTCCTGTTTAACAGTAGGCGTGACACGATAAAAATCCCTCCCTGCTTAAAGGCCATAAGCGCCGAGCATAGGCCTAAATTTTGCAGCCCTTCACCGGCAATGGTGACATCTCCATATGAGTGAAAGATTCGAGCGGGACGTTAAACAATATATAATCAATCAATCAAAGATTTTAAGCTATGACCTTTTATTCATACGAGAGAAAGTATGTCACAGCATGCTAATGGCTGATGCTACCTGAAGCAAAGTTTACAAATCATGTCTTAAGTCTATGATTTTCATGGGCGTATTATGTACTGTTATTATTATTATTATTATTGGTACTCTTGTTTTATTTTTATTTGAATAATACAGGACCACAATGTGAACTAGTATGTAATACTAATTGTGCTATCCTGTCTAAATAAAGAATTTATTATTATTATTATTATTATTATTATAATTGCTATGATTCTGATTAATGATACATTTGGTGTTTACTTTTATTCACAGAATTTATTGAATAGGCATTCATTGGAGTTTTATATGATTTCAGAAGACAAGAAACCATGTCAGGAAATGTCCCTTTCTGTTACCCAAGATTTCTAACGTTTTTCGTGCATTTTCCAATTTTTACTTACTCAGAACTTACTAAAGAGAAAGTGTGTTTAGTATAGCATAGGCTTAGGTGTGACATGCATGATGGGTTGGATTTTTTTACTTAAGTAACCAGGTTTAATTTTGGGTCTTAAAAAAGTTAGGATTATATCTCATGTAGTTTTAGCTCACCGTAGTCAAAGGCTCAAGTGAGCTTGTCTGATCAAAATGTCCCTTGTCCGTCTTTGACGTCTTTGTTGTAGTCGGCGTTGGCGTCGTGAACTTTCCAAATTTTGATTTTCTTCTCCAGAACCACTGGGCCAATTTCAACCAAACTTGGCAAAAAAATCTACGGTGAAGGGAATTCCAAGTTTGTTCAAATGACGGACAGTGTCCTTATCCAAGGGGAGATTTGTTTTAGGAATGTTTTTAAGGGTTTTGGTCATGATCTGCACTTGTTTCCTAAGGGTTTTTGATTTGCGTAACCAGTTTTAATTGTAGTTCTTGCATGAGTTGGAGGTTTTAGAACTTTTGGATTAGTTTGAAGATATTATTAAGGCATTTCTTGTTCTGCAGTTATTTACTGAGGAAGTATTTTTTTTTTTGGAAACGTTGACTTTTTGCACTTTAGTTTTAAAGTTAGGAATTGGTGAAATCTGATTAGAAATTGTCTTATATGCTTTGCCATAATTACCTTAGTTAAGAAAGGTTTTAAATTTGTAGTTAGACCATTTTGATGAATTAGTCTTAAATATCTATATTTGGATTTCTTATGAAATATACAGTTGCTAGGGATTCGGTAGAGGGAGATATATCAGTTTTAGTAATGACATTTTAACTTTCCTCCAGAAGGACTGGGAAAAGATTTTCTAAATAGGATGTAAGATAATTTTGGTCCGAGTTTTACTTTTCAGCATAAGAGTTTTTGAAAAAGCTGACAAGTTACTACTGACTGTGACTAAATTGAGACTTCATTGTTGTTATTTGTTGTCTTTGAGATCACTGTATTACTAAACGGTAAACTTAAGACGTATTCTTTGGTTGGGAACCTAAGAGTGTGTAGATGCATTCCCTTGTTATTCATTTGGTCTTTGGGTTGGGAACGGTTGTGGGTGTGTGGGGCTTTTGTGATTTCCTTGGAGTCATAATTGTGGTGAGCATTGCTTTAGAATGAACAAATTTCTGAATGAGAGCCTCCCTGCTTGTTGAAGGTGCGTGGATAAGTGGAGGGAGTGGGGTCCATAGAGAGAGCAGGACCCATGGAGGGAATGGGGCAGTGGAGGAGGGTGGGAGAGAGGGCGACTGCAGCTCCACAAGGTGGGGCAGATCAGCAGGGGTCCCGGGGGCAGTGGACCTTTTACTTAGGGGTGGTGACGATGGGGGGAAGAGTCCGTCCATCACGACAGCAGCGGCATTGTTCTAGGAATCGCCAGTGGATATGTAATTCAGATTGAGATGCGTTGGTGCCACAGGTCTGGGGAAACGAACTTCTCCGATTTCTGTTGGAAGTGTATGAATTTCAATAGCCGTATGTTGGTGCTGCGGGTCCCATGAGTCAGACAAATAAAGAAGATGAGGAAAAGGAAGTCTTAGTAAAACAGATTAATTTCCAGATTTTTCCAGATTATGAGAGATTTCATGGAATTTTGACTGTGAAGCAATAGCTGATTTAGATCCTCTGAGGAAGATGGGGTCCTGGGGTGTTAAGGCTGAAAATCTTTTAGGGAACTACACATTGGATTTGGCGAGGAAGGGATTGCCAAGGTGTACATAATGCAGTTCACTCGAGAAGGCCAGCGGCGGGTGGGGGAGCAGTGGAGGAATCTGCTGAGCTGAAACAGTTACATGGGGGTATGTGGGAACAGAGGTGCTTCGATTGGACGTGAGAGACTGCTGGTGGGGTTCATTCTTGGACTTCTCGATTACGGGGCGGGAGTCTGTGTGGGATTTGACACGGAGCCTAGGATCATGGGGATGTTGTGTGCTGTGTGATGCATTATCTGGAGACCATGTGATGTCATTGTATTCGGAAGAGTGTCGATGGGAGGGGGAGGACGGGTGAGGGCCCAGATAAACGAGGTCTTGACGGGAGGGAAACTTGACCGACGGAGAAGTGATATGCAGGAGGAGGTTCTGTTCGGCATAAACTTGGAATGGACGCTTCCGTCATTGCCAGTCATGAATCGGGCGGTAGGGATTTGGTGAACGGTTTGTCGGCTCTTCTTCAGAAGATGTAATTTGGTGCGCAGCTGGTTTATCCCGGTTGGTGGCCTACCCAGAAGAGAGGTGACCATGTACAGATTGTCAGTCATTCCTGAAGGTGAAGGAGGCACACAGACGTCTTGTAGGTATTTGAGGTATCAGCCGGGTGGGTCAGATGGTGAAGTTTGCTTTCTTCAAACTTTCTTTAAAATGACAACTCTTTGATTTTATTCAACATAAAATCCAATAAGAATATGTTTCCACCTTGGTAAATTTGACATCCTTTGAACTCATTTCCCATATTTGCTTTACAGTTTCACAAAATTAAGTGTTCATTGTCTTCAACATCTTTTTAGCATAATTCTCTAATGTTCGATTCGGTTTCCTTCATTGTGTAAAAAGTTTTTTTTATCATTTCATGTACACATCTTTCAAGTTTTGATGCTTGACTGTGCACAGTGCAACAGCAGGATGCCATGACAGTTTAGAAGTTCAGAAAACATTTGCCAGATATTTATCAAGGTACAGGAATGTATATTTATGATGGTGACGAGAGTTCCCAATGATTGATTTGATTATATATTGTTTAACGTCCCGCTCGAGAATTTTTCACTCATATGGCGACGTCGCCATTGCCTGTGAAGGACTGTAAAATTTAGAATTTAGGCCTATACTCGGTGCTTATAGTCTTTGAGCAAGGGGGATTTTTAACGTGCCACACCTGCTGTGACACGGGACTTCGGTGTTTGCAGTCTCGTTCGAAGGACAGTCCCATTTAGTCGCCTCGTACGTCAAGCAAGGAGCACTGATGATCTATTCTAACAAGGCCTAAATTTTTTGTAACCCTTCACCGGCAATTGTGACGTCTCCATATGACTGAAAAATTCTCGAGCGGACGTTAAACAATATATAATCAATCTATTCTAATAACCTGGATCCCCATGAGGCAGATCTCAATGAAGAAAAACTGAGAATTTTCAGAAATCATTTAACTTATTCTTTCGTTAGAACACATTGATATTTAAGTTTTCATATTCATTGCCATCAATTTTAAGATAGATAATATTGCTTGCTATTTCATGTTGTATGTCATTATTAATAATTCTTTTTAAACTTTAGGTACCTCTACTTTGCTTCATAAAGAAATCAGAAAATTCAGATCTGTCATGGTTTTCCTGGTGATATGATGTGTTACAGTCATCTTCAAGAGTTGGTGAAAGTGTGTATTCTTTGTATGTTGGTACTTCGTAAACACTACTCGATTCCTGTCAAAATAGGTATGTATTTCATATATAGTATAGGGAAAAGCCCTATGATTGCCTTATAAATTCCAGAAATTTCCCAATAATGCCCTATTATTTTTTGTTCAGAAATTGTGTTTTATTTAAAGCCCTTTGTTTAGTCAAAAGCCACTTGAAGGCCTGCATTTAATGTTAGTCCCATGTCTTGACATATTTGTAACGCTGCACATAATCTCTTGTCATGAACTTTTACGTTTGTCCTTTCCTATACTAGATTGTCATCAATGTCTGTCTCGACATCACTATCGTCCAGTATCTATGATATATTTTGTTTTTTGGAAAGCTTCTTCAGCTGAACTGATTCCAAACGGCATGCATAGAAAAGATTTTTCTAATGGAGAGGTGAATTTTGTAAGAAGTTCACTTCCATTGTCCAATGTTATTTGCCAGTATCAATGGCTACAATCAAGATTGCATATGAATACGAGTTGTGTTGTCCTCAATCGTTGGTAGATTAAAATGCTCTTTTGTTACCGTTGGTGAGCGATCTTTGGTCTATACACGCTCGTAGTTTTTTGCTTTTTAGATAAAAACTAACGAGTGGAGGCAATCAGTCGGTTCATCTACTTTTCTGATAAATCGTTTTGCTTCACAGTATCCAACATTTTGCCCAACCTACTTCTCAAAGCAGTAGGAAATTTATTGCCTTGTGATCCTGTAGCAATTTTGAATTGCACTGTCTAACCTAGGTTGTAGGTAGTAAAACAAGACTTGTCCGATATTTTCAGTTTCCTTTTAATAGCTGCAATAAGGTAGCCTTTCGCATTTTCTGAGTCATTTGTCGAACCTTCTTATAAGTTGTGAAGTGTTTTTCTTGTTTGTTTGGACAAGCGAAAATTCTGAAAGGGTTTTGGTTTGTTTGTTTGTGACATATTAAGCTTTTATTATGTTTGTTTCATAATGATGGGCAGTTGCGTTTTTTAAAATGCTTTTCCCACGTGTCATGCAGTCATAGAATGTTTCTTGATGAAATTTTCTTATTGTAACATTTGCTTTTGTGTTTTCAAATCTAATATTTTCATTTCTCCATTTGAGGGAAAGATTAGCAATATACAGCAAACCAACCAACCGAGAATTATGTTGTTTTGAATACTTTTTCTGGACTCTTCATCTGCATGATAAAAACTCAATGATTTTAAAGGGATAATTTATCTTCTCGTAAGAGCAGTTCTTTCACTCTTGACAGGTGAGCTCCACGGATAATGCTTGCTGTCTCTGATGATATCATCTCCAAATGTTCCAGTGCACTGTCTTTTGCTTGTATTTTACGTTCTGTGGCATACTTGGTCAATGCTATCACTAGATACGTGTTAAACTGAATCGGCCTTGTAACAGTTATTTTTGATTTTGGAATGCAGAAATCTTCAATTTTTTTAATGAGGTTAAAGGAGTTTATCTTGATCCCATGGATTACAAGAGAAAGTGCTGTAAATTTCTATTCCCTCTTAACCAATTACAATTTTTATACTCCCGTGTAAAATATTCGAATCTGATTGACCAAGAAAAAATTTGAAAATAACAATGTTTCCCTCTAAGAACACAAAGTACACGCTCCACGGTAATAGTATCTAGCAACGGATAAAACTTCCTGACAACAGGTAATGTTATAAAAAAAAATGGCACATGCATCAAAGTTCATTGTTTCCATTTCTTCCATTTTAAGAGATGTTTCATTCATGTGAGAAATCCATTTCTTCGGGTTGCTTAAAAATGACCTTCAGCCATTTTTAACCTTTCTCCGACGAATTAGAGAAGTGACATTAATAAATCCTCTTATACTTGCATGTCACAGTCACTATACTTCTGACAACATATCGTATTGTCATTGTATATGTATGAATATATGAGACAACAATTGTTATACTCTAAAGTAACATCTTTATCTAGACTAACAAGTATCTACATGTAACTAGCATCTAATTAAAATTCACAGAGGTATATTTTATATAAACAAAATGACGGAAGCACACAGATATAGACAATAAGAATAAACATTAAAATACCACCGTGACTTTATTGCAATTATTGTATATTATGCACGATTGTTGTGAGAAGAGGGAGGAAAATGTACCGTACCAAAGATCTTATTAGTGTAATTTTATGTAGAGTTGTTGAACTTGATAGTGCATATCTATTAACAGTTTGTATGTAATTAGGTGTTACCAAACCAAACCGCAGTATAGTTGAAAATATAGTGAATTGACCGTACCATAATATAACCATAATATATCGTCTCACGGTCATTCGTTGCACCCTTACGCGTCAAGAAATGTCATGTTTTGTTATTTAACATTTCCCCAATATTTTTCAAACTTTACGTCAGGTTTTAATATAGAAGAAATCGCGCACTTTTTCTGCTCTGAAGTAATTAGAGTCGGTGTGTTTTCGGGTGTAACGGCTTAGGAGTGTTATACTTGAACATATGTTGTTACGGAACTTTTGGGCGATTGGATGAAACAGTAGTTTTGGGGTAATAAGTGGCAACAATAGACTTTCTAACTCTCTAATGCAGAAGAGCTCAATTGTAAATGGAAGTAAAAATCAATGGTGTCTAGAGGACAAAACAAGTATTTTGGGCCAACGTCAATGATGGTTTGAGTGTTTTTTATTTTGACTTGAATTGAGCCAGTTTTAATTTTACTTTTTAAAAGAGTTTGGGGTTTTTAGAGCGTTTGTAGACATTTGAAGATGCTATGAGGAAATTGTTGTTTCCTAACGAAGTAAACATTGTTGGAGACTATGACCTCTTGCAGTTAAATCTTGGCACGCATTGAAATTTGAGTATAAATGAATTGTGTCTAATGTGCTGCGCAATAAGAAAGTTTGTAAACTTGTAATTGTACTATTTTGATGAAATCAGACTTAAAATTAATCTGGAATTTTCATAGTTGGAAATCTTAAGAAATATAGCTAGAAGTTCATTGGAGGTATATCAGTTTCAGTCATGGGATTTTCCTCCAGAACGACAGGGAGGTTTTCTAAATAGGATTTAAAATTTCCTCTAGAAGGATTGGGGGATGGTTTTCTGAATAGGATTTAGGATAATTTTTGTTTGGTTTCTACTTTCCAATGTGTTGTTCCGATGATCGATTGTAATCGAAAATCAATTATTTTATTCCCATCGACAATATATTATCATTTTTTGATACTTTTTTAAAATGTATTTGCACAAAATATTTCTTATTAGATACAATATATAAAGAAATATTTACAAGTAAATTTGAATTAGAAAGTTTATTTATTTGCCTCCGATAGATATATTAATCAACTGATTAAAATTGATCATTGCATTAAAAATCTTCTCCGATTATTCGTAGTAACCAATTATCATTTTTTGTCCGATTTCCCACACTACTCTCCAATATGGTGAAAAAGTTGGCAAGCTCGATCAAATGACAAATGAAAAAATAACAGTAAGTGAAATGGTATAATAAATAAAATCGATTAAATCTTACAGTAAGTAAATTCTCATGAATGCGGTGTCTAAATATCTGGAACTCAAACACACACACACCGTTATTTAGACATTGCAATTATGAGAATCCTTTGTATCTAGTATGTGTTAAAATTGTACGATGATTAAATTGGTATAGTAAATACAAAATGCAATCTGATCGAATGTTAAATGAAATATAGCAGTAAATAAAATGGTATAATAAATAAAAGGGATAAAATTTACAGTAAATTAATTTCTTACGAATGCGGTGTCTAGATATCTGGAACTCAAACACACAGACACACACCGTTATAATCTTCCGAATCTAGTATGTGTGAAAATTGTCGATTAATTTAGTAAATGATTTAAAATTGCAAAAGTAGAAACAAAAGAATGAAGCTTTCTCTCTCTCCATTCCTAAGGGAAGGGGGTGATTTTAATCAGATTGCCGATAATTGGTTGATTAACAGTGGAATATTTTGAGGGGTGCACCACCTATTAAAACAATAAATTCTTTGAAAATCTGGGTCATCACCCCAGTGTCGTTATTTAGACTTATAAGACGCACGCGCATTTTCAAACACAAAAGTCATTTCTAGAGTCTAGTATCGATAAACACAAAGCTTATCGTGAGATATAGATATTTTTGCTTGTGTATCGCAATACGTCTCGATACGTATCACTTTTTTTCTCATGTTCTTTTAAAGAGTTATTTAAACTACATATTTGTTTGTGGCAAGATATCACGAAATTCCTAAATTCATTACCAAAGTTATACTCAATTCTTAAATTTACCTATTAATAATGTTGTAAGTTCATAGACATCAAATACTAATAGTAATGAAGTCTCGGTTCAATCAGTGGTCACTTGTCAGTTCTTTCAACCCTCTCTCACAACATGTTTGAAAACTTGAAAAATTCTGTCACTCAGTTTGACCTGCAAGTGTCAGTTTTGCAGGTTATTCTCAACATTTGTCCATCAATAATAAAAAAAAATCAGTATTTGTTTACATGCACGTATACACGTTATTTTCAAGTGATCAATAAAGCTTAAAATTGTAGAATAAGATAGGATGTGTTACTTTTTTATATCGGACATGAATACCGAATATTGCTGGCCGTTTGTCAGACATTTACAATTTTGTCGGAACAACCGACGCAACTTGCAAGTTTCGCAAACTGCTGTAATTATTATAAGGTCATAATGTCCTTATATGTCCTAGTAAGATTCAAAATCTGAAATCGGGCTTTCCCCATATTTGTTAGAGGTTGGCCATGTACACTGGTTAACATGCAAGTGTGATGGTATATCATCAGGGATCTTACGAAAGATTCGCGTTGTCCGGATCGCTCCCTGTCGATTGTAAACATGACCTTTATTTCCTGAGTCTTCCCTCTTTTGTAGATACCCTCACTGCTCAAAAGTTGTCTTGTAATTTGGCTGACTTGCTGGTCACAAAAACAATTTCTTTTGTTGGTTGGTTTGCTGCGTCAGATTCCACCTGACTTTACCAGTTCCCTCTTTGTGAGTCACTCCCTGCTCAGCGAGAGTGACCCTCTCTAGTTTGACGACGAGTGGGTCAGAATTGAAGATGAACTTTGTTGGTAATCTGTCTCATACCCATCTCATAGAATGCTGTTTGATGGTTGTTGGTGGCAATAGGAGAATCTTGAAAGTCTTGTTAGACTTTTCCTTCACTCTGACGAGCTTCGTGCAAGTTTCTGTTTGGACAGTTTCTGGCAAAGTGGAAATATTGGTTGCAAGCAAAGCAAATTCCATCATTTGCTCCTGGTAGTTGATATCCTTATGTCTCCCAGGTGATTGTTAGTTTTCATTATTTTCAGGTATAGCTCTGATATTCTGCATGAGGTTATTTCTTTTGCCATTAAATTGCATCTGTTGGACAAGAGCAAATGACTGGTTCACCAAAACTTTACTTTCTGAATTGTAATTTAATTTAAACAGTATTTTATTATGTACAAAGCATAATAGGATTAGGCAGCAGGCTATAAGCCTATTTAAGCCTTCTCCAATAAGGTACAAAGTGATCACATTTATGAATGTATTATGATTATGAGCATGAGTATTTATACAATGTATATGATAATTAATGACAAAAACAACAACAACAACAAAAAACATGAAAAAAAATATAGAACAAGTAAGCAGGGGGTAGGGGTACCGGTTCAACAAGGCTAAACACATATACTACTAAGAGATTAGGTAAATGCAATACAAATACAAAAATATTAAAATCTTTTGATTTGAAAGATGTAGTTATGAACAAATTTGAAAATCATTGTATTTTCTTTAAAACTAAGAGTTTCATTTCCACAAAGTAATAACTTTAAGGATATAGGAACTTGCAGTTGCATTGCATTTATAGATTCAAATAAATTATATCTTATTTCTGAAAAATTTACACATTCAAAGAAGAAATGAAATGCATTTTCAGTATGATAACCACACTTATCACAAGTAGCATTTTCACGAAGAAAATGACAATATAAATCATAATTTAGGTTACTAGCATTGTTTCTTAATTGACAATGAGTAATATTTACTTTGCGCTTCCCTAAACTAAATAACTTATTTGGTTTTCTATAATACATATTCTTAATAGTTGTTTTAAATGATGCAAGAGTGGGGAGTTGTCTAATTTGAATAGGTAGGTCATGCCAAAGTTTGATTGTTGTAGGTAGATAACTGTTCATATATGATGAAGTTCTACCTTGGGGTAAAATAAACTTTAGATCGTCATAGTTTCTTAAATGATTTAAATTTTGTGAGGGGAAGTAAGGTAATAATAGTTCTTGAAAGTAGGGAGGAGCGATTTTGTAAACTATTTTGTAAAATAAAACAAGTCTATGAACTTTTCTTCTGGTTGATAAAGTGTCCCATCCTAATTCTTCATATAGTGCTGATCTGGAAGAATTTATTTTCATTCCAGTAATAATTCGTGCTGCGGAAACCTGGACATTTTCTAATTAGCTGGTTTCTCTTTCAGTACAATTGTCCCATACTAAATCACTGTATTCAAGAACTGGACGTATAAACGAAAAATAAATTATTATCAAAGATTGACGATCCAGAGTATATTTCAGCATACGCAAAATGTTTAATCTACTAGATGCCTTTTCATGTATTTCTAATATATGTAATTTCCAGCTTCCATCAGATTGAAAGTTCAATCCTAAATGGGTATGACTTTCTGCATTCGCAACTTTCGGGCCATTACAGCCAAAACTAACTTTAGGATGAGAAATGCGTTTTCTATTAATGTTTAGGTTTATCGTTTTTTGTGGATTAAAGTCCACAGCCCACTTTGTAGACCATTGTATTATTTTCTCCAAATCATTCGTTAGTGAATTTGTTGCTTGTACAATATCATTTTCAACAATTACATATAAGGAAGTATCATCTGCAAAAAGTCGCACATCATTTGTAAGATTATCAGATATGTCATTAATATATAATAGAAACAAAAAAGGTCCTAAAAAAACCCCCAGATCCTTGAGGAACTCCTGAGTTTGTAGTTCTAGAAGTAGAAGTAAAACCATCTAAGACAACCTTTTGAGATCTGTCGGACAGATAATTGTCAACCCAATTGATGATTTGTTCTGATATGCCATAGTGTTTTAGTTTATGTATTATACCTTTGTGCCATACTCTATCAAAGGCCTTAGATATGTCACAGAAAATGAATCTTACATCTTTACCTTTATCAAGACTTGAAATGATTGTATTATAAATTTCAACAAGTTGATTCGTTGTTGAATCACCCGGCTGAAAACCAGATTGATATCTATAGATAATGTTATTATCTAAGGTATAGTTGTAAAGATGCTTAAAAATTATTTTTTCAAGTATTTTACATAATGCTGAGGTAACTGATATGGGTCTATAATTATTTACATCTTGTGCACTACCTTTATTTTTATAAGTAGGAGTGATATGAGCTAATTTCCACAATTTGGGAAGTTTACCCGAGGACAATGATACATTAAATAAATTTGTAAGAGGTTTACAGATAGATGAAGCAACATTTTAAAGGATTTTTGGTGATATACCATCAGGACCTGGGGGTTTGTTTACATTTAAGGTTAATAGTTGATCAAGTACTTCCTGTTTGGATATAGTAAAACTATCAAGAGGATGGTGTATAAGAGGCCCAGGACCATGGAGAGGGATGTCAGGTTCATGGTTCATAGTGGAAACATCAGCAAAAAATGAATTTAGTGCATTTGCTTTATCGATGGGGTGAAATAGTGTTTTTCCAGATGATTTAATGGACGGCATTGGTTTGTGATTATTTGTAAGTTTTGATATGGATTTAATTATCCTCCACCATTTGCCAGGTGGAATATTTTTTCAATTCAGTGAGATTTTTATTGTAGTTTTCACGAGAACGCCTTATTTCATTAATGACTTGATTACGTAAGGACCGGTATCTACTCCAATGTAAAGGGGTTTTTAGTTTTGACTGCTTTATGATGTGTTCGATTTCTTTTCTTCATTAAACGTCTTATAGTATTAGTCATGAAAACTTTGTCTTTAGGTCTAACAGTGACAACTTTTGTTGGTATATGACAATTAATACATTCATTTGTATTTTGCAAAAAATTAGAGTAAACATCATCAATATCATTGCTGGTAAAAACCTCCTCATTCCATCTGCAATTCAATAAAGCATTATTTAGACCAGTATAATCTGCAGATTTGTAGTCTCTCACATCCCTTTTGTATGCATATTGTTTAAAAATAGTAAATTTCACTTCTACACCTATAACAGAATGTGTGCTACAAAAGGGAGGGAAAATAAAAGTATTCAAAAGTAGATTTGTGTTGTTAGTAAGTATTAGATCTATACAGGTTCCAACATTGCTTGAGAAGTTGGTTGGATCATGAATTACATTATGAAAGTTCATTCGTTGTAGCATTAATTTGAAATTACGACTCTGTTCTGAGAGTAAATTAACATTGAAATCTCCTAATAGAAAAATAGGAAGGGCACTCTGCATAGCTTTATCCATGCTCAAGCAAAAATTGTCCCAATATTGAACTAATACATTTGGAGGTCTATATATGATTCCAACAAGAAATTTTTTTACAATTAGTATGAATTTCACACTATACAATTTCTAAATCAGGGGAAAACAGGTCATCACGCTCAACAAAGGACATTTTGTTGGAAATGTATAAGGCAACACCACCACCATGTCTATTTCTATCTTTTCGTATAGGAGTACAATAACCTGGGATTGCAATGTCTTCATTACTTATTGTATTATCTAAATGAGTTTCACTAATACCAATAATATCATACCCAGACAATTCAGCAGTTATAATATCCATTTTTGACTTTAAACTACAAACATTGTTGTGTACAAAACTTATGCTTGACATATGAGGATTAACATTAGAAGGTCCAGGATTAGGTTCAATACCAGCACACATTAATAGGTACATAACAATTAAAATTTTGTTACAATTATTATTATAAATTTTAAAGCATTGGAAATGACACCGTTCTAATTGTGCATGTTTGAATAGACAATGAAAAAATACTGACCCGCTACTTGTGAGAGGATTCTTCGGTCTTTGAGAACAAATGGCAAAATCAGTCATAAGTATCAAATATGTATAATGAAGTTATTGACAATATGTAGACCGAAAGCATCCTCGAGGAAAACAACTGGAAGTAGTAATATGCAATGTAATATATAAACCGGTACTGGTAAAAAGCAAAAGTTCCGGGAGTAACAAATCCGGAGAAATTGATTTGAGAAAAAACACAAATGGGATTTGTAAAATACAAAAAATAGGGGGGGGGGGACAGAAAAAACAGAAAATAGGTTTCTGAAAATATATACAAGGAAAACCTAGAAAAATTGAAATCATACAAACAAAACGAAGACAATAGCAGATAGTGGAACTATGCTATGTTGGTTCAATAGTTATATATACAGTTCTTGAACAACTGGTGCCTATGATCATGATAGTATTGGAAGTGTACACATACAGTTTGGGGTAGCAGGGTACCCTTACACTTGCATTATTGGAGTTGAGGCACGATCAGGTGTTTTGTGTACAAGATCACTCAAGTCATTTTCACTATTGACGCGGATCTTTCGGCCTGCTTCTGACTTCATGAAAATGTGTCCATCAAAAGTCCAACATGAATGGATCACTTGTTCACGTCGAAGCTTACGAAGTTTACTGTAAATTTTCGCTCGGGTACTTGTAAGTGCTTCGTTGATGTAAATTTTGTAGTTGTTCGAGGGATTGCGGTTGAATGACTAAGTGTTTTTTGTTATTGTAAACAATTGAACGGTCTCTATATCTCACAAATTTGGTGATGATATCTCTAGGAGGGTCTTGTGTCCCTGGCCGAGGTCTCCGTCCCAGACGATGGGAGTTGCAGATTGCAATTTCCTGCATCGGTTTAATTCCCGTGCCAGCCAGTACATATTTATTGATTACATTTAAAGCGATCTGATCAGTGTCTTCATTATTATCCCGTCCAGTCCTTGATTCAGGTATTCCTGAGATTTTCGGCAGTTTTTTCGCGACTACTGCTCTAAATTATCCACTCTCTGGCGAAGATCAAATAACTCCATCTTCATCTTGTCTACGTCAGAGATTAGTAGTTTTGCTATCGAGTCTTTAACTGCCGGGTTGCTGAGGAGTACTGAGGTGACCTTACTTAAGGTTTCAGGATTCGCACTCGCTCTGTCCAATATCTGACTAAGATCCAAGATACTTGAGACAGCTTCCATGAATGAAGATGGAGCAGAACTAGGGTTGCGTTTGACACGCTTATTAGGCTTATTTACACTCAGATCACTCCCATCACCTTGAGAATAACTTACATTATTAACAGGTTCATCTTCCTGTCCATATCTGAACCTGTTTGCATTTTTGTGTGCCGGCATTGTCCAAGTATTACTAGTAATAGTAACGATAGAAAACTGTGCAGGATTAAACGGAACACATTGGGCCGCGCTGAGTTGTATTCATAGAAAACAGAGAGCAATCAAGACAGTCAAAATAAAGCATTTTCCCGAGTAATTCACTTACATTCTGAACTTTCGTAGACACCACTGTCCACCACAGCATCACTGATACAAATTTCACAACATCACAATATCTACATACTGCTGAATTAGAGAAAATACTCAGGAGCAAATACAAAGCGTGTTATCCATATTTGCGCTCAGATCACTATAACCAATTGTAATATTTGCTGTCTGAATTGTAATTGGTGGTGTTGGAAGCATCTACTCCAGGTTTGTGCTGAACAGAGTTCAGTGTATTGCTTTTCTGTTGGTTTAGTCACTCTCTTGTCAGGGTTTTCTTTATCTGGACCCTTTTCTTGTCCTGTGTCTTTCTGGTCCTTCCTACCGATACCTTCCCGAATGCGACAATATCTCGTGGTCTCTAGATATTGCACCACATAATACACATCATCTTCGATGGTCTCTAGTTCCTTGTTCAATTTTACATGGGCTCTTGCCTTGTGGTCGCGAAATCTGAGAAGGAACCTTCGTACCAGGTCATCCTGTTTGATTGAAGCACTTCTGTTCTTGTTGGTCTTGTCATATAGCCATTTCAGCTCAGCAGCAAATTCGTCTGCTGATTTCCCTATAAGTTGGTTTCTTTGGGTGAACTGCATGATGTACATCACGGTAGTTTCAAATTTTCCAGACCTACTGTGCAGCTCCTTTCCCTTACTCATAGGCCTATTCTTGAATTCGGAATGATCAGGTTGTTGACGACAAGCCAATCCCCCAAACGCTGTCTCGATAACCGACTGTTGGTTTTGCTCTTTTCACGTCCTCTCGCACTTCTAATGCGCGAGGAGGTTTTCTTAATCAGTATTTTGCTTACTCTAAAGCAATCTTTACTATAACCAAGATTTGAAGGAAATCACTAGTCACACATTTCTCCATAATTGTTCCCAATTTGAGGATTACCTGAATAGCATGGGAATACATCTAAAATTTCTTAGCTTCCTGACCAAAATAACAAATGATTGAAATTACATTGACTCATTTCTAAATTTTACCGTTATATAATGTAATGTCAAAGACAACACTTTTAAGCAATGAATCTCAGTCCATAATCACCATTTAATGGCTTATTGGATAGACCTGAAATTTTATACAATGCTTTATGGTCATTTGTAGATCTGCATATTGTCGGGACGTCTAGTGCCAATTATTGTCCTATATGTTGTAGTGGATTTAAAGGGGTGAAAGATGAGAAATAGCTTGTGAATATTTCTTCTGTCTCAAGGTCATTTATTGATATTTTGTTCTGATCCATGGATCTATGGTTTTTTTTCTCATAATTTACAATGGGTCATGATCACAGAGGAGGGAGTGTTATGTAGCTTTTGTTCATATAAAATTATGTGTTTAATTCCCTACTGTTACTTCACCAAAACGGTTATTATTTTTGTAACATATATAAAACAATGTTTCAAGTGTAAATTTGTATTTATCAACAGGATTGGATAAGTTTGTAATTTTGAGGTTTCGTAATGGTAAGACAATTTTAGGAATTTTTTTTAGGGGGTGTGGGTGTTTTGGAATATTTCTTATTGAAGTTGAAGGTTTGGAGAACTTGGAATTCCCTCACTTTACATATCTGGTATCCTAACATAAAAGGAGAATGTAAGGGGTTGTTAAGCTGTAGTTTTTCTATTATAGTGCAACATAATTGATACATTTCCCCTTAATTTTAGTTTAAACAGTATTTATTCTGATATATATATTTACAAGTATGTATAAGCAAACAAAATATATTAGAAATTGAGAAACAAGCCAAAAGGCTTATATTAATCTCGCTCTCATCGTATTGCTATTGAGAGGTGTAAGAAAATTCAATGCATAATATTGGTACAAATATCAGAAGCTGGAATTGAGATTTGAAACAAGTGCAATACATCTGTAGTTATATGTCGATACAAACAATAGTGATGTAAGATTTGGATAAGTTATATAACCTATTTGTATTGGAATTTGTCGTAAATATGCTCATAACATAGATACATACTTATATATTTTATATGAATATGTAAATATACACACACGTTCTCACACGCACATATTCAAACGTAAGTTCATATAAATCAATAACAATAACAGGTATGATAGGACAGCAAATTTACAGGCATCTCAGAATCTCTTGCTATCAACAAGAAATTTTTGGACTGAATAAAAAATGTCATTGTTTTCACTATCAGATAAATCATCTTTGCCGTATAATAATAGTTCAACATCAAGTAAATAAGGTAGTGTCATAATAGTATTGTTTCTAACTCTAGAAAATCTTTTACAGCGTAGAAGAAAATGATCAGTGCTTTCAATTTCACCACAAGTACAAAGGGGTGAATGATACAATTTTGTTTGGAACAAATGAAGATTAAGAGAACTACATTCTAGTCTCAGCTTAGCATGGAGGGTTTGTCCAATTCTGGTACCTATGTAAAAATAGTTAGGGACTGTGATGCTACCTGAATTGAGATATTTTTTAAATTGAGAAAGGGACGAGTTTGATTGGATAGATTGAGGTAATGCATTCCATTTCCTTATTGTTGCTGGAAAAAAAATGAATTATAATATAGATTGGTTCTGGAATTGATTTCCTGTAGGGGATGCGATGTCCTTGTATTATAATTATGACTTTGGTTTCTTTGTGATAGAATGAAGTTGTTAAGGTAGTTAGGAGTCATTAAGTGGTATATCTTGTGAAGCTGTATAAGACGATGGTTTTCTCTACGTTTTTGATAGGGGTACCCAACCCGTTTCTTTATATAGAAGATGCCTGGATGCTAATCTGTTTCCTCCCGTGACTATCCGTGCTGCTTCTAACTGTATACTTTCTATTTTGTTGATTATGTGTTCAGGTATATTATCCCATATAATGTCAGCATATTCCAAGACTGGTCTTACAAATGAAAAATATATTTTTTGTAAAGTTTTCCTATCAAAGATGAATTTAACTTTTTGTAGCATTCCAAGGCGTGAATAGGCTTTTTTCATTATTTCGTCCACGTGTACTTTCCATGATAAATTGTTACTGATAATTACCCCTAAATGTATATGACTATCGACGTCTTTCAGGTGGACTTCATCAAATATTAACGAAGGATGAAAAGGTTTCTTAACTTTGTTAGATATAGTTATGCATTCTGTTTTAGTGGGATTAAAAGATACAAGCCACTGTTTTGACCATGCGTTAATCTTTTTTAGATCGTCATTAAGAAGAGATGCGGAATAATGTATAATGATGTATCGTCAGCAAAAAGCTTGATTGTACATGTAATTTCTATCACTAAGTCGTTAATATATATGAGAAAAAGTAGAGGACCAAGTATGCTTCCTTGTGGTACGCCGGCCTTAATTTTTCCTATCTCTGATTTGCTACCATTAATTACTACAAACTGTCTCCTATCGTTTAAATAACTTCTAAACCATGCGAGTAATTCGCCGCAAATTCCGATTTTTTCAAGTTTATATAATAGACCCTTATGCCATACTTTATCAAACGCTTTACTTATATCAAAGAATATTACTCTAACTTCTTTCCCTTGATCAATTGCCTTGTAGAAATCACTAGTAATACTTAAAAGTGTTTCCAAAACATCTTTTACGTCTTGCGTCGAGATTACTATCTGAGATAAAACATTAGCATAGTTTGAATTGCCATTATTTGGCAGATTAATATTTTTATCATCTACATCTGATTGTGAACAGAAATAGGCATTGAACAAATCTGCCTTTTCCTTGTTGTCACTAATCGGCAAGCTATGTTCGTCAATTTTAATAGGAGGATATGTTTTTGAATCGGTGATTCTTTTTAATTCCTTCCACCATTGTTTTGGACTTGAATCACCTGCTTTTAGATTATTGGCTACTTTTAAATAATAATTTTGTCTGGCGTTTCTGATTTTGTTAATACACAAATTTCTTGTTTTTCTATATTGTGCCCAATCACTTTGAGAGTCTGATTTTTTGGCCGTTGAATGCTTGCGTTTCCGAAGTCTAATGAGTTTCCGAATTTCATTGTGCATCCATGGCGGGTCACTTGGTCGCGAAGTAATTATCTTATTTGGAATTGTTTTTGTGGCTGAATCTATAATGCAGTTCGTAATATCGTTGCAGGCTTTATCAATATTATCATGTATCAGAATATCCCAATTTTGGTTCTTTAAATTTGTTTGGTACTCTAGGAAATCTGTTTTAGAAAAAGACCATATCTTTCTTTTATATGTTCTTGTATGTGATTTTGGTAATTTTAGTACGCAGAAAATAGGACAATGATACCTTAAAGAACTCGGGAGAATATTTTCACCTACACACGAAAACTCTACAATATCTATATTATTCACAATCAACAAATCCAATAATGTTGCAGAACTTTCAGTAAAGTGCGTGCATTCAGATATCAGTTGTCATTCCCTGGTCATTAATTATATCACCTATTTTTGAATCTAATGTGTTATATTGGTTACTGTTGAAGTCCCCTGTAATGATTATATTTTTAATATTTGTGTCTTTGGCTTTTTCTATCGAGTATGCAATATATTCCCACTTATTTGCCTCCAAGTTGGGTGGTCGGTAAAAAGTTCCTATAAGGAATTTCTTTTTGTATATACAGCATTCAAGCCAAATGCATTCTATTGGTCCTAATTCTAGATCCTGTCGCCGTGTGCATGAAATGTGATTTTTAATGTAAACAATTACGCCCCCGAATCTGTTCTCTTCTCTGTCACGCCTGAATGGCTCCTGAAAACCCTGTAGCATAATATCTTGAGACAATGTATTTTTATCTAACCACGTTTCATTTAGTGTTATGATGTCGAATCCCCCAAACTCTGCTTGAATAATATCCAGCTTGTTATTTATACTTTGGACATTTAAATGTACAATTGATGTTGAGTTTTCTAATAAGAAATCAAAAGAATTTGTAGTGCTATCTGTAGTTCCGTCAGAGTCGGAATGATATTCGAATGGACCATGATTCTCTTCTATATCACCACACAGCAGTAAAATAATAAAAATCCATAATAAATTTACAACAATACAGGTAAGGACATTTTGGTTTAGTGTTGTTACTTGCCATGGCTGTGAACTATTTTGTCTATAATTGGTTGAATGTGGGGTATTGATAGCATTTGTACAGATTGATTTAACTTTCATGGCATTATTAGAGAAAAACATAATACATACAATGATAGATAAAGCATTTGTACCGAGTGTCAACAGTAAATTTACCATCACTATTGTCATTAAATCAATAGAATGGTTGCTTTTTATAGCTTGAGACATATCATAGTACAGTCCTGTCCTGACCCTATGTATGGTATAACTTACGGGCATTATGTAATTGGACTATGGAAGGAACTATGCACTAAAACAGAGACACTACGGATCAGGAACAGGGGTTTACGTAATACACTATAATAAAACAAAAAAATCCTTTCACTTTGTATAGGTTCAATCCCACCTTTGTATTGGATATGTACAGTAAATAAGATATGCACTGTATTCAAAGTATTGAAAAAAGATATTAAAACAATTTCAGACGAAGATAACATTTGAAAAAATGTTTCGAATGTACCGTTTGTGTGAAAGACTGTGAGTAGTCATTACGATATCCATGTTATTTCTATACTTGCATGTACCAATAGGACACGCAAATGTTTATGTTTAGCAGGTACAAACATTGAGAATATATGTAGAGTAATAAG
The DNA here is from genome assembly GCA_024699665.1 of Ostrea denselamellosa. Taxonomy (NCBI): domain Eukaryota; kingdom Metazoa; phylum Mollusca; class Bivalvia; order Ostreida; family Ostreidae; genus Ostrea; species Ostrea denselamellosa. Next base: position 2,478,646 of record JAMZEH010000103.1, read on the forward strand.
TTTTTAAAAAGTAATAAGTTTTTAAAAAGTAATATTAATGCACTTGTGTTAGCCTGAATTTTAATGTACATTCAAATAAATTACACACGTTTCATGCATGGTGACAAAAAACAGTCGAGTTCGACATTCCAAGCATTCAAGCTTTCTAATGACCTGGATTTGTTTGTAAACACACGTGTATATGAGCACGTGTTGCATAAAAAGACAAAACAATTACTCTGTGCTCAGCTATAGATGTCAATATTACCTGAGGCATGTGGATCATACACATCAAGAAAATGGTAAGGCACTAGGTTTATTAAGTTGCTAGCCAATCATGTGAGACACCAAGGTGCGACAATAATTCTGACATGTCTGCAGGACACTGGATTTTGTGTTTATGTTCATGATGGTCAATAACAAAAATTTTCCCGTCCCACACGAATGTTGATTTTGCCTTACCCCTTTTGACTAGCTGCCTGGCTTCGAATGCAAGCTTGTTCCTAGTTTTGGTGAGGTCCTGGTTTATGGTTACGCGTTCCATCCCACTAATTTTCCGTAGGTTTTTGCTAGATTTAAGAATCTTGTGTTTCAGTTCATAATTAGTGATCCGTGCGATGATCTGCCTAGGTTTGTTCTCGCGTTTTGAACCTACACGATGGGACACACTAATATGGTTCGGTATTAATGGAATATCCAGTTTGGTGGCCACCTCAAGGACTACTGCTTCGGTATCTATCCTGTCCTCCGGAACTCCACCGATCCTGATGCAGTCCCGCCTGCTATACATCTCTAGATCATCAATATCCCGGCGCAGCGAAGTATTTTCTTTCTCCAAAGCTGTTATTCTGTCCTGCAGTGGTTCTATCATAGTGTTTATCTCGGACACGACCAGTCCTTTCACTGCGTGGGCGATTCGTTGGATATCCAGTTCTGAAATGAAGGCTTGCTGTTGATGTAAGACCGGTGCAACCCCAGGGGTGAATGAAGGGGAATAACCCATAGGAGGGAGGTGGCCGCTGAATTGACTGAAGGCCTGGGGTGATGGTACGGCATAGGGCGGACTAGAGTTGGCACTCACATCTTGCATTTGTACAGGTGTAGCATTTGCCATGTCTTTTTGTTTTTTGTTGGTTTGAAGGCAGGAAGGTGAGGGTTCGGAATCAGTAGATCCTTTGGACCGTTTCCTTTTAAACAAGTCTACTGGCATAAACACAGGTTAAGAATCACACACAATACAGGTTAGACCAGACACGCACTGAAAACTGAAAACAGTTCACCGAGCATCGGCTGGACAAACTAAATGTAGCGATATATACAAAATCCGACATTATTACGACACATATTATTCGACGACAGTGTCCCAAGTACCTGCAACAATACTCACAGCTTTTTACACATATAACGGTTAAATTCTACATATTAAAGCCGATTTCTTCTCTCTGCTAAAAACTGTTACCTCTCTCGTCGACGCATGCGCACAACCTGAATTTTATTACTAATGAAAAAGAAGACTAATTTCTCATAAATTTTCAACTTGTGAAATATCCATGTGTGGAAGACGTTTATCAAATAGCTCAAAACAAGATAAGCATTAATTGTGTCCTCTTTTCATTCAATCACTGGTATCCCTAAGGACTGCCTGTGGTTGAGTATTTTTTCCAGAGAGACGTGTGCATTAGGGAACGATTTCCAGACACTTGGAGGAGGAGGATGGGGGAAAAGTTGGCATCGCATGGAATGGAGTCAAACAGCGACTAACACAGCACAGTAAATTAGTTAAGGGAACAAAATAGTAAATTACATGACTCAGTAAATCAATAGCATGGTGAACAAAGTAATAAATTACATGGTTCAGTAAACGAATAATACAGGAAATAAAATAGTAAATTGAATGGTTCAGTAAATGAATAGTTCAGTAAATAAAATAGTAAATTTAATGTCTTAGTAAATGATGCAGTAAATAAAATAATAAATTACATGACTCAGGAAATAAAAATACTGTAAATAAAATTTTAAATTAAATGATTCAGTAAATGAATAGCAAAGGAACAAAATAGTGAATTAAATTGCCAGTAAATGAATACAGTAAACAAAACAAAAAATTACATGGCTCAGTAAATTAATAGTAGAGTAAATAAAGTAGTATATTACAAGCTCAGTATATGAATAAGGTCAAGAAAACATGATTTTTTGGGTAGTACTATCAATTAAGACGTCGAGTAATGCTTGCTGATGTTACCGATTTCTTTATCGGTACCACTGGGTATCTACAATAGTAATATACCAATACTAGTAATTGTTTTTCTGTTGGAAATGGTTCGCGTAAATCTATTCCAATTTATTTTTGGTGGTCAGTCTAGCAGAGTTGTCATTTTTACGGGAGGTTGTTGATTTGGTTTGCACAGTTACTGGCAGGAGTGACATGTTTCCACCTCTGCATCTATTGGTGGCCACCATACCTTTTTCTCGTAGCTTTAAAGACTTCGTGGTGCGTTTTATGCGTGATATCTAGTGTTCTCTTTTTTATAGACTCTGGGGTACTATTAGTCAGTTCTGGTTTAAGACTATCGGTCCTTGCACTGGCACTTCTGCATGGATATTATAAATACGGTTGAATTTGATCTGATGTATCCCATGACCCAGAAATTATATTTTTCCGGACTTGCTGTAGAATCTGATCGTTATTGTGTTCTTCCTTGATTCCATCCAGTAAATGTCCTGGATACTGCATGTCCTATCAGACAGCTAACATAATCCTTGATTATTCCGTTTTCAAATGCCTAATTTCAAATCCGATTTTGAATAACATATCCTGTAGTGTTTCCATATCAACTGGAATTGGGAATCTCACGCACATTATCGCATTGTTTGCTTGTCGCACACCCACGCAAATATGTATATCATTTTTTGGTGTCTTTCGGAATGTGCACTAACGGAGAAATCCAAGGTGTTGGTCCCTCAGCATTTTCAATTATTTTGATTTATTTTCTTTCTCGCATTTGGTAGGGCAGACATAGCATTGGTTGTGGTAGAGATTTAAGTGTTTCGTTTATGTCGGGACGTATTAAGTAATGTCGCTGTGCGTCTGTCTGGTTGGCTGACTGTCCGGTCGAGGTTTCCCGGACGTTTGTTCGTTATGGATACAGATATTGACCTAAAGTTTTGTCACAAGCTTTCTCTCGGGGGAATATAAGTTTTCCTTGCATTTCAACTAGATTGATGCACTCTGATCTACTTGAAGACTAAAAGTAGTTCAAATTATGGATACATATATTGCCCTCAAATTTGGTCACAAACTTCCGCACAAGGGAATACAAGTTCTGTTTGTATTTAAGCTGAATTGGTACACTGTGACTTATTTTAGGGCTAAAAGTAGGTCTAGCAGTTTCCTAGGTTTTTTAAATCATGGATTCAGATGTTGCACTGATATTTTGGCACAACCTCCCTTGCAGAGAAATACATAATCAGATAACATGTCGGACAGATTTGTAACCATGCTCTACTTTACTGGTTTTTTTTTTTAAAATTTAGAATGTGTGTAACATCAATTAACTGCAATATTTGTTCACAGGTAAATTTTCACTGTTCGACGGGTACATATTGTACCGTTTTCGATACTGATGTTGCAAAATGCCCCTTTCCACAATTTTTGCACTTTTTTCGGCGTGTGATCCTACAGTCTCATCCATAGTAAAGACCCCATCTCATATTTCCGGTTTTGTCCCGTTCTGAATATTTCACGGTTAGGCAGTAAATATAATAGTGCACTGGAGAAAAAAAGCACATTTACTTAATGATACACTCAATGATATAATGAAGGGAAACGCATTTACTTAATAATACACTCAATAATATAATGAAGGAAAACACATTTACTTAATAATACACTCAATAATATAATGAAGGAAAACACATTTACTTAATAATACACTCAATAATATAATGAAGGAAAACACATTTACTTAATAATACACTCAATGATATAATCAAGGAAAACGCATTTACTTAATAATACACTCAATGATATAATGAAGGAAAACACATTTACTTAATAATACACTCAATGATATAATGAAGGGAAACACATTTACTTAATAATACACTCAATGATATAATGAAGGGAAACACATTTACTTAATAATACACTCAATGATATAATGAAGGAAAACACATTTACTTAATGATACACTCAATGATATAATAAAGGAAAACACATTTACTTAATAATACACTCAATGATATAATGAAGGAAAACACATTTACTTAATAATACACTCAATGATATAATGAAGGAAAACACATTTACTTAATGATACATTCAATGATATAATGAAGGAAAACACATTTACTTAATAATACACTCAATGATATAATGAAGGAAAACACATTTACTTAATAATACACTCAATCATATAATGAAGGAAAACACATTTACTTAATGATACACTCAATGATATAATGAAGGAAAACACATTTACTTAATAATACACTCAATGATATAATGAAGGAAAACACATTTACTTAATAATACACTCAATGATATAATGAAGGAAAACACATTTACTTAATAATACACTCAATGATATAATGAAGGAAAACACATTTACTTAATGATACACTCAATGATATAATGAAGGAAAACACATTTACTTAATAATACACTCAATGATATAATGAAGGAAAACACATTTACTTAATAATACACTCAATGATATAATGAAGGAAAACACATTTACTTAATAATACACTCAATGATATAATGAAGGAAAACACATTTACTTAATAATACACTCAATAATATAATCAAGGAAAACACATTTACTTAATAATACACTCAATGATATAATGAAGGAAAACACATTTACTTAATAATACACTCAATGATATAATGAAGGAAAACACATTTACTTAATAATACACTCAATGATATAATGAAGGAAAACACATTTACTTAATAATACACTCAATGATATAATAAAGGAAAACACATTTACTTAATAGTACACTCAATGATATAATGAAGGAAAACAAATAGCGCAGTGTCTATAGTGCATTAATATGATGCATCTATATAAATCCTTTTAAATTCTATACCACATGGATAATACATGTTTCTGAAATATTGCTCGGTCTTATTCATCTGTGGGTTTCTTTTTGTAACGGTTGAGAATTTAAATCTAGTTTCAGTTATTTATTCATCGATTTATTGTGGTATATATATTTATATGGGGTTTCCTAATGTGACGATATATTTAACATCCCAATATGAGTGCAAATTTCCTGACGGGACGTAAAACATACAAACAAACTAGGATTTATTAATTTTTTTATTGACTTATTTTGACGATAAAAACCTTAATCCTCTCATTAATATTCTCTTTCTACTCACAACCTACTTCACCATGTCCCTCATGTGTCATTTGATTTCTTCAATAAGTTGCATATATTTATTTTCAGTTTCATAATGATAGGATAACGTATGTTTTTATTCATTTGTTTTGCTAGAAAGATAAGTTCTATTTGCAGGAACATTTTCTGAAATTTCTGTTCCTTGTGCATTTATAAAAAGGATTATGTAATTTTGAGATAGTAAGATAAGTTTAGGTAGGTTACGGGTTTTGGATTATTGCATAATCTTATCGAAACTAATTTATATTTATGATAAAGTAGGTGTACAAGGGGATATTTTTTGATCGCTTTAGACAAGAACAACCTTAAAAACCTTAATCCTCCCATTAATATCATATTTCTACTCACCCTTTCCTTCACCTTCTCCCTCATGTGTCATTTCATTTATTCAAGAAATTACATATTTATTTTGTATTTCATAATGATAAGATAACTTATGTTTTTATACGTTTGTTTTCCTAGAAAGATCAGTTATGTTTGCAGGGACATTTTCTGAAATTTCTAATCCCTTGTGTATTTATGAAAAGGATTATGTAATTTTGAAATGGTGAGATAAGATTGGGTATGTTACAGGTTTTCAGATTATTGCATAATCTTATCGAAACTCATTGATATTATTTATGATAAAGTAGGTGTACAAGGGGATACTGTAAATGCGAAGAGAGTAATAATTCATACCATTTTCATGGATACTAAATTTAAGAAAAGCTTAAAAAAGGCTTTCAATGTAAAATGAATATTACATAAATACCCATCTACACAAGGAGATACAATTAGTAACGAGTAATATGTTTATACAATGAAGATTTTCTTGAATACTAGACTTAAAAACGGTGTGTCATTACAGTTGTTTTGAGTTCCAGATTTTAAGTGTGTGTTTGATGAGAATTTTCAAAGTATGAATGTGTTGCCTTTTTGTCACTAACTGAAGGCCCTGTCTCACATTCAAATTATATCCCCTCTTTCCTATTTTACAGTGATACAATGGATATAATATTACAGAAGATAGTTCACTAAAGAAAATAGGATTGTGAATAAAACAAGGCGTCCAATGATAAAGTTAGCCTAATAGCACAGTGTATACAGTACGCTAATATGATACATCTGTATAAATCCTTTTCATTTGTACACACAGGGGTCATACTTGATTTTGAAAGCTTTCTCTTGTGTATTCATATTCATCTGTAGCCTTCTTGTAACGGATAAAACTCAAAATCTATTTTTATTCATTTTTTTCATCTATTCATTTATAAATTATATATTTAGACGTTAATAACCTTAATCCTCCCATTAATATTCTCTTTCTACTCATCCTCTGCTTCACCATCTCCCTCATGTATCATTTCATTTACTAGAAACATCAGCTATATTTCCAGGTCAATCAATTTTCTAATATTTCTGGTCAAGTGTGGAAACTCCATTGTGTATTTATAAAAACAAATTTAATTTTGAGGTTACAGAATCACAAAAAATGTTAAGGTATGTTTACGGGTTTTACGATTATTGCATAAACTTATCCAAGTTCATTTATGAATAAGTAGGTGTACAAGGGGATACTGTTAATGAGAAAGTAAGGTATTTATACAATGAATTAAAAAAAAAAAAAACAAAAACTAAAAAATATGAAAAAGAAAAAAAAAAAAGGGTTCATACGTAAAATGGTTTCCAGCTGATGATATTTGAAATTTCATATATAAGTAGCTAGCTACACAAAGGTATACAATTAGTAACGAGAGAGTAATACATTTATACGATGAAGATTTTCTTGGATACTAGACTTAAAAACGGTGTGTGATTATAGTTGTTTTGAGTTCCAGATTTTAAGTGTGTGTTTGATGAGAATTTTCAAAGTATGAATGTGTTGCCTTTTTGTCACTAACTGAAGGCCCTGTCTCACATTCAAATTATATCCCCTCCTTCCTATTTCACAGTGATACAATGAATATACTATTACAGAAAATAGTTCACTAAAGAAAATAGGATAGTGAATAAAACAAGGCGTTCAATGATAAAGTTAGCCTAATAGCACAATGTATAGAGCACGCTAATATGATACATCTGTATAAATCCTTTTCATTTGTACACACAGGGGTCATACATGATTTTAAAACATTTCTCTTATATATTCATATTCATTTGTGGACTTCTCTTTGTAACGGATAAACTTAAAATCTATTTTCATTCATTTTTTTTTATCTATTTATTTATAAATTATATATTTAGACGTTAATAACCTTAATCCTCCCATTAATATTCTCTTTCTACTCATCCTCTGCTTCACCATCTCCCTCATGTATCATTTCATTTACTAGAAACATCAGCTATATTTCCAGGACAATCAATTTTCTGATATTTCTGTTCGTGTTGAATCTCCGTTGTGTATTTATGAAAACGAGTATGTAATTTTGAGGTTACAGAATTACAAAAAATGTTAAGGTATGCTACGAGTATTAGGATGATTGCATAAACGTATTGAAGTTCATTTATAAATATGAATAAGTAGGTGAGCAAGGGGATACTGTTAATGAGAATGTAAGGTGTTTATGCAATGAATTTAAAAAAGAAAATACAACTAAAAATTAAAAAAAGGGTTCATATGTAAAATGGTTTCCAGCTCATGATATTTGAAATTCCATATATAAGTAGCTAGCTACACAAAGGTATACAATTAGTAACGAGAGAGTAATACATTTATACGATGAAGATTTTCTTGCATACTAGACTTCAAAAAGGTGTGTGATTATAGTGTTTTTTGAGTTCCAGATTTTAAGTCTGTGTGTTTTATAGAATTTTCAAAGTATGAAGGTGTTGCCTTGTTGTTGCTAACTGAAGGCCTTAAATCACATTTTCCAATTATGTTCCTCCTCCCTATTTCACAATGACACAGTAAAAATATAATTGTACGATAACGAAAATAGCACATTCAATAACACAGTACGGTCCATAATATAATAAAGGAAAACAAAGTATATAGTACATTAACATCATACATCTGTATAAGTCCAAGATCCTTTTGAGGTGTACACCAAAGGGGTCATTCATATTTGTTTATTCATATTCATCTGTGGGCTTTTTGTGACGGTTAAGAATTAATATCTAGTTTCAGTCATTTATTCATATATTTATTGAGTTACATATATCTAGGTTGGGTTTCCTAATGATAGAGTAAATTTATTTTTTGATCTCCTTAGACAAGAACAACCTTAATAACCTTAATACTCCCATTAATATCATATTTCTACTCACCCTTTCCTTCACCATCTCCCTCATGTGTCATTTCATTTATTCAAGAAATTACATATTTATTTTGTATTTCATAATGATAAGGTAACTTATGTTTTTATACGTTTGTTTTCCTAGAAAGATCAGTTAGATCTGCGGGGACATTTTTTGGAATTTCTGATCCCTTGTGTATTTATGAAAAGGATTATGCAATTTTGAGAGGGTAAGATAAGTTTAGGTATGTTACGGGTTTTCGGATTATTGCATAATCTTATCGAAACTCATTATATGCGAAGAGAGTAATAATTCATACCATTTTCATGGATACTAAATTTAAGAAAAGCTTAAAAAAAGGCTTCCTATATAAAATGAATATTACATAAATACCCATCTACACAAGGGGATACAATTAGTAACGAGAGAGTAATATATTTATACGATGAAGATTTTCTTGGATACTAGACTTAAAAACGGTATATGATGACAGTTGTTTTGAGTTCCAGATTTTAAGTCTGTGTGTTTGTTGAGAATTTTCAAAGTATGAATGTGTTGCCTTTTTGTCGCTAACTGAAGGCCCTGTCTCACATTCAAATTATATCCCCCCTTTCCTATTTCACAGTGATACAATGAATATATTACAGAAAATAGTTCACTAAAGAAAATAGGATAGTGAATAAAACAAGGCGTCCAATGATAAAGTTAGCCTAATAGCACAATGTATAGAGCACGCTAATATGATACATCTGTATAAATCCTTTTCATTTGTACACACAGGGGTCATACATGATTTTAAAACATTTCTCTTATATATTCATATTCATTTGTGGACTTCTCTTTGTAACGGATAAAACTTAAAATCTATTTTTTCATCTATTTATTTATAAATTATATATTTAGACGTTAGTAACCTTAATCCTCCCATTAATATTCTCTTTCTACTCATCCTCTGCTTCACCCTCTCCCTCATGTATCATTTCATTTACTAGAAACATCAGCTATATTTCCAGGTCAATCAATTTTGTGATATTTCTGTTCGTGTTGGATATCCGTTGTGTATTTATGAAAACGAGTATGTAATTTTGAGGTTACAGAATCACAAAAAAAGCTAAGGTATGCTTCGGGATTTCGGATGATTGCATAAACGTATTGAAGTTCATTTATAAATATGAATAAATAGGTGATCAAGGGGATACTTTTAATGAGAAAGTAAGGTATTTATACAATGAATTTTAAAAAAAAACAACCAAAAAATAAAAAAAGGGAAAAAAAGGTTCATATGTAAAATTATTTCCAGCTCATGATATTTGAAATTTCATATAAGTAGCTAGCTACACAAAGGTATACAATTAGTAACGAGAGAGTAATACATTTATACGATGAAGATTTTCTTGGATTCCAGACTTAAAAACGGTGTGTGAGTACAGTGGTTTTTTTTGAGTTCCAGATTTTAAGTCTGTGTGTTTTATAGAATTTTCAAAGTATGAATGTGTTGCCTTTTTGTTGCTAACTGAAGGCCCTAATCTCATTTCCAATTATACCCACTCCCTATTTAACTATTAGCAAAGAAAATAGCATGTTGTAGGAAAAATTTCCCCATTTATTTATGCTCCCTTTTGGTGTCAATGAGTGAATTCAGAACTGCATGGGTGAAATTATTTTCTCTTTTAACACGATTATGTCTGGGCGAATTTAAAACTGAAAAACACCTTTGCAAGTTTGGGAGTAAGGTAAAAAAAAAACTCTGTATGCAGTAATAAGGCAAATATAACTGAACAGTAAATAAAACATGCATCGATCAGAATTCGAGATAAAGCTCTGTAATTACTAACAAGCTCCTCTGACTCTTTGATATGCACTGATATTATAATAGCTACTTTCCATTGATTGTTGACATGACAGATTGTAAAGCCTACTAAATGAGGGTCAGCAAGTTCACTAGAGATCTTTGTTCAAAGTGTTGGATTAATATCATAGGGACCAGTACCTTTATTGGTATGGGTGATTTGTAAACCATCCGTTTCATCTTGGGAAGAAATTCGTTTTGTAGAAAGTATGTTAGAGATTGCCATTCTGTAGAAAAGATAGTAAATCATCATTCAAATCACCAACAACCGTTTGAGAACAAGCGTATTTATTGGCTCATTGAACAGATTTTATTTTACTATTTCTTGTTGTAAATGGCAGGCAGTCTGAGTTATCAGCAACTATCATAGGAGGGTAAATAGTCTTAAGGTGCTTTTTCTGTTTTTGAGTCTGTAATTTTTATGCAGCGTGCACCACCATTGCTTCGGAGAAAGATTTGGATTTTGTCCGCTCCTTCTGACACTTTTTTTTGGTAATCATTATGTTTCGTGTTTCTGACTTGGTTTGCACTTTTGTTTCTCATGTTTCTATATCTTTCCTAGTAAGATGGGGAATCTGTTCGTTTTGTAATATTGTATAAGTGTTTTCACTTTCTGATATTCAGAGTCAAAGCTGGAGACCAATACCTTGGGGTTCAATTCGCGGTATATTCTCAAAAACGTTGGTTTATGTTGTTGGTTTTCATAAGCAACGTGATCTAAATATCCTATACTGTGTGTGATAGTGACGTATTCACTTGAGTAGTGCTTTGTGACGTAAAATGTCGAGACAGATGCTTCTGTTGATTGACAGCTTTGATATCGGCGAAGTGTCAGTACATGCGATCTCTGAGTGAATATAACCAGTTTGTCCGATGTATTGAATTGGACATTTTTGCATTGAATTGCATAGATAAGTGAAGTAATGTTGAAGTCCAAGTTTTGTGTTATGTGTAATTTTTTGTGAAAATAATTTGGACGTTTTGGTGTTCCTGACATATGGGCATATTTGACAATTCTCATAACACGGGTGGCTTCCAATGTTTGAGGGTGTATTATTCAATTTGGAGTGAACCAGGATGATTGTGAGGTTTTGGGGTGGGGGTCTTCTGTATCCTATAATTTTCCTCATTAATTCCTTTGTGTCTGAAGACTTCCAAGATTGTTTAGCATTCATTGATGATTCCTCAGAAATCAGATTGCCCTGTATTTGTTGATTGATGGGAAATCTGGGTTTAACTTGGACATAGTTACTAAAGGTATGACAAGATTTAGTTACTAAAGGTATGACAAGATTTAGTTACTAAAGGTATGGCAAGATTTACTTATTTATGCATTTATTTATGTATTTTTGATTGATTGTTTAGGCTTTTTCCGTTGCCTTGATAAGTATAGAAAGGGGTAATTTCTGGCTTAAAAGTTTTTTAGTTTAGTGGCAGGTATCTCAAATCCACTGCTGGAAGTCCATGTTCTGATATTTACGGTTTGGCTGAACGAGATACTCTTCGTTACATGGTTCGGATGATTTTGAGAATATTGTCAAGGAAATTAATTCATTTCGTGGAATGTTCATAAGTAAATTAGAGGAATGGTAGAATTTGTTTAGCGGAGGCATGAAGGCATGGAGGTCCTTACTAGTGTTCGTCTAAACAAAGAAGATATCATCCGTGCACCTCCAACATAATAGGTTCACTTATCCTTGTGATCAAAATTCATTTCCCAATTGAGCCATCAATATTTCCACATAAAAATCATTATTTTTCCGTTCAATTTTTATCATACGTATTTATCAAAAGAATTGGAATTTAAGTAGTTTTGAAATTTCAAAAGGGTAGGATTATTTTAGGATTGTATGGGCTTTTGGATTATTTCATAATCTTATTGAAGTTAAAGGTTAAACGAACTTAGAATTCTTTCACTTTACACATCTGGCATCATATATATATATATATATATATATATATTATATTATATATATATATATATAAAGGAGAATGAAAGGGATTATTATTCTATAATTTGTGTGGGGTCAGTTGTCCTGCGAGTCTATAATCTTAAGAATTTATTCTATATCACTATATTTATATCAACGCCATTTTTCCATTAATATTCTTACTTATGAAAAGGAAACTTGATGAAATAAAACAGATCACCAACAAATCATGAGAATGCTGTGTTCGAATTATTTGACCGGTTTCAATCTAGGGGCGGTCGTCGTCGGAACAATAATACGGGAAGTAAAACGTGCGGCTGACGTTGCTATAAACATTTAGAAAGTGGAACACGTGGAATTCCTTAGCGGCACAAATACACACGATAAGACTGATTTACATTGATTCTCATGTAAAGGATAATTTAAAAAATGACATTCTTATTAAATATCAAACTTAGAAATATTCTGTGGTAAGTTGTTTTGAGTCACTGTGGTTTTTGAAAATTTACAAAGAATGTGTAGTCTTTTTGTCGCTATTTTGAGCCTATATTTCTAATTAGATCTTCTCCCTATCTCACAGTAGTAAATGCGTTAGTACAGTAGAGAAAATGGTACAACACAGAAAATAGTACAGTTAAGAGAATATTACAGTAAATGAAATAGTACATCCAATAAAATAGTAAATAACATAGATAAAATTCTGTATCAATAAAATTGTACAGGAAATTTGGTACAGGCAGTAAAATAGTAAAGTAAATGTAGTTTATAAAATACTACCATACTAAGTAAAGTAATATGACAAATGAAATAGTACACTATAGAAAAATAAATTTTCTAAAGCATTATTGATCTCATATACTGTGTTTGTTTTCTTCCTTGCTCATTTAAGGCTTAATCTGTAACATTATTTCCAGCTAATTAATATTCGATATTTTATCAATATAACAAACAAGGTGTACAGGGGAAATATAGTTAGTAACCCAACCCAAGAGTAATATATCTATGCTGTGATGTTTTAAATACTAAACTTAAAATTTGTGATAAAATTTGTTTTGATTTTCAGATTATGAGTCTCAGTTTGTTTTGTAGAATTCAAAACATGCATGTGTTGCCAACTCCACACCTCCTCCCTATTTGATGTTTCACTTTTCGTTAGAAGAATGGCAAAATTATGAATAACTTTTGTTTCAAATTCATACGATGTGGTACCCGAGTATCTGAAAGAAACCACACCAAGCATTTGTTCACACGAATCAAATTACGTTACCAGACAATCACATTATTATTGCATCCCTAAGTGCAGATTAAACGAGCGATTCGTGAATGGAATTACTTACCCCTAGAAATAAGACAATCCACGACACTTGGCTCATTCCAAATTACCCCTTCATCCCTTTCTCTTTCGGTGAATGCTATTGGAATGTAATTCACAGAGATTAAGACACAATTGTACATTGAATATCGATTTATTTAGAATCAACGTAATTGACAATTCTTTGTGTACTTGCGGTAAAACAGAAGATGTCTAACATTTCTTATTCTCATGTGCGAAATACACTCAACAATGTTTCAGATATTTGGTGGCGTCCAGTTTTTATTGATGGAGGAGAGAATTTAGATACAATGTACCTGGGTAGAGACCACCGACCTTCCGAAAGTAAACTGGCAAACTTCCTCACATATATCGGCGCAAGCGAGAATCGAACCCGCGCCGACTAGGTGTTTTTAGAATGGATAATTTGCGTATAGTTGACACACGTTTTGTTATGGGGAGATAATTCAATCAGTACCAACGAAAACGAGTATTTATTTTCTAATGTGCATTTATTCATAAAGAGATCTGGTCGTTTTTGATTTAATACTGTATCTTATTGCGTTTATTTTGTACATACTACATGTAAATTATATTGTGTTTTGTACATGCATATTTACTGACATGATTCGTTATATACTTGATTTATGCAATTAATCTAATGATATTTGACTTTTGATATCATTGTGGTTCATTTGCTGAAAATCATTGTGTATAAATGATTATCATAGGAGAGTGCCTAATCCTTATGTTACAATATCTATGTAATAAATTATGTTCAAATCAAATCATATTTCAAAACTGTATCATTGGAGGAACAGTACAGGAAAAAAACTTTTATGAATTTGAGACATCCTTGATAGCAATGATTGATTTACTGTATATTGTTTTATGTCCCGCTTGAGAATTTTTCCACTCATCTGGCTGTTGAAGGGCTGCAAAATTTAGGCCTATGCTCGGCGCTTATGGCATTTGAGCAGGTCCAGATTTTTATCGTGCCACACCTTCTGTGACACGGGGCCTCGGTTTTTGCGGTCTCATGCGAAGGACCACCCCATTTAATCGCTTCTTACGACAAGCAAGGTGTACTGAGGACCTATTCTTACCCGGGTCCCCACGAGGTTAATAGGAATTAAAGGGTTTAGCAAATGTGGTCTAATGAAGCGTCTTTGCATATTATTGTAAATTTGAGCAAGATGAACATTGATTAATTGTGGCATTTTGGAGTTCAAACACTGGTGGCCCTGCCACCTGTGATTGAAGATTTTTCTAGAGAGATGACTCGATCAGGAAATATGAAATCACTTTGTGGAGGATTGTGGGAAGACGATGAATCCACCAGGAGACAATGATCTATGGACACTTCTCTGGGATACACGACTTTGGAATGAGGGAACTATTTATGACACGGAAGCAGACGTTATTCAACTTTCTGCTGAGTATGGTAATTTTTTAATCACAAACATTTTAATATATTCTCAGACTATCTTATCTGCAGTGAACAAAAATATGTATGGATGATCAATATTCATTTTCGAGATTTTAAACAAGCACTATCTTTTAAGTAAAGAAGTTAAATAGTGGAGTTCTGTATTGGTATCTATGGCAACAGCAAGGGAGTAAAACAAAATGCTCTTCAGTATGATATTGTACACTTTAAGATCTAAAATATTTCATAAACCTATATATAAATTCTCTTTGGCAAATCGATTGGGATTTCTACGACGCAATTAAATTTTATTCTATTCAAAACGAAGTAAACAATCCATGTAACGTTGAACAGAAACGCCATGACAAAGTTATAATATATCCATATCAGTCATTCAACATTGAAACATTCTTACTAACAGAGAACGTCAACCTGAATGTTTGTCTTGTGACTGTCCATTGACTATTTATCACATTCAGCTGTACCAAGTTTATTTCGGATTTCCAACATTTTTGACTTGAACATTACTGAAGAGACATTATTTCTCGAAGTGCGCATCTGGTGCATCAAAATTGGTACAGTTTATGGTTTTTTTATTCAAGATAAGTCATCATACTATTTTAATAATGCGTACCACAGCAACATTTGACGAACTGTAGCGTCTGTTACATTGATCATCCTCATTATTACACTACATGTTAGGTGTGTGTGTGTGTGTGTGTGTGTGTGAAGCATCTGTTTGGTGGTGATAAATAGCTATACAGATATTCATTTAATATTCTCTTTTTTATAGAAAACGTCAAGATATTCTGAAGATGACTCTGCAAACATTGGATGACGGATGATTACTGGACATGTCCAAAAAGAAATCGAATGAGGAAGTGATACCAACCTACGTTTCGTCAGAAGAGTCTGAATACAGAATACGATGCAAATGAACTTAATTTTGCAGTCAGTTACATTATTCTGTTTTAGCTATGTTTAAAGGTGAAAAATGCTTTGCTCTTATCAAGAATAAATATTGTTTGAAATTTTACTCTATGTATTAGTGTTGATTTGTCATGCAGCATAGTTAGATAATCTATGAAAGTTATTTGTATGAACAGTGAAACCAACAAACCGTTAACAGATTTTATTGCACATTCACGAAATGAATGCTGAGGTAGTGTGTATGACTACAAATTGAAAGTTACATGAATGTAGATGAGAAAAATATTCATGGTCATCTATATGTAACTAGAGAAATACAAACTGCTTAATGAAATAAGCATATATCACTGACGCAACAAAACAATTAGTGAAAAAGACAAGAATAGACTCGGAAATGAGTACCTACATAATGTGCTTTTCAGTGATTATTCAGTTATCATTCAGTGACATTTTAGGTCACTGAAAGGGAAAATTTCATCCTGTGAATGGGCCTTTCTTGAACGATGATGGAGAAAAATTGGACGTCGAGATTTCTGGAAATAAGTAAATTGGCACATGAATATAAATGCCTTTCTGAAAAAGCGAAAATATTTGTAAACACGTACACAGATACAAAAGCGTAAAACACGTTCTAGTAATTGATTACATTAACTTTGATGTGACTTTTTGGTAATTGTACATAATGCCACTTACTTCAAACAAATTTTCCTAGCTCTTAGAGTTCCAATGTTTACATTTTTTTAACAGTGTTTAACAAAACTTGGCTTGTTTGAAACTTTCCGTACCGTATTTATTGTAGCTCGCTCTCTCTCTCTCTCTCTCTCTCTCTCTCTCTCTATATATATATATATATATATATATATATATATATATCTGTGTGTGTGTGTGTGTGTGATTATGAAGGAGAATTTGAAGGGAGAAGTAATTATCAGCGTGAAAAGTCACAGTGGAGTATTCAAGCTATTTCCAGAAAACAAATGCATATCGTATAAGTGTATCATCGTAAGCCAAGGGCAATAAAATGGGGGAACTCATCCGTACAATGATAGGCCCTTCTTTTTAATCTAATCAAAACTTTCTGTTGTCCGTCGTTGCTGTTGTCTGCATAAACTTTTCTCATTTTCATCTTGTTCTCCAGAACCACTATGCCAATTTCTATTAAACTTAGCAAAAAGCATCCTTGGATAAGGGGAATTCAAGTTTGTGCAAATCAAGGGCATCGCCCTTCTCTAAGGGGAAATAATGGGGAAATAGTGAGAAAACACTGAAAATTTTGAAAATCTTCCCCAGAACCAGTAGGCCAATATCAATCAAACTTGGTACAAATCGTCCTTGAGTGAAGTGGATTCAAGTTTGTTCAAATGAAGTGCCATGCCTCCTTCAAAGGGAAGATGGTCATAAAAATGCAAAAATAGGATGAGGTCATTTAAAAATCTTCTCAAGAACCACTGGGTCAGAAAAGTTCCAATTTACATTGAAGCTCCCGGACATAGTTGAGATTCAAGTTTGTTAAGATCATGACCCCTGGGGGTAGGGTGGGGCCACAATAGGGAATCAAAATTTTATATGCGAAAATATAGTCAAAAATCAGTAAAATTCTTCTCCAGAACCACTAATCCAGAAATGTTTCAATTTACACGACAGCTTTCTGACATAGTGCAGATTCACGTTTGTTAAAATCATGGCCCCGGCGGTAGGGTGGAGCCACAATAAAGTTTTATCTGCGAATATATAGGGGAAATCTTTAATATGGGTCAAAGTGACTCAGATGAGCGATGTGGCCCATGGGCCTCTTGTTAAGAATTTTATAATAATATATATATATATATATATATATTTTGAAATACAAAAGAGTATATATGTTGCAATAATGTATAGCTTTATCATACAATTTGCTGCTACTAAATTAATAAGCTGTTTTATTTAAAGTACCAGTCCATTAAATCACACGTTTGATACTAAGTATGGTAGCTATTCCTCGTATTTCGGTTTTCGTTTTATTTAAACTTTTTGTTACTTGGAATTAAACTTATTGACACAAGCCTTAATTCGGCCGCAACTTTTTAATACCTTCAAGACTATTATGCAAGCGTAAGAGGATTCTATGAATTAAATGTAATAAATACTTGGTAAAGCAAACTATTCAGAAACCTTCACGTTTTTATATCGAAGTTTATTTGCCCTCTGCAGTAAGTCTTCACTGTAATACATTCTAGTAGATTACGGTTAATGTTCACATTTTAGATAAGATTCCATTGCCATAAAGGAGCTTTCATAGACAAAGCAAACAGAAAAGTTCACATCCGTAGAATATATTAATTCCATATATATGAAATGGCTAACTATTTGCATTTTTGATAAGCACATGAAACATCATTCTTTTGTAAAATTTCGCTTTGAATTAATTTCGCGTTGCATTAGCCATCGTTACCATCATCACCACTTCCTCATGTCTACCTTACAATTGTAAACAATGTGCATATCAACTTTAGTAAATATAAAACGTATATACAATAGCTGTACAAGTATAATACGTCTATACAATAGCTGTACAAGTATAATAGGTCTATACAATAGCTGTACAAGTATAATACGTCTATACAATAGCTGTACAAGTATAATACGTCTATACAATAGCTGTACAAGTATAATACGTCTACACAATAGCTGTACAAGTATAATACGTCTATACAATACTGTACAAGTAAAATACGTCTATACAATAGCTGTACAAGTATAATACGTCTATACAATAGCTGTACAAGTATAATACGTCTATACAATAGCTGTACAAGTATAATACGTCTATACAATAGCTGTACAAGTATAATACGTCTACACAACAGCTGTACAAGTATAATACGTCTACACAATAGCTATACAAGTATAATACGTCTACACAATAGCTGTACAAGTATAATACGTCTATACAATAGCTGTACAAGTATAATACGTCTACACAATAGCTATACAAGTATAATACGTCTACACAATAGCTGTACAAGTATAATACGTCTACACAATAGCTGTACAAGTATAATACGTCTACACAATAGCTATACAAGTATAATACGTCTATACAATAGCTGTACAAGTATAATACGTCTATACAATAGCTGTACAAGTATAATAGGTCTATACAATAGCTGTACAAGTATAATACGTCTACACAATAGCTGTACAAGTATAATACGTCTATACAATAGCTGTACAAGAATAATACGTCTACACAATAGCTGTACAAGTATAAAACGTCTATACAATAGCTGTACAAGTATAATACGTCTATACAATAGCTGTACAAGTATAATACGTCTATACAATAGCTGTACAAGTATAATACGTCTACACAATAGCTGTACAAGTATAATACGTCTACACAATAGCTGTACAAGTATAATACGTCTATACAATAGCTGTACAAGTATAATACGTCTATACAATAGCTGTACAAGTATAATACGTCTACACAATAGCTGTACAAGTATAATACGTCTATACAATAGCTGTACAAGTATAATACGTCTACACAATAGCTGTACAAGTATAATACGTCTACACAATAGCTGTACAAGTATAATACGTCTATACAATAGCTGTACAAGTATAATACGTCTATACAATAACTGTACAAGTATAATACGTCTATACAATAGCTGTACAAGTATAATACGTCTATACAATAGCTGTACAAGTATAATACGTCTACACAATAGCTGTAAAAGTATAATACGTCTACACAATAGCTGTACAAGAATAATACGTCTATACAATAGCTATACAAGTATAATACGTCTATACAATAGCTGTACAAGTATAATAGGTCTATACAATAGCTGTACAAGTATAATACGTCTACACAATAGCTGTACAAGTATAATACGTATATACAATACTGTACAAGTATAATACGTCTATACAATATCTGTACAAGTATAATACGTCTATACAATAGCTGTACAAGTATAATACGTCTACACAATAGCTGTACAAGTATAATACGTCTACTCAATAGCTGTACAAGTATAATAGATCTATACAATAGCTGTGCAAGTATAAAACGTCTATACAATAGCTGTACAAGTATAATACATCTATACAATATCTGTACAAGTATAATACGTCTATACAATAGCTGTACAAGTATAATACGTCTACACAATAGCTGTACAAGTATAATACGTCTATACAATAGCTGTACAAGTATAATAGATCTATACAATAGCTGTACAAGTATAATACGTCTACACAATAACTGTACAAGTATAATACGTCTATACAATAGCTGTACAAGTATATTACGTCTACACAATAGCTGTACAAGTATAATACGTCTATACAATAGCTGTACAAGTATAATACGTCTACACAATAACTGTACAAGTATAATACGTCTACACAATAGCTGTACAAGTATAATACGTCTACACAATAGCTGTACAAGTATAATACGTCTATACAATAGCTGTACAAGTATAATACGTCTACACAATAGCTGTACAAGTATAATACGTCTATACAATAGCTGTACAAGTATAATAGGTCTATAGAATAGCTGTACAAGTATAAAACGTCTATACAATAGCTGTACAGGTATAATAGATCTATACAATAGCTGTACAAGTATAAAACGTCTATACAATAGCTGTACAAGTATAATACGTCTATACAATAGCTGTACAAGTATAATAGGTCTATAGAATAGCTGTACAAGTATAAAACGTCTATACAATAGCTGTACAAGTATAATACGTCTACACAATAACTGTACAAGTATAATACGTCTATACAATAGCTGTACAAGTATAATACGTCTACACAATAGCTGTACAAGAATAATACGTCTATACAATAGCTGTACAAGTATAATACGTCTATACAATAGCTGTACAAGTATAATACGTCTATACAATAGCTGTACAAGTATAATAGATCTATACAATAGCTGTACAAGTATAATACGTCTACACAATAACTGTACAAGTATAATACGTCTATACAATAGCTGTACAAGTATAATACGTCTACACAATAGCTGTACAAGTATAATACGTCTATACAATAGCTATACAAGTATAATACGTCTAAACAATAGCTGTACAAGTATAATACGTCTATACAATAGCTGTACAAGTATAATACGTCTATACAATAGCTGTACAAGTATAATAGGTCTATACAATAGCTGTACAAGTATAATAGGTCTATAGAATAGCTGTACAAGTATAAAACGTCTATACAATAGCTGTACAAGTATAATACGTCTATACAATAGCTGTACAAGTATAAAACGTCTATACAATAGCTGTACAAGTATAATACGTCTATACAATAGCTGTACAAGTATAATAGGTCTATAGAATAGCTGTACAAGTATAAAACGTCTATACAATAGCTGTACAAGTATAATACGTCTACACAATAACTGTACAAGTATAATACGTCTATACAATAGCTGTACAAGTATAATACGTCTATACAATAGCTGTACAAGTATAATACGTCTATACAATAGCTGTACAAGTATAATACGTCTATACAATAGCTGTACAAGTATAATACGTCTATACAATAGCTGTACAAGTATAATAGGTCTATACAATAGCTGTACAAGTATAATACGTCTACACAATAGCTGTACAAGTATAATACGTCTATACAATAGCTGTACAAGAATAATACGTCTACACAATAGCTGTACAAGTATAAAACGTCTATACAATAGCTGTACAAGTATAATACGTCTATACAATAGCTGTACAAGTATAATACGTCTATACAATAGCTGTACAAGTATAATACGTCTATACAATAGCTGTACAAGTATAATACGTCTACACAATAGCTGTACAAGTATAATACGTCTATACAATAGCTGTACAAGTATAATACGTCTATAGAATAGCTGTACAAGTATAATACGTCTACACAATAGCTGTACAAGTATAATACGTCTATACAATAACTGTACAAGTATAATACGTCTATACAATAGCTGTACAAGTATAATACGTCTACACAATAGCTGTACAAGTATAATACGTCTATACAATAGCTGTACAAGTATAATACGTCTATACAATAGCTGTACAAGTATAATACGTCTACACAATAGCTGTACAAGTATAATACGTCTACACAATAGCTGTACAAGTATAATACGTGTATACAATAGCTGTACAAGTATAATACGTCTACACAATAGCTGTAAAAGTATAATACGTCTACACAATAGCTGTACAAGAATAATACGTCTATACAATAGCTATACAAGTATAATACGTCTATACAATAGCTGTACAAGTATAATAGGTCTATACAATAGCTGTACAAGTATAATACGTCTACACAATAGCTGTACAAGTATAATACGTCTATACAATACTGTACAAGTATAATACGTCTATACAATATCTGTACAAGTATAATACGTCTATACAATAGCTGTACAAGTATAATACGTCTACACAATAGCTGTACAAGTATAATACGTCTACTCAATAGCTGTACAAGTATAATAGATCTATACAATAGCTGTGCAAGTATAAAACGTCTATACAATAGCTGTACAAGTATAATACGTCTATACAATATCTGTACAAGTATAATACGTCTATACAATAGCTGTACAAGTATAATACGTCTACACAATAGCTGTACAAGTATAATACGTCTACACAATAGCTGTACAAGTATAATAGGTCTATACAATAGCTGTACAAGTATAATACGTCTACACAATAGCGGTACAAGTATAATACGTCTATACAATAGCTGTACAAGTATAATACGTCTATACAATAGCTGTACAAGTATAATACGTCTATACAATAGCTGTACAAGTATAATAGATCTATACAATAGCTGTACAAGTATAATACGTCTATACAATAGCTGTACAAGTATAATACGTCTACACAATAACTGTACAAGTATAATACGTCTATACAATAGCTGTACAAGTATAATACGTCTACACAATAGCTGTACAAGTATAATACGTCTACACAATAGCTGTACAAGTATAATACGTCTATACAATAGCTGTACAAATATAATACGTCTACACAATAACTGTACAAGTATAATACGTCTACACAATAGCTGTACAAGTATAATACGTCTACACAATAGCTGTACAAGTATAATACGTCTATACAATAGCTGTACAAGTATAATACGTCTACACAATAGCTGTACAAGTATAATACGTCTATACAATAGCTGTACAAGTATAATAGGTCTATAGAATAGCTGTACAAGTATAAAACGTCTATACAATAGCTGTACAAGTATAATAGATCTATACAATAGCTGTACAAGTATAAAACGTCTATACAATAGCTGTACAAGTATAATACGTCTATACAATAGCTGTACAAGTATAATAGGTCTATAGAATAGCTGTACAAGTATAATACGTCTATACAATAGCTGTACAAGTATATTACGTCTACACAATAGCTGTACAAGTATAATACGTCTATACAATAGCTGTACAAATATAATACGTCTACACAATAACTGTACAAGTATAATACGTCTATACAATAGCTGTACAAGTATAATACGTCTATACAATAGCTGTACAAGTATAATACGTCTACACAATAGCTGTACAAGAATAATACGTCTATACAATAGCTGTACAAGTATAATACGTCTATACAATAGCTGTACAAGTATAATACGTCTATACAATAGCTGTACAAGTATAATAGATCTATACAATAGCTGTACAAGTATAATACGTCTATACAATAGCTGTACAAGTATAATACGTCTATACAATAGCTGTACAAGTATAATACGTCTATACAATAGCTGTACAAGTATAATACGTCTACACAATAGCTGTACAAGTATAATACGTCTATACAATAGCTGTACAAGTATAATACGTCTATACAATAGCTGTACAAGTATAATACGTCTATACAATAGCTGTACAAGTATAATAGGTCTATAGAATAGCTGTACAAGTATAAAACGTCTATACAATAGCTGTACAAGTATAATAGATCTATACAATAGCTGTACAAGTATAAAACGTCTATACAATAGCTGTACAAGTATAATACGTCTACACAATAGCTGTACAAGTATAATACGTCTATACAATAGCTGTACAAGTATAATACGTCTATACAATAGCTGTACAAGTATAATAGATCTATACAATAGCTGTACAAGTATAATACGTCTACACAATAACTGTACAAGTATAATACGTCTATACAATAGCTGTACAAGTATAATACGTCTACACAATAGCTGTACAAGTATAATACGTCTATACAATAGCTGTACAAGTATAATACGTCTATACAATAGCTGTACAAGTATATTACGTCTATACAATAGCTGTACAAGTATAATAGGTCTATAGAATAGCTGTACAAGTATAAAACGTCTATACAATAGCTGTACAAGTATAATAGATCTATACAATAGCTGTACAAGTATAAAACGTCTATACAATAGCTGTACAAGTATAATACGTCTATACAATAGCTGTACAAGTATAATAAGTCTATAGAATAGCTGTACAAGTATAAAACGTCTATACAATAGCTGTACAAGTATAATACGTCTACACAATAACTGTACAAGTATAATACGTCTATACAATAGCTGTACAAGTATAATACGTCTACACAATAGCTGTACAAGTATAATAGATCTATACAATAGCTGTACAAGTATAATACGTCTACTCAATAGCTGTACAAGTATAATAGATCTATACAATAGCTGTACAAGTATAATACGTCTACACAATAG
Organism: Ostrea denselamellosa; assembly: GCA_024699665.1. Classification (NCBI taxonomy): domain Eukaryota; kingdom Metazoa; phylum Mollusca; class Bivalvia; order Ostreida; family Ostreidae; genus Ostrea; species Ostrea denselamellosa. The sequence goes on from JAMZEH010000103.1 coordinate 2,503,488, forward strand.
CTGTACAAGTATAATACGTCTATACAATAGCTGTACAAGTATAATACGTCTATACAATAGCTGTACAAGTATAATACGTCTATACAATAGCTGTACAAGTATAATACGTCTATACAATAGCTGTACAAGTATAATAGATCTATACAATAGCTGTACAAGTATAATACGTCTATACAATAGCTATACAAGTATAATAGATCTACACAATAGCTATACAAGTATAATACGTCTATACAATAGCTGTACATGTATAATACAGAACACGATCTTTTCACATGACATGACATGCTTGCAAGGTTTACTTTTAAGACATTCACAAAACATCAACTGAAATCAAGTTCCAAAAGTCGAAGATAATAAATAAAGTATATTTTTAAACTTCTACAATTGAAAAAAATAAAAATAAAAATCGAAGGGGAAAAAAATAGTAGAAATTTGATATATAGCATTGTCTGGGATAGTTATAGATCAAGTTTGAGTTTCGTTACGCTTGACCTACTTTTGACTGAATTATCCTACCAGTAGAGACTTTGTATTGTCTGCAATACACTCAGAATGCTTGTTTAAGAATAAATTGTGCCATGTGTTTTGAAATTATCCTAATAATTCTGCATGGTGAAGATGAAATGTGAAAATTTTACAGACAGACGGGCAAAATGTGATAAAAATAGCTCTTTCGGTTCAAGCAAGCTAAAACACTACCTCTTAAATATTTTGTGAAAAACAATATTTGCTAAATACTCAGATATTGAACATTTAAATAATGAAAGGAAAGGGGGGGGGGTTTAGTTGGTTGTTGTATGTCCCGTCGAAAATGTTTCACTCATTGAGACGTCACCATTTGTGATGACGTGCCACAAATTAGCTCTTACGGCCGTGACTGTAAGGGTTCTTTAACGTGCTAATGCCTGCCGCGATTCTCACTTCTAAATGTCGAACGTTGTTGATCAAAGGAACAATCACAACCTATATTCTCGTCTAAACTTTGGCTTTACCTCCGGATTACGAAGCGAACGTTCTATCACCGAGCCAAATACCGCGAACGTTAAAAAAAAGTCGGGGGGGGGGGGGGGGGGGGGGGAGTGAAGTCTTACGTCCACCATCATTTAGTATTCTGTAACCAGAATTATGATTTTTAGCGTAATACGTCCACATTTCTCTAAGACAAGGCAAAATATTCAATTACGCTTGACGTCCTTTTGACTGAATTATGCCCAGTGATGAATGCCTGATGTTTTCCGGACGTTTCTCCGCATTGGATAAAGATATTCAACTGAAATTTGATATATTGCATTGTCTACTGTCTACTAACGAAACTCGATATTGGTCTGTAATTATTCAAGACAAAGTCATATAAACGTTCAGTTGATTATCTTCATCCAGTGCGGAGAAATGCCCGGAAAACTTATTCGGAATGACAGACAGACCGAAGGTATACCAATAATCTCCTTTAGCAAAGCCTTATGGGGACTAAAAAAGAGGATTCAGGTTTGTTCAAATAAAGGGCCATGTCCTCTTTAGATGAGGGGGGGGGGGGGGGGGGGTAATTAAGAAAAAGAAAACCAACCAACCAACCAAACAAAACAAACACTAGGATGGACCGGGTCTCCTAAAAACCTTATTAAGAAGCAATGTCCCAGGAAAGTGGAGCTTCCTGACTTACTGTAGATTCAAGTTTGTTAAATTATGCCTCCCCCCTCCCCCGGAAGTAGGGCCAGTCCATAATTGGGGATCAAATTTTGCATGCAGATTTATAAGAAATATCTTTAAAACTCTTTCCAAGACCATGATTATTCATTTTGATATGCAAGCATCACCGGGTATGTCTAGATTCAAATTTTGTCAGGTCAAGTTGTGGGCCCCGGAAGAAGGGTGACACGACAGGGATTCAAAGTTTTAAATGGGGATACAAATTTGATTTTGTTCAATTCAGGGTCACAAGTGCAACATGGGGCCACAACATGAGATCAAATTTCTAAAGAGGAATATACAGGAAATCAATCAAAATAAGCATTCTGATTGTATTGCAGGCAATACAAAGTCCTCTACTAGTAAGATAATTCAGACAAAAGTAGGTAATTATCTCAGACAAGGTCATGTGTAAAATTTTAGTTGAAATTAGAAACTTTTGCAGTGTGAAAAAGTAGCCATTTTATACCAAATGGGCTGACAATGGTGTTAAAGATTTAGAGGACCTGGTGTCTGAAAATGGAAATATTAAATGTTTTAATGAAATAATAGCAACACTTGGCACTAATATTTTTTAAGACTATTTTCATGCGATACCATACATACCTTCAAAGGTCAAAAGAGATATCATTGCATTGAAATATGGTACATACAGAATGCAAGAAAATGATGAAAGTGCGTGTTGTGCAAAAAATGATGTCAACATGTAATATCAAATTTTTATATCAAATTTTAATAAGAAAGGAGTTTATAGCCCCAACACCAAAAAAGGATACGTGGGAAATTTTACTAGGTGAGCCAATTTCAGGAAAAGATTGGGGATTTTATTTTGTGAGTGCAGCATTATGCACAAAAGATACAAACATAATTTACTTTCAATACAGAATAGTTACGAACTACATTGCTACAAATTCCTTTTTCCATAAAATCAAGATTTTAGACAATAAAATGTGTACATTTTGTAACTCTGAAACAGAAACTATAATTCACTTATTCTACGATTGTATCCATGTTCATTTGTTTTGGAATGGATTTATGAAGTGGTTTAATGCAACTGAAAATTATTATAAAATTTGAAGAACTGTCTTACTCGGTAAAACAGATGGAAGCTGTCTAGAGAAATGGAAAAATATTGTGAAAATGTATTTCAATTTAAATCCAAAATACTTAGTAAATGGGTGACATATGATCTTGTGTATAATAATTAATGATGGGAAACCAAAGCTCTATATCTGTATATGATATGATTACTTTAAGTTTCAATAATTTGCTGATTGTTTTTGTCAACATTCGTAGCTTTAAAAAAAGAAAATGCCCTGTGCTATATTATTTACATGCAGTTATAATTTTTGTATGGTTGATTGTATGTATGTAGGAATGTATGTATGATTGTATTAGTGTAATGTCTTATGTGCATATAAATGTAAAATATTGAAATTAAATCATTATATATAAATTTTTTTAGTTGAATGTCTGCATCCAATGCGAAGTAAAGTCCGGAAAACCTCACGCGGAATGACAGACAGACGGACGGACAGACAGGCCAAGGGTAATCTAATAGTCCCCTCCAGCAGAGCTGGTACGGTACTAACAATTTGTTTCCAAGTGTAGCAGGGCCACGATAAATCATACCAAAATGCACACGTTCCTAAATTGTAGGATCCATGTTTCTTATCAACCCTGTGGTTAGGGTGATCAAATTTAGCATACTGCATATCTACAGGAAAGAAACTTTTCTACAGAACATGTTAGTCATATTGGTATTGACGCATCCCCATGTTGTGTAAATTCAAGCCCCATAATGTCGTGACCTCCAGGCTAAGTTGGAGCCACAATATTGGGTCAAAATTGTTCAAGAATATAAACCTGGAATTTTTTTTTTTAAAAAACACTGAACAAGAGCAGGCCAAGGTGAATCAGGTGAGCGATATGGGTGATGAGCCTTTATTTTCCAGGCGACGTACAATTGATGGAAAACATTGGTGAGACTTTTTTAATAATACGATATACACCTAGAACAATGTTTAAATCGATGTATGAAAAGATAGTAAGCAAATGCAGAGTGTCTATACATGTACAGGCAGCTACTCAGTGTAAACACTGCTGATTTGACCAACTTGGCCAGGTTCCGTTTGTAATGTTGCTATGTTTAATTGTTTTTTGCGTATTTATTCACATTTTGTTCAGAAATAATATTTGAAAACAGAGAAGTTTGATTTATTTAGTAGAAAAAAGATGTTGTTATCAGCATCAGCTGCATGAACATGTTTTAGGTAGCAATTCATTGACGTCATTCGAAAACCTTACAAAATTGGAAACGTTACAAAAATAGCTTTGATTTTATCTCCGTAATATTGGCGTTTATTCACATTCAATATAAAAAAAACCCCAGAATCCACATTTAATGATAGTAGTTCATATTGTGTCCACCCACCATGTGGTCATAGCATTATGAAATCTTACCTTCTATATGAGAAAGCAGCCCATGTAATTTTTTTTAAAGTTACCCCTCTATTGATCATGATTTTCGATTCAAGAGCGACAACTCTCGTACGAGGAGTGATTATTCCTTCATGATCCTGCATTCTCGGTGAGTGATCCTAGGGAAATTCTTCAGGGATTATGAACGTTTATACTTGGGGGGGAAAAATCAAGATTTTTAAGGACGGCATTCTACGATGTCACGTTGTACGAAGAAATGTTATCTACTCACTTAATCTAATTACAAATAGATGTTGGTGAGTGTTCAAGCGGATCTATAATACACATCTAATCAGACTGTGCATCTAACTGCTCATGAAGATAAAAATCAATCCCAAATGCATGGATTTATTACATATATTTTGTTGTTTTTCAAAATACACTTCTGGGCCAAATGTGAGTTCCCTACATATATTTCATACAAAACCCATCTGTTTTTCAAAAGCTTTTCTAGTTTTTCTAAGTATAACAAATGTCTCAGAAAAAAACACAACATTTCTGAATAATTCCGGAATAATTCTAATAGCACCTAATGTAAAGATGTGACAACTCTAACACGAACTTTCAATTAAGAGCTTGCATTCCTCATATAAGTTTATACAATTTTCGAACAACAGATTTACTCCATTTCTCTGCAGTTGTTATAAGATTATGTTATCAAAATTATAACAAATGCCAACATTTCTAATATTAAAGGAAATTTGTCATTGGTTTTTGTTCATGCTTTACTTCCACTCGAGATCGATTTTTCCCCACACGCATTGAGACTTCACCAGCTGTAGGTGAAGTACCACAAATTTAGACCTATTCTTTGTGTTCAGGTTCATAGCAGTAAGCATTTTTATAGCGTGTCAACGCCTTCCGCGACACAGAATATCTATTTTCAATGTCATATCCGAAAGACCCGTGATTCTCACTTCTAAATGTCGAGTGTTTGGCAAAGGAGCAATCACTACCTATGTTTACGTCTTAGGTTTGACGTGGCCATGGAACGAGCGGGGTTTAAACTCGCGACTCGAACGCTCTATAATCAATCTGTTACCTTTCCTTTTGACACGTGACTCTAGTATATAACTGGAGCCACTATAACGGGAATAGGGCACCCCCACCCCCAATGGCGTGGGTATAACGCGAGTCAGTAGTCAATACCAAATACTAGGTTAGATAATCAGTGTATACATTGAGATGTTGGTATGGACGGACGAACAAAAAAATGTTGAACAAAAACTGACCCAGTTACATCACTTGAACCTTTTTCTCGTTGATTCAATGAAAAGAGAGAATAAATATACTTTTCTTTTATTATTCATTTTCCGTCAACTCCTGGCTCTGGAGGGTTATAAAGACAAAGCTAGACTTATTTATAGGGAGCACAATTTGTTAAGATACTAGTAACGCTATATTACAAAAATAAATCTAAATATTAGACAGCTCTCTTATCTATTTGTATTATGCGAAGAATATGATTAACTTCAATTAAGGCATGTTACGGCAGAGGTGCCGGTGAAACACATCCGATATTGTAACCGTATATAAATTTAAACAAAAATTATCCGCTTACTTAACCATACAACATTAAATCATATCACAGTTACGCTTTGAATAATTGAATAAATACATAGAAAACAACTATACCAGAATGTAAACTATTAACCAGGGAAAATCTCTCACACAGTTATAGCTGACATCCATTTTCACTTCTAGAAATATCACAGATATTTCCATTTATAGCCCCTAAAATGTCTACCATCATCCCAAATTTGATACGGTTAGAAATGCATTGATCTAAAACGGCATTGACGGACGTTTAAACCGTGTCTTGTCCAGACTGGGTGAATTTACGAAATCGAGTGTCAAAAATTATCCACAAAAGTCGACAGGAAGTCGTTGTAAGATACGCGTCCTCTCATGTCTTGGTCGAATTCGCTGAGGATGTGGTAGAAGTCTTCGTTCGATACATGAATGTTGCATCCCGTCAATGCACGCCGGAAGTCGGCGATTCCCAGGAAACCCCGGCGCTGAGCGTCCAATCTACGAAACGCTCGACGCAAGTTTTTGTGTTCGGCCATCAACTGAAATACATAAAACAATACTGCAACGTCATGTATCAAGCCAACGAAATAAAGGTATTGAATTTAACACCATGTACAGACACACTGACATCCGGGTACCTTCCGTTGACTCGGTACTGCCAGCATCACCGAAACAAAATGTCGGTCAGGTTGGCGACGCTGTCGGCAGTACTGCGTGAATGAAAGGCACCTTTCAATCACTGATAAACCAAAAATCAAAAATAGGTAGAAGTTTCAGAAAATTAACATACATGTAGAAAAAAAAAAAGAACTACCTACTGATCACTGATAAACAATGGAGAAATTCTAATGTGCAATTGATAAAATCAACATGTCTAGACATGAACAAGAAAATACGAACAAAACACGGTACATAAAATTATCTAATGTCACGTAGACGGTACCGCACAAACTGAATAAGCTTGTTCTATATGAATAGCACTCTGGGTATTATATATGTCCATAATTTTATTTGCGCTTTGTTGTCCAGCAAAAGAAGGCGACAGAGCAAATTCCTGCTAACAGTGTTTATTGTTCAGTGTGTGGAAAGAAAAGAGGTTTTCTTCGGAAATATTCTAAATAGAGTATACAACGACTAAAACAAAAAATGTCATACCGTGACAATTCTAATTATAATCTCATTAATGCATGCAGTGAAATGGGGTAGAGAGACTGAGAGCGTGGAATCCAAACCAAGCAAACATATTTAGTAGTAGAACTTATTACTGGGGTGGGCATGGACTGGAGGAGGGGTCAACATCTCCATCGTCCCGTCCCTCCGTCTTCCTCCCTCCCCTTCTCTTCCTTTTATTCCCCTTCTCTTCCTTTCAACCAACCTGTCTCTATATTGCTGGGTTATTATTATTTTTATTTACACCCTTTTACTTGAATATTGCCACTACTTCTGCTAAACTTTTGCAAAAAGGACACCCCCCACCCCCACCCCACCCCCCTCAACATAGTGCAATGTTTACTTACAATGATCTTAACATATGAAATTTTGACTTTGAATTCAGAAGACATCTTGTTTTCTTCACTTGGGGAAAACTAGAAAGGTACTTTTTATGTGGTGTCCTTAAAATTACCAACTGACCTGTACGATTAAGGAAGGGATGGCGACATATACATCATCGTATACTTAAATACTCATGCGCGGATCTAGAATTTCTTTTTAACAGGGTATGTTTTTATAGGAGAGGTCAAACCTATATGTATGTTTAAAAATGAATATGCATAAAATAAGCAATTAAATGTATATAACTTGTTTTACCATTATCAGGGAAGTTCCGGAACCCCCCCCCCCCCCCCCTTACCCCCTATTCTGTATCCGAGCCTGGAAAGGATTCCTATTCTTGACACGTGCACAGATACAGAAAACAAAGTTCTAGTGAATAAGCAATAATACGCACATCATTCAGCATGTGATTTAAACCCGTAACCTGCTACGTGGCGGCCAAACGGCATTTGAAATCGGGAATTATACAAAAATTGTACGTCACTGGAATATTTGTGTTTGCCTGCTGGGATTGGATTGAGAGAGAGAGAGAGAGAGAGAGAGAGAGAGAGAGTCTTCTAAATGGTGAGGTAAGAAGTGGTCCTGTGTGGATGATAACAGTGATTCACCTTTTGATATACGTTAGTAATTACCAATCCTACCGTCGCTGATTGTATGTCACGCTGCTGTGTAAAAAATAAAACTTTCCCTGTTAGTTTCACATCAAATTCAATCCCCAAAAATTCCCCAATCAAATGCCTCCATATAATCAATATACTGTGGTATATTTAATTGAAGTTTAATTTATAAAAAATATGGGTATCTATGTTTATATATTGGTTCTTGTGAATTCTGACAGTAACTGATTGTTGGGTGTCGTGAGTCTGAAGTAACCATGGAAACTCGTTGTGTACCACGGAATCAATGATCTCATAGCACTAACTCTATATATGTAAGCATGAAATAACTCTATTTCAAAATCACTAGTTCAGAATTTGAAAATGGATATTAATTAATTAGGTTTAAATTCAGCATTCTACACTGCTGTAAATGAATCTGAACCGGTCCCCTACTCCTTCAAATTCTGATGTAACTCTGACTCTTTTTTTTATAAAGATCTTGTTCAATAAAATGTGTGGTTTCCATCTATGTTTCATTAATTTATAGAGATTTAAGGACGAAATAGTCGTTCGGAGAAAAGCACTAACAATTTTACATTCTCATGATTTTCATTTGAAAACTGATCTCCGACAAAAGGTTGTTAACCTTAATCAAATATGCTGTTGTATCACTACATGCTGACAATAAATAAAGTTTTATTTCTCAAAATTTCAAATTTCACCACTAAATTTAGAGTTTCAGTTGTACAGGAATCGACAGGACAAATTTCCAGTCTGAAAAAAGAAAGCTTAATTCATATATGTCAATAACATATATAGTTTGTATTCTGGAATTTTTTTCTCCACCATAAACAGTGAGAACTGCCAAATCCCACACCTGTGCAATCTGTGTTACTGGGCATTCCGACACTTATTTTCATTCTCAATTTCATATTTTCGTTTTGTTTTTTACACCGTGTATTCCGACACACTGTGTATTCTGATTCACTGTGTATTCTGACTCACCGTGTATTCTGACACACCGTGTATTCTGACTCGCCGTGTATTCTGACTCACCGTGTATTCTGACACACCGTGTATTCTGACACACCGTGTATTCTGACTCACCGTGTATTCTGACTCACCGTGTGTTATGACTCACCGTGTATTCTGGCACACTGTGTATTCTGACACACTGTGTATTCTGACTCACTGTGTATTCTGACTCACTGTGTATTCTGACACACCGTGTATTCTGACTCACCGTGTATTCTGACTCACCGTGTATTCTGACACACCGTGTATTCTGACACACCGTGTATTCTGACACACCGTGTATTCTGTCACACCGTGTATTCTGACACGCCGTGTATTCTGACACACCGTGTATTCTGACACACCGTGTATTCTGACACACCGTGTATTCTGACACACCGTGTATTCTGACACACCGTGTATTCTGACACACCGTGTCTTCTGACACACTGTGTATTCTGACTCACAGTGTATTCTGACTCACTGTGTATTCTGACACACTGTGTATCCTGACACACTGTGTATTCTGACTCACTGTGTCACGCTGTGTATTCTGTCACGCTGTGTATTCTGTCACACACCGTGTATCCTGACACACCGTGTATCCTGACACACCGTGTATTCTGACACACCGTGTATTCTGTCACACCGTGTATTCTGACACACCGTGTATTCTGACACACCGTGTATTCTGACACACCGTGTATTCTGACACACCGTGTATTCTGACTCACCGTGTATTCTGACACACCGTGTATTCTGACTCACTGTGTATTCTGACACACCGTGTATTCTGACACACCGTGTGTTCTGACACACCGTGTATTCTGACACACCGTGTATTCTGACTCACCGTGTATTCTGACACACCGTGTATTCTGACACACCGTGTATTCTGTCACACCGTGTATTCTGACACACCGTGTATTCTGACACACCGTGTATTCTGACACACTGTGTATTCTGACTCACTGTGTATTCTGACACACCGTGTATTCTGACACACTGTGTATTCTGACACACCGTGTATTCTGACACACTGTGTATTCTGGCACACTGTGTATTCCGACAAAAGAAAAAAAATTGTCTCCCAGTGTATGTCTTATTAGACAGGTTTCTCTGTATCAGTATTAGTATGACGATCACTTAAACATGTCCATAACAATAATGTTCTCATTAGCAAACTGTGTTAATTAGGAAACTTTGTTGATGAACATGCATACACATTCAACTAGTTAAGTAATTGATTGCAATAAAACACTAGTTTACTTACACACTTGTATTAATTTTCACACTTTGTTAATTGATTGGCAAAATCTCTGAGTAAACATTTAATTCTGAAATAAGCACACTGGGTTATTTGTTTATACTTCTGTTACTATGGAATTGGTTGTCAGGGAGATTCCAAGACATAAAGGAAGGTGTGGGAGACACACAAGGTCGCCTTGGTAACTGGAAACACAAAAGTTTTACAGGCTGAAGAACCAGACATTGTGGTATCTAAATATGACATCATCATGAAAACACATGGAAACAGAAAAAGTGATGCTTTTGCCATCTCGTCAATTATGGTGAACTGAAAATCATTATTCAAAATTATAAAAATATTTCAGTATTGTGTACACACCAAAAAAGAAACAACTTGTATTATTGATGTGCAATTTCTACCAGAATTCATGAGCTGACTGGGTGTGAACTTTCTTAAGAATTTCTGCATTTTAAAAGGTGTGATTTTTCTTGAACACTAGAAACACTTGATTTTATATCAAAACTGAATGTAAGTAGATTCTAAATGATGTGATTCAAATTTGTGCTCATTAATTTTCAGGGGGAAAACAGACTTGTACCTGTGGAAAGTAACATACGACCTTGAAAGGTTATCTGGATTGTCTGGCTCTTTTAGTAGATTTTGGCCTCTGGAATGGGAGACATTTTCAAATTCGAAAAAAAGTACCAAGCAAAATTTCAGGAAAACTTGATGTTTGAGCAATCTTGCTGCTACAACACTCTAAGCATTAGCCAGCAATATTGGTTGTAGGCGCGTGTTGTGTGCGTAGTAATACACATGATATACTGCGTAGTAATTCACATGATATACTGCGTAGTAATTCACATGATATACTGCGTATCGCTGTTTACAAGGCATGCTATATTTGGTGTGTGTTTGTGATATTTACGGCAATGTCACACATTACTTACTGTCATCAGTTCGCCTTTTAATATAATGTCACAAATCAGTAAACAATATGTCATTATAAGAGGCCCATGGATCACAGTGCTCACCTGGTTACATTGCTCTGAGATCTGAATCATACTAACACTGAGTCCAGCTCTTATTGCAGTCTGAATCACTCTAACACTGAACCCAGCTCTTATTACAGTCTGAATCATTCTGACACTGAACCCAGCTCTTAGTGCAATATGTCGCTAATAGAAGACATGATTTGAATCTTTAAGAGGAAGTCAGAATGTTTGCAAATCATTTTTTCCTGTTCTTTAGAGCTTTTATAACAGATTTTTTTTCTATGCACTCTCATGTAAAACTTTTAGATCTCTATTTTGACTCCATCTTTGTCATCGAGGTTAAGTTGTCAACAGTCTACAATCTAAACTCTATGACTGCATTACCACAAGATGATCCTGGCAAATTTTAAAATTTGAAAAACATTTGCTCTCTTGTTCTTGAGAAGAAATTGCAATGCTCTTCTCCACTTGTCACACCTACAGGGGTACTCTGTGCCCATGCCCTTACTCCGGACTTAATACACAAAATAACACCTGCCCAAAATAAGAAATTAAATTTGATAACTTCTAGTTTTCAGTGTTTGTCTGGTATATTTAATATTGATTATCTCTGTTGAGGCACTACGGGCCATGGAAATATGCAGAACTATAATCTATGCAGCCTACACGGACTTCATCAATTTCAGCTCAGTGGTTCTAGAGATGAAATTTGATAACCTCGATTTCTTTATTTCACATGTGGGGGTAGATCCATAAAATTTCCAAAGTGGATGTGAGTGTGTGTGTTGTGATCCAAGTTTTGAACTTTTTCTGCCGAAAATCAGGGGACAGAAGACCCCAAAATGACAAATAAATGACCATTTTGTTTTCAAAAATTCAAACAAGGAGGTGTGGGTGGATGGGGATGGAATGGGATTGCAACCCCCCCCCCCCACTTCTTTACATCTGCCACTAAAATATGACCCTGTAATAGTGTTTTACAAATCCGCACCAGCATTATCCACTGGAAGAAGTGTATATTAGAAAGTTGCCTAGGAGTAAAAATATGTTAAAAGTTAACTAACAGAAGATATACACATTGTGATCAGAAATACTGAATTGAATTTAAGACCATGTGACATTACAGACCTCATTAAGATCTGCCCATGTTTTAGGATATTCCTTAGTTTTAAGGGTTGGTCTAGTTTTTAAAGAGTTGATCTAGTTTAAGAATTGACCTAGTTTTAAGGGTTGACCTAGTTTACCTTTCTCTCCAGTTTGTGTGTGTGTTTGCTGTACACCTGGGATTTGGACACAGTGGGAGGGTTTTGAGAGTAGCACTTCATAAATTCAAGGTAATGGAACCTACAATAAATACAATATAATATAAATAATAAACATAGTAATAACATAATAAGCTGTTACACTTATCACATTAACACTTCACGAACAGTACCCTGGCGTGAAGCATGACAGTTCATACGCTCACGTATTTTTCAAAAATGAAATTTATTTGTTATATTTTCATTTCGCTTTCATTTCTGTCAGAATATTCCTCAGCTGTTAGAATAGTCCTACATGTATTATGTTTATCAAGATTCATGCATACATTGTTCACATTCATGAGGAAATGGTAATTATTTCAATTGGTAACAGTATCAAAGACAAAACTATTAGAAATTTTAATATAACTTGATAAATAAGCTCTTGACTTGTTTGAATTTGGAATTATGAGGGGGGGCCTGTTTTGAATTTGGGATTACTTTTTTTTGTTTGTTTGTTTTTATTTATAGTCGCCTGAGCAATTTTTCAGCTATCCGGCGACTGTTATTTGGGATTACAGGAGGGCCCTCTTTTGAAAGATGTGCAGTCAGACAGGGTCTGGTCCGTTTCATTCTCTCCCTTCATGTTACATAGAAAAGGACATAGAAGTGAAACACCAACAGCTTGGTCCTCACACAATGGACAATCCTCAATTCTGAGGTCGGGGGAGCTAATTATCATCAAAAATACACGTTTTGATAATTACCTTCCATTTCGTTGTAGATCGAATCTTTGGCAGAGTTCTCGCTTCTCTTCCTCTGACAGAGGAAACTTCATAGTATTCAAAACTTCCTGTAAATAATATCAACAAATCACTGACTTCCTCTAAATAATGTAAACAATTCAAGGACTTCCTGTGAGTAATAGTTAGTGAATCGTTTATTCACAAAATTCCTGTAAATAGTGTAATTTACTATTCACCAACTTCCTGTAAATAATGCAAACTATTCACAGATGTCCTGTAAATAATGTAAACTATTGACAGATGTCCTGTAAATAATGTAAGCTATTGACAGATGTCCTGTAAATAATGTAAACTATTCACAGAATACCTGTAAATAATGTGAACTATTGACAGATGTCCTGTAAATAATGTGAACTATTGACAGATGTCCTGTAAATAATGTAAACTATTCACAGATGTCCTGTAAATAATGTAAACTATTCACAGATGTCCTGTAAATAATGTAAACTATTCACAGATGTCCTGTAAATAATGTAAACTATTCACAGATATCTTGTAAATAATGTAAACTATTCATAGTGTAAAATGATTTAATGAATTCCTGTAAATAATGTAAACAATCTACTGAATTCCTGTAACTAAATTAAACTATTCAGAGAATATCTGTAAATAATGTCAACTATTCACAGATGTCCTGTAAATAATGTAAACTATTTACAGAATACTTGTAAATAATGTGAACTATTCACAGATATCTTGTAAATAATGTAAACTATTCATAGTGTAAAATGATTTAATGAATTCCTGTAAATAATGTAAATGATCCACCGAATGCCTGTAAATAATGTACACTATTCACTGAATTCCAATATAAATGATGTCAGTACTATTAAACTATTCTCAGAGCTCTGTTTGCAAATACAGAGACAGAGGACAGGTTTTTAATTTACCATAGATATTTAACAAACCTTCATGTCGGATATGGAGATTGTAGAGCTGCCATTTTTATCAATGAATTTGAAGACCGTCTTTAATCCTTCCCAGTTTCCAATTATCTGAAATAAAAAAACATTGCATTTCATTTATTTGTTGAATTTTCTAAATTGAAATGATTACCATCAAAGTATTACTTTTATATGGTTAAATTTTGTGGTTTAAGAAAAATACAAAAGTTTGAAGGGGCTGACATTGTGATATAAGAAAATTTACTTTAATATAGCTCGTACAGGATTTTAATATTAACTTAGTTCATGTTACAACAAAAATGAAAATTACTGATTCCCTTTCAACACCAACCCCTTTTGAAAATTAATGTTGTATGATCTTGTTGTCTAACCTTTAAACTGAGTGGTTGTTGTCTAACCTACAATATGTTTTTGTTATGTTGTCTAACCTTTGCCTTGATTTGCTTTTAACTAACCTACAAGGTAAGGATTTGTTTAGTTGTCTAACCTTAGACCAGACTTGTTGTCTACCCTACAAGGTAAGGATTTGTTTGGTTGTCTAACCTTAGACCAGACTTGTTGTCTACCCTACAAGGTAAGGATTTGTTTGGTTGTCTAACCTTAGACCAGACTTGTTGTCTACCCTACTAGGTAAGGATTTGTTTGGTTGTCTAACCTTAGACCAGATTTGTTTTCTTACCTACAATGTACATTTTTGTTGTGTTGTCTAATCTTTGCCCAGATTTGTTGTTTAATACACAATGTAAGTCATTGTTGTGTTGTCTAATCTTTGCCTAGATTTGTTGTTGTTTAACCTACAATGTACATGTCTAACCTTAGGCTTGATCTTGTTGAGAAGACTACGAGTTCTCTGACTTTTGTTGGAGAGTGCTGTTTGTGGCACTTTCTCTGTTTCTATGGCATCCACTTTGGTAGTTTTAGTGGTGTTTTCTTCCATGGACACTATATTGGTAGTTTTGGTGGTGGCTTGTTCCCCTGTGTTGGTGGTGACTGTGGTAGTGGTGGTGGTATTTTGCTGCAGTGATGTCATCGTTTTCTCTCGCCTCTCTCTTTGTACTCGCTTGGCGGCCTCTATCAATTCTTTTGTGTCACCTGAGACATTAAACATAATTTGTCTTATCAGAACTTTTTTCTTATGATTATAGAGCTATGCATATAGGTAAAAAAAATTGTGGACAGGCAAAATCTCTATACAAGTGAAAATTATTTTAAATGGGACATAAAACAATAAACAGAATAACAACTGAATATATAATTATCACTTTGATATTGAAACAATCATGTAAGCAGACAAAGGTATTGAATCAACATGATTTATTTTTGACACCACTTCATCAATCCCTTACAAAATCTAATATCATTTATTATGCATGGATTTTTGAAACTATTAATCCAGATTCTAAAATCCACAAATGTAATTCTAAAATCCACAAATGTAATTCTAAAATCCACAAATGTAATTCTAGAGGTGCAGGATTTGATGATTGCAAAATGACTGAAAATATTTTGGTTATTACTACACGGTATATAATTATGATAAGTGACATATGGAGGCTATTTGTGTTAAAATCATGCATTTTTGTAAAAATAAAGGATTCTCCTCAAATGAGTCAAGTAATCCAATAAATCTGAACTGATCATTATTTAATGTTATGGTATGGATACATCCGATTTATGTTTTCATTGACAGATCCTGGGCTGGCAAACCAAGCATATCCCCCTCCCCCATATCCAAAAACAATCAAATATATTGGTCTCATTTTGTCAGCACTCAATGGTTTTTTTTGTCCCCTGAGCCCCATCACAGGTTCACCTTAGACCTACAGGAGGGACTCAGAAAGGCCCCCATACCACCCAGTCATTTATTGCCCCACCCCCTTCAGAAATATCTAAATTTCTGGATCTGCCACTGAATTTTCATGTTTGATTATAATGCCACATATCTGGAGTCTGAATTTTACATTTAAATCTCTGGTTTTGTTGTAAATCAAACAAAGCTTGAATCTAGCTGATAAATTATGTCACCACATGAATGATCTATATATCCTTACTGTTGTTTTGCTCCCGTTTGACTTCCTGTCCTGCACGATTCTGAGCGAACGCCATAATCAGAGATTTGTAGCTGTACATTCCATCCGAGGAGACATTGAGTCTGGCCCACACTCTGTCCAGCTCCGAGTTAGTCAGGCTGACCCCGGACCTGTAATGATGACAATGGTTACATAGGGCAGAGTCATTGAACACTGAAATCCAGGCGGAGGAGGGGGGGGGGGGGGTATGGGGAGGGGTGTGTGTTGGTTATAGTTCAAAAGATGTTTCTATTTTGTTGTATGAATTACATGCTGAGCAAATTTCCATAAATGATTTTTTTCTGTTAACACCAATGAACAATTTTACTATGTTCAATTTTGGGAACCATACAACGTTAAATCATCACATGACATACGATCACTATAGCTCATTAAATACACAAATAGTAATCAAACAAAATTGCTCATTGTCAAGTGTACACACAACAAACTCACAATCTCAACAGAGCCCCAAACTGCCACTTGCTCATTCTCCCCGTCTTGCGGCGATCCATGTCCTGGAAGTGCTGAATACAAGGACAAAACATACACGTTACATAAAACACTCCAATGTCCTAGACGTACGTTATCATTATAAGGTTTTATTCAAAGGTAGAAATAAAGTATTAGGAAAAAATCCTGAAGCTGCTGATTTCATGTTTATATTAATTACTTGAGCTTCAAATGGATATAAAACTCCTACCTTGTCAAACGTGTGGAATCTGTTACGAAATAGCTCCTCCAGTATCTTCATCACCTACAACAACAACAACAGAAAACGGTGTGAAACTTAACCAACAACAACAGAAAACTGCATCAAACTTAGACTCTTCATCACCACCAACAACAACAACAGAAAACGGTGTGAAACTTAGACTCTTCATCACCACCAACAACAACAACAGAAAACGGTGTGAAACTTAGACTCTTCATCACCACCAACAACAACAACAGAAAACGGTGTGAAACTTAGACTCTTCATCATCACCACCAACAACAACAACAGAAAACGGTGTGAAACTTAGACTCTTCATCACCACCAACAACAACAACAGAAAACGGTGTGAAACTTAGACTCTTCATCACCACCAACAACAACAACAGAAAAGGTGTGAAACTTAGACTCTTCATCACCACCAACAACAACAACAGAAAACGGTGTGATACTTAGACTCTTCATCACCACCAACAACAACAACAGAAAACTTCGTGAAACTTAACCAACAACAACAGAAAACTGCATCAAACTTAGACTCTTCATCACCACCAACAACAACAACAGAAAACGGTGTGAAACTTAGACTCTTCATCGCCACCAACAACAACAACAGAAAACTGCATCAAACTTAGACTCTTCATCGCCACCAACAACAACAACAGAAACGGTGTGAAACTTAGACTCTTCATCACCACCAACAACAACAACAACAGAAAACGGTGTGAAACTTAGACTCTTCATCACCACCAACAACAACAACAACAGAAACGGTGTGATACTTAGACTCTTCATCACCACCAACAACAACAACAGAAAACGGTGTGAAACTTAGACTCTTCATCACCACCACCAACAACAACAGAAACGGTGTGAAACTTAGACTCTTCATCACCACCAACAACAACAACAGAAACGGTGTGAAACTTAGACTCTTCATCGCCACCAACAACAACGACAGAAAACTGCATAAAACTTAGACTCTTCATCACCACCAACAACAACGACAGAAAACTGCATAAAACTTAGACTCTTCATCGCCTACAACAACAACAACAGAAAACGGTGTGAAACTTAGACTCTTCATCACCATCAACAACACTGTAAGACATTAATACCAGCAGGAAAAAGTTTGCCTCTGATTGCACTCTCCTTTGTACTTGAGTAACCATGGAAACAAACAAGGAAACCAGTCTATACATATATCTTTTTGTCCCTTATTGGTCCAATGATAAAAATGAAAATTCCAAGACACCATCAAACACATTCCAAAAAATGATTTGATTACTATATGTAGAATGAAAGAGATCTGTTCTGGAATCCTGGTTTTTTAATTAAATTGTTGTTATCTAACCATTATCCCCCCTCCCCACACAAAAAAAGATGAAGATAAAAACTGTGAATATAATGACTAAAATATGCATAATATGTATTACTTCCTACTACCTTTTTATTCACACAAAAACAGCACTCACATAAATGGTACAACTTACAAAATTCACCCTAGTTTACAAAAATATTATCAAGTACAGTCTGCAATAAAATGAAAAGTAAATGCAATTGTAATGAATTAATTCAAAAAAAAATAAAAATCCCTCAATTGAAAATTCATCTCTCTCTCTCTCTCTCTCTCTCTCTCTGATGGTTCCCTCTGGCAGTTTGATTTCAAATTTGAAACATATCGTGAATTCAAATTCTGGAAGAACACACTTGAATGTAAACTAACCATACACTCTATAAGTATAAAGAGCATGAAAATTGTGTTTCTAAGCCATGGTTCATTTGTCATGTTAATTCAAGGTTTTATGATGAAGCAGTGCTATTTGAACTATATACTGGCATTGAAAATTTCACTCCATGAAATTAAGCGATTTTATAATTAATGCATTGTCACACTGGGGTCCTTTACATCAGTATATGCATGACTATATCAATATTGAATGTGCTGATATTTTAACACACAGTGTGTAGTAGAAATTTTCTGGGGAAGTACATTGGAGGAAATTCAGAAAATGAGTGACTTCTCAATCAAATGTGCAGTTTCTTAATTGTATATACCTTTTCTGAAGAATGCTGAAATCCAAATTTCTATTGTAAACATATGATGGATATAAAGGTAAAATTTAAACAGCTGAAATTGTACAAAATATGAAGAACTACTACTAGTACTACCACTAGATCATACTATTGTGTAATCAAATGGTTCTGATTATCTAAGTTTTAAAGAAAAAAAATGAGATGCCATACAATAATTAGCAGACCAGAGCTAGCACGAAAATCAGAAATCACTAAATCAATAACACTGACAACTTATCTAAGTGAGTACATTTCACTTTAATTCCCCTTGCAGAATAATGGATGTCTCACTTCTGCGATTATTCTAACATTTCAGTTAAATTTTATCCCGTGGAATAATGGATGTCTTACGTCTGCAATTATTCTAACATTTCCCTTTAATTTTTGAATGCGGAAAAATGGATGTCTTAGGTCTGCGATTATTCTAACATTTCAGTTTAATTTTATCCTGTGGAATAATGAATGTCTTACATCTGCGATTGTCCTAGCATTGTCCTGAGGCTGTAGATCTTCCATTTCCGTCTGGGGATGCATGAATGTCTTTGCCTTCTCTCGCAGTCGGTCAACCGCGGAGGAGTGGACCATGGTGGATGGTATCACCTGGTAAACGTCCAGCCCTCCCTCCTGCTTCCTGTTCCATGATCCGGGCCTATGTTATGATAAACAACTAACACTGTATTATCAAATATTTACTTCTGTATTGGTAAGTCATTCAAAACTTTGTTGTACTCAAGAAAATTTTTGTTATTTTTCTCTCATAGGGGAATAAATATCACTTCAAAATAAATACGAATTCATTACAGCATAAATTTGTAATAAGCATAAATTTGTAATAAGCATGAATTTGTTATAAGCATGATTTTGTTATAGGAATGATTTTGTTATAAGCATGATTTTGTTATAAGCATGAATTCGTTACAAGTGTGTTTGTTATAAACATGTTTTATGGTATCATCTGACAAATTAATAAAAGTGTAAAACATTATGTCTCCAACCGTTTTAATGACACCCTAGCTGGTGGTCAATTAATCTATCTCCGACATTGATTTCGATCTCTATTTGAAAAAAACCAGTGACCTTGACATTCAATTCACCATTTCTGAAATCTAAGTATGGCTCCAGTATAAGTTACAGTGGATTTTTCAGTACATTTAGTGAACTGTATGTATACAGACAAGTGTCATGTCAAAATGTACAATATGACAGGTATCAGATTAGAAAGGTGTCAGGTTAGACAGGTATGAAGTTAGACAGGTGTCAGATTAGACAGGTAACAAGTTAGAGAGGTGTCAGAATAGACATGTATCAGAATAGACAGGTATCAAATTACACAGGTGTCAGGTTAGACAGGTGTCAGAATAGACAGGTATCAGATTAGACACTAGGTGTTAGGTTAGACATCTTTATTCGTACGAAAACAAAGGCAAGATCACCAAAACATTTTTAGGGAACTGTGGAAATTCTAAAGCAATGTTGGACTTACGGAACATCAAACATCTGTAGGAATCTGTTGTAAGGAATCAGGCCATCGCTGTCTTGACCCACATCAGACTTCAGTTGCTCCCATTGTTTTTCAGACATTGGGTATCCAAGACGTTTCTCGATGCCACTACGGAATTCATGAGGTGTGATCACACCTAGACCATACTTATCACAGGACCTGAAAGAAAGGAGCCATGTTGATGAGATTTTAAGATTAATTCACCACTTTTAGATCCTACAGTAAATTAACACATTAGTATTTTTTTTAGTAAGTTTTTTGTCAGTTTGAAGAAATCTTCTTCCTCACTTGAAATAGCCTATAAGTTTGAGAAAATCTCCATGAAGCAAATCAACCAATCTGATGTCAAGTTCCTCTGAGGTCAAAGTGTGTTGTGGAAGAGGCCACGATGGGAACTTATCTTGGAACCTGCAAAACACATACATTACACTTTTGACTGGTTCTTCAAAATTGAATAGTTCCACTATAACACCTCTGACTAAATTCACTAATATTATTGACTGGTTCTCTAAACTTACTGTTGACTGGTTACCACTTTGTTGGTGACGCTGTTTTCCGATTTACTCTGGAATTTATTCAGAAATTCCTTGTAGTTCACCTGACCCCGAATTGTCCGAACCCCATTCCTGACGAAAAAAATCATCAATATAATCAACATGATATTTAAACATGACAAGAAAAATTCAAAGAATAGGAGTTCCATTTCTTATTTCTATTAAGGGGTGGGGACATCTTTGTTTAAGGTATATCAGTCACAAGATGTCTGTAGTGGATAAACATCAAAGTTACAGATCAGGTTAAAATCCATAGGAGGAACTTGGACAAAAAAGACCATAATTCTGCATTAATGAATAATGTCACTGTTGCTGATATTTTTGGGGGGAGGGGGTGTTTTTCTGCGTAATCAGTGAAGGTGACTACGTACCTTATCCTCTCATTGTTGTTACTCCCATAATACAAGTAACGTACACAGTTATAGTTAAACCTCGTTATCCTGAACCTGATAGTGCTGAGAAAAATAATGGAGATATCCAAGGATTTGAGAAATTGAGGTTAAAATACATGTACATAATGTAGTTGGGACTTCCATCTCAATTCATGGTATTCAAGATACTCAAGGGCAGCTTGGTTTTTAGATAAAGTTTAAGTCTGATGTTTTCATCAAGGAATAAATACATTGACACATACATTGAAACAGACAAAGAATTAATAAATGTCAACATTAATGTACTAGTATGTAGCTATTATCATACGAAACAGGAAAACAGATCATCTACTTTTTACAATGATTTGAACAATGTATGTATACACTAAAATTTGAGCATTTTGAGTGGCACTTTTGAATACCACCTCTTGAGTGCATCTTTTTAAGTGTATCCTATCAGTGCGACTTTTGGGTGCCACCATTAAGTACAATTTTTGACAAGATTTGAGTTCAACTTTTGAGCTTTTGAGCAGAAGATGACTGTTATAACTAAACTCCAAAGATCAATCTGGCAAATTCAGCCATTGCTCCCAATGTGTGTTGGTCTTGGTTGATTGATTTTAACAAGCTAAATGTAGGACCTTATATACTCTGAGAATGTCACTCACCGTGCCAAGAAGTTGTCTAGATCTGTCACAGATATATTCAGACCAAACTCCTGCAGGACTCGGCGGAAATCAACCCGTGAAATGTAGCCATCGCTGAGGTAATCAAAGAGGTCAAAAGCTGTTGCCATGGCATTGTACGACTCTTCAAACTGAAAAAAACAAAGAACATAAAAAATAAACCCAGTGGTATAGGAAAAGAAATGTATAAAAAATATACAAATCCAAGATACAAAAGCTTCCCATCACAGGGAAAAGTGAACACAATCAGATTTAACCATAGACTGTCAAAAACATACAGTGCCCCTGAAAAGAACTTATCCATGGGGAGTTTATATCCACGGGGAATCTATATCCTGGGGCAGTTCATATCCACAGGGGAATCTATATCCTGGGGCAGTTCATATCCACAGGGGAATCTATATCCTGGAGCAGTTTATATCCACAGGGGAATCTATATCCTGAGGCAGTTCATATCCACAGGGGAATCTATGTCCTGGGGCAGTTTATATCCACAGGGGAATCTATGTCCTGGGGCAGTTTATATCCACAGGGGAATCTATATCCTGGTGCAGTTTATATCCACAGGGGAATCTATGTCCAGGGGAAATTGTTATCCAGGAGAGTCTATACTGAGGTCAGTGTATATCCAGGGGAGTCTATAACGAGTTCAGTGTATATCCAGGGGAGTCTATAACGAGTTCAGTGTATATCCAGGAGAGTCTATAATGAGTTCAGTGTATATCCAGAGGAGTCTATAACGAGTTCAGTGTATATCCAGGGGAGTCTATAACGAGTGCAGTGTATATCCAGGAGAGTCTATAACGAGGTCAGTCCAACACTCAGGGGGATTTATATCCAGGAGAACCTATATCCTGGGGAAATCTTTATCCAGGAGAGTCTATACCCAGGAGAGTCTATATCCAGGACAGTCTGTATCAAAAAGCCTTTATCCAGGAAAGTTTATATCCAGGAGGAATCTATATCCAACAGAGTTTATATCCAGGACAGCTTATACCCAGGGCAGTCCAATACTCAAGGGGGTTTATTTCCAGAGGGATTCTATGCTCAGGAGAAGTTTATATCAAGGGGGAGTCTATAACTTAAATCTATAATTAGATTTTTAGAATCAAAACTGCAGTGAGAATGTGTACTGCTAAAACAATAAATAATAAGAAATAACACAGCACAATACCTTATCCACTTTAACCTTTAGTTGGGTCACAAAGCAATGACCTTGACCTTTAGTAATCACACAACCATGACCTTGACCATTATTAGTTATACAGGTCTTGATTTTTAATCACTTCAGTAAGCAATCTCTATCTTGTATAGTTTTTGACTAAAGTTTTAGACAAAGAATCCAAAAGACCAAAACACAATATAATCACTCAAAGCAATTCAAACACTGAAAATAAAAATAGAATGGGGAGCAATATATAAAAAACTGAATTAATCAAAGACTTATGTCAATGACTTAAATGGTGCACCTGCAATACCTAATCCTTTTCTGCAGATGCACGGTCAATATCAATAAATGGTCAGACAGGGACAGTCACTATTTGAAATATCGCCCTTCAACCGTTTATTTCAACTTGACATTGCATATATATATGTAAGAATTATTTGAGGTATTCCAAACAAAACAGACCCTTAAGTATTATAGTACAAACTATAGAAAACAATCCATCAAACTATCAATGAGAACAATATTGATTGTCGTTAAGATATTACAGCCAATCAAAGATAACACAGCCAATGATAACACAGCCAATCAAAGATATCAACTAATACTTGTGATCGGTAATTGTGACATCTTTCTTTACAAGTATACAGCAAAAAAAACCCAAAAACAGAAAGAAAATGATGTCACATTTTTGGTTATGACGTTTTCAAACATTGTTGGATAAGATAGGGGTCTTTCTTGCTTGGAATGGTTCAATGTCACAGATCTACGATTAAAAAGCTACCGTACAAGTATGATTTAGCTGTAAATCTAAACACCCTGACATATTTTAAAATCTAATGAGATACACTTTAGGTTTTGTACTGCATGTATCTACAATTAGTCTGCAGAATTATCTTTCTGACTCAGTTTATTCAATATCTGAACTGAATGGCGACACTTTATTCAGTCAAACAGAGTCCCATACATACTCACAAGTCATATTAAATGTCAGAGTCGTGCACATACTCACAATTAGCAATACATATAACATGAGATTACAAACGTTTAATGGATCAGTGCTACAGAGATACCCAACTTCATGTTTCCCTGAAACTCGTTTTTATATGTACCTCATAGTGGTCAGTAACTGACCGCGTGATAGACAGGGAGGTCTTACTCCGGACATGGGCAGACCTAGGCCGCCCCCTGTTTTCCCGTACATCCATTGAAGTGCGACAGCGAAACTCTGTACTGGTTGTGTGTGTGCGCTGATGCATAGCTTTGGAAAATCCCACAATCTCCATCATCTTGCCAAGGATTAGTTTGAAATCTTTGATTGTAGCACGTATTGATTCTCAAACTTCGATAAACGTAATCCTCACAAATGACTGAAATCTGTAATGTTTGTCCCACCTGTCTGCTTAATGATAACACGATCTCCAGATATCTCAATTTCAAAGGTGGATTCTAGCCAACTACACATTCTTAAAACAAATATACATCCAGGAAATAGTTTATGTGATCACCATTCTGTCATAGAATAGTATTTCTGGCCATGATAACCATATACTGACACGACAAAATCCACTCCTACCCCGGCACACAAACACCAAGTTACTATGCCTATCCAAACATTGATTTCTCGCTCAAGATCAATTCAAAATTCCATAACCTGGCATTTAATGTCATATCTTCTAAAAACACTCTTCATTTTTAAAGGCCACACCGGGTTTTAAATGGCCCGGAACATTTGACTTGATGGTGGCTAATTTTCTATACCTGAGTCCCTTAAATTGACAGCAGACTTTATTTACACCTGTTGCTATGATTCTGGGGAAACCCCTCTTTGATGTCACTAACAGAAAAATTGATTTTTCTGCATGATAACCAGAACAGTAGGTTGTGAGCTGTAATGGATTCGATATTATTTCTCGGGATGTTGCAATGTCCTAATTTCTTCTATACAAATCACAGAGGATTTAAAACTTGTACCACCATTTAAATTTTCGCAAGTCAAAAGAGTAATAAAATTTAAAAATCATTTCAAGTCATTTAACTAGTATCAAGTTTCCTCTTTATTTAAACTAGTCTCTTTTTCACAGGCTGTAGGAAAATTAACATAACAAGCTTTGAAAATAGATTTCTCGCCCATTTCAAACATTACATTTTGCATTATGTAAACTCTTCAATAGTCTACATCGTCTGTCCTTGTAATATATACCCAGAATTAATTTATCAAGCATTTCATAATACTACACAGCATATAAACCAATCACATGTAAGAATATTTTTCTTCATTCAGTTTTTAAAAAGATTGTAACAAAGTTCTAACAGAAACCTTCAAGCCTTTGCTTCATTTGTTTCTTTGTTATTGATAAATAGTGCTTTACTACAAACAGCAGTTATCTCCCTTGTCCAGTACACAGACTTCATTAGAGAACTTGAGTCAAGAATTACTTTACCTTTGTAGGTACTTGGAGTGACTATAGTTACAAGAGAATTTTTTTAACAAATTAGCTTAACACACGAGATAAACAAAACGTGTTAATTAACTGACACATACACTACTGTACAACATACTTCAGTAGTGTAGTTTCATTTTGTTTACACAGTATTCTATTATGATAAATTATAAAAGGATTGAAGACCAGGCATTACCTATATAAGTCCTCTTTATAATCTCATTTAAGGACATACACAACATTTCTCAACAAATGTCTGGTGACATTTCACATATAATTTACTTGCATTTTATCTTGTTTTTACAAACCAAAAAAAAAATTAGTGTAATTTGAAAGTTCCTGGTTGTTGCAAGTAAAAATGTAAAATCAGCTCTTATGTATTAAGAAAGTTGCATAAATGTAGCAAAAATCTTTGGAACAATCAGATATTGAACCTAGGACCTTTGCATTACTTGTTACATGATCTAACCACTGAGGTACTCAAGCCACTACAGAAAGTACTGTTGTATTACTACAGTATAAAAGTAAACGTCCGTGAGAAATTATACAAGAACTCTTCATATCGAGGACACGAAAAAATATTTTTTTGAGAGAAAGTCAGAAACGTCACACATCCTTGCAAATACACAGACGTATTTATACTGATAAAATAATGAGAGTGGAGAAAGACAAAGAGAGAGAGAAAGAGACAGAAATATGAAGATATAAAAATAAGAGAGACAGAGATTGAGACAGAGAGACATATGGAAAAACAGAAAAAGAGAGATGGAAACAGACAGATGGAGAAAAAGACAGATAGAGACTGAAACAGAGAGAGACAAATGGAAAAAATACAGAGAGATACAGACTGAAACATAGAGAGACAAATGGAAAAATACAGAGAGATAGAGACTGAAACAGAGATAGAGAAATACAGAGAGATAGAGACTAAAACAGAGATAGAGAAAAACAGAGAGATACAGACTGAAACAGAGATAGAGAAAAACAGAGAGATAGAGACTGAAATAGAGATAGAGAAATACAGAGAGATGCAGACTGAAACAGAGATAGAGAAATACAGAGATACAGACTGAAACAGAGATAGAGAAATACAGAGAGATAGAGACTGAAAAGAGACTGAAACAGAGATAGAGAAATACAGAGAGATAGAGATTGAAACAGGGATAGAGAAATACAGAGAGATAAAGACTAAAACAGAGATAGAGAAAAACAGAGAGATACAGAAATTGGAATAGAGACACAGATAAAGAATCAGAGCGAGATTGAGATAGAGAGAGGGATGGAGAAACACACACAAACTGATAATCCTTTTCAAATGTTTATCACCAGAACAATTATCTGTCCTATCAGAACATCTACAGGTCACCGGGATTTTTTTCCCATTTGAGAATTTTTTTTACTCTTATTCTCTGCACATCCTTAACGTAAAAATGCATAATGGCCGAAAATTGAGATTGTGACGACCTGCACTGGCCCCAGGAGAGGATATCAAAACAATGGGTCATAAGAGGAAGTTGCACTGTGTCAGTTTGAAAATGACAACGTTCTGTACTTATCCTGTCTAATTTTATTGATCCTCAAATATGCAACAAGCATAGGAGGTTCATGAAAGAATGTCTTCTTTTCCTCTCCAGAATTTCCATACCCTTTAAACTTTTGGCCAGTATGAATTCTGCTTAATAAACTCAATAGAAGATGACAAAAGAAAAAAAACACAAAGTGTGAGAAAATCACATCCTGAAAGGTAATAAAAAGAAAAACAGAAGTCTTCCATGCGTACTTGTAGAATATTAAACACATTTTTTGTCGATGCATGCAGAGTGTGTATTGATACTACGGTTCATATTTTTAACAATTCCCCCCCCCCCCCCCCCCCCCCCCTCCTGAACTTTCTCTAGCCGTTAAAAGGATATAGAGACCCCGTAAGCTCACCGGTGGTTGAAATTCTGTGTAATAATATAGTACTCTTCCTTTGCCAAGGGCCCAGTATTAGAGATGAGAATGTCACACACAGTACACACTGCTAACTCATACTCACCCTGTAGTGCAGACAGTCTATGATGTTCTCTAGTTTAGGTTGGACTTTCTTTTTGCGGCTGATACCCACTTTCAGCTCTGCTGCCTCGTTCACACCGTCAGCCTCCACAGGTTTGGTTTTTTCTGTGCCTTCTTTCCCCTCTGTTATGACCCCTGTTCTGTCTTTGTCCTCGTTCCGTGCCGTTTGATTCATCTCCTCCTGCTTGTCTTCATTACACTGTTTTTCACTTGTGACCACGATCTCTGATTTAGGTCTGATCTTGAGGTCCACAGTTGTTTTGCTGCGGTGTGTGAAGGTTTTGGGTCGAGTTTCGATACCTGCTCTCTTAAGGAACAGACTTGTTCTTATGGCTCCAAGACCTTCCTTGTCATATCTGTCAACAAAATACTTATACCAATTACCTCCCTTCTTACATCTTTTATATCATACATTTATAAACACTCTAACTACATATCTCCCATGTGACACATTTATAACTGTATACAAACTTGACTAGTTTATACAATAGACTTCATTAGATTTTTATACAATAGACTTTCACTAGCTCATACAGTAGAGCAATATCATAACATAGTAAGATCTTTGTGGATCATTATAACATAGTAAGATCTTGGAAACTTTGTACCATGATTTCATCAGTTTTATTGATAGATTACCTACCGTTGCCATAGTGACATAAAGTCCCCATCCTTCATAAAAATCCCTAACTGAGCATGTGCCTCT
Organism: Ostrea denselamellosa; assembly: GCA_024699665.1. Lineage (NCBI taxonomy): Eukaryota > Metazoa > Mollusca > Bivalvia > Ostreida > Ostreidae > Ostrea > Ostrea denselamellosa. Next base: position 2,531,896 of record JAMZEH010000103.1, read on the forward strand.
CTGAGCTGGGGAGGGACAATTCTCCCGTTGGCCTGGAAACACGCTGCTGGAAAAACCTCCTTAGCATCCTCTCTGTAACAGACAGCTAGTTATCACCCCATTGCTATTATAATATCTCATTATTAATCAGAGTGCTGAGAACACAACACTACTATCAAGACCAAAAAACCAACTTTGTTCTCACAGACCTGAGGCTCTTATAATTTTTTTAGAATGATTCCCTATCAAAACAATTTATTACAGTTGCCTTAAATGTCATATTGCATCATCGCCATACATTTTCAATTTTTTAATATACCATCATCGGAACCCACAGGGAATTTATTTTTATAATACACAGTATGTTAAACCAGGTTGAATGCAGTGTAATATTTAAAAAAAAAAAAAACTATTAGTTCTGATGATGAAGTAGGACAGAAAAAGGAAACAAACAATTTTGATTTAGATACATTATAACACAAAAAAAAAAACGAAATAAAACAAAAAAAACAACAACAACAAAAAACAAAAAAAACAACAAAAAAAAACACATTTTAGTATCGTACTAGACATTGATTCAGTTTTGTAGAATGTATGTACTTGTATGTTTTATTTACTTATTTACTTACCTATCTTATGCTTCTACTATTACCTTTTATGCATATCATCTCTTTTACTATTTTATTGTACAACGCCAATGTAAAATTAGGCGTTTTAATCAAATAAACTACTTTCAGTTTCAGTTTCAATCTGTGAAGGAGTTAACAGATGAGTGTTCATATTTGAATTTCATTTATTTATTTGTGCACATCATAATTACTGTACACCAGTTTGAATTTGCAAGGAATCTACTTGTATAAATATGTAATAAAACAATTAATTTGCCAAAATTTACATCTCTTGTCTTTTCTTGCCACTAATGATTATCAGAGCAGAATCAATCATTGAAGGAAATTTTTCTTAACAGGTACAAATAAAGAGAACCTAATCTTCTAACGTCTTGAGAAAATTCCTCTCACCTGTAACATTGATAATGCAGTATATGAATGAATTGTTACATTTAACACACGTTCAATGGTACTCACATATTACGTATTTTGTCCTTGAATAGCGTGTCTGAGTAGGGTGCAGAAAGGAAAGGGTTTGTTACTATAGTATCTGTCCTTTTGAGACTGGCCTCGGGGTTCTGCCTCATTTTCTCCATCTCCAGTTTTTGTAATGGGCTGACCCATTCCTTTTGTACTGTCTGTGAAAAGTCATTCCATTCATGAACATTTACACTTCCAATGTTTTTGCCTTTGATATCTCTACCAGTTGTAATGATAGACATTTCCTCATGAATGTGATGCAGTTGTAAACAATGCATGTATGAATTTTAAGAAATATTTTAATGGCTGGGAATTCAAACAGAAATGAAGTAGAATAAATTAATGTAAATATAAAAACAAATTTTAATTTTGAAATGAGGGCATAAACCGAGACACTTCAGCATACTTTTAGTACAATGCTATCATGCTTCATGAACTACTGCTGGTGTGAAGCATCATAGTTCATGCCCTCATGTTTTTTTTCAAAAATGAAATTCATTCCTTAATAAACAACACAATTATTGTATTTGATAAAACAGTCGATCACTAATTAATAATACTATTATCGTCTGTAAGAAAACAATCCATCACAGCTTAACAACATAATTATTATCATATAAAACATCCAATCATTATAGTTAATTAAACATAATCATCAACAGTGATAAAACAATCCATCATTATTTTAAAACAATATCATGGCTACTTAATCGTACTTGTATTTGAGGTGGAAAGAAAATTTTGAAGGTTTGATATATTCGCTGTATTGATTGATTGTTTAGTGTTTTCCGCCACACTCAACAATTTCTCAGTTATCTGCTGGTGTCCAGTTTTTATTGGTGGAAAAAAGAACCCAGATACAATGTACCTGGGAAGAGACCACAGACCTTCTGAAAGTAAACTGGCAAACTTACTCACACATATCGGCGCGAGCGAGATTCGAACCCGCGCCGACTAGAGGTGAGAGGCCATGTGATTTTGAGCGCGATGCTCTAACCACTATTTGCAGTATGTCAATAGACATAAACAGCATTCATTTGGTATAACATGCCTGTTTGTATAATTTTTGTCAGGAGGGAAAATGTACTCTGAACATCACAGTTATACATTTAAATTTTAATCCATTTTAATTTGATACAAGAACTTGTTTCCCTGGACTACACTGGAGTTTTAATACCGTATTAAGAATTATTTACAAGTCGTCAACAGAAGTCAAACTTTCATGCACTTCATTAATGTGACATGTAATAAATCAAATTCATTTTATAAACTATATTTCTTAAATTACATACTACTTTTATTGCTCTCTCAAGTAATTCAGAATTAATATAGTTATCAAGATTCATATATGTATTGTTCACAACTGCAGCTCTTTTGTATGGCTTAATTTATATGGATATCATCCAAGGTGAAGATATCAAAGGCAAAAACACTGGAAAGTATCAAACAAACTCACAAGCAAAAAACACACCCTGGAAAAAAAAAAACGATGGGTTCTGACACGTCATGTGACTATTGGCGCTTATAATTCTATGTTTTCTTTTTTATCCCGATTCACCTGCCTGACTCTAACAAACACCAGCACAATTAATTAACATCATTAAATCTATTCACAGCAGCAACAGTAAAATCTCTGCTCTCCTAGCCGACCATTAAGGCAAGCAACCGCACCTGAACAGCCAACTACTACAAAATTGAGCTCTGCTTATACAGCTAATTACAAATGATCACGTGTTATGAGCTAATGATCACAAGGAATTTCTGGTCAATTTTTTTTCTTGCATCAAGGTAATGATATCAATTTTAAAACATGAACAAATATTCTGAATTGTTTCCCAATGAAACTGATGACAAATGAGCCAAAAAAAAATTATAACAATAGAAATGATAATGATAATGACGCTATATCATAATTTATAGTCATTCATCATATCTACTTCAAACCATACAAAGCAAGGTACACAAAGCTGGGAACACAAAGCAGGGTGTAAACTGGTCTTAAATTTAATTGTTAGACGAGTGTACTACACAACATCAAGCATTTGGAGTATTGTGATGTCCTCATTATCACAAACAGCTAATTTAAAAGTCGATACAGAACTGAGTACCAAGCAAGGAGGACCAGATTCAAAACAAAATCAGAAAGAATGGGAGATATAAAGAACTTCAAATGTTACAAACACACAAAATATGCTAATCATAAAAACAGAAACTGAAAAGAAGTTATGAGGTTCCATGCTTATAAACTTACACAAACTGAAATCCTGAGGTTCTAGTGTTATAAAACTTACACAAGTTGTAGTTACGTCCTGAGGTCCTAGGGTCATAAAACTCGCACAAGCTAAAGTTAAGTCCTAGAGTTATAGAACTCGCACAAGCTGAAGTCCTGATGTTCAAGGGTCATAAAACTTACACAAGCTGATGTCCTGAGGTTCTAAGGTTCTAAAACTTAAAAGCTGGAGTTCTGAGGTTCTAAGATCACAGAATTTACATAAGCTAAAGTTAAGTCCTGAGATTCAAAGGTCACAAACTTACATAAGCGAAGCTAAGTCCTGAGGTTCTAGAGTCATAAAACTCGCACAAGCTGAAGTTAAACCCTGAGGTTCGTTGGTCACAAAACTCACACAAGCTGAATTTAAGTCCTGATGCTCTAAGGTTATAAAACTTACAAAAGCTTAAGTTATCTTGGGTTCTAGGTCATAAACCTCCACATGTTGAAGTTATGAGGTCACAAAATTTACACAAGCTGAAGTTATGTCAAAGGTTCGACGATCACAAACTTACATAAGCTGAAGCTAAGTCCTGAAGTTCTAGGGTCATAAATCTTACACAAGATCTCTTTCATATCAGTCTCACTTTTTTGTTGTATACACATGTTGCTTAGAGCTATCCTTGGTTTTTTGACTTCTGTGCTAACCCTTTAGTCTTTGAAAGTAAATTGCTTAAACCTGGTAAATTGTGAAAAACTACCTTTTCCATGTCTCACCTTCAGAAATTAATTACAATTCAGTAATTAACCAGAAAGTGAGTTCTAGAGTATGACGTTAAAGACAACACGTTCACACACAACACAAAGCTGGAGTTCTGTATGACCATTATTATATTACAGACATTACTGATTACACACAACAGATTGTTGAGGAGAGGGAGGGGGGATATATTGGGTATATTAAATTGTATACTAGTTTCCATTAATTTCTAATTCTATTAAGGAAGTGACATCATTCAACAACATCAAAGTGAGGCTCCATCACCTAGGTAACACAAATTTCCCAGGGTTCCACACTTACCAGGCGAGGTAATCGTCCTCTTGTTTTCACCTAATACATGCAGAGAGTGTTACAAACACTGAAGAATGGTGCATTCAAGCTTTCAAACTTTGATTTTCGGATTTCTTGTGAATTTTTCTTATTGTTCACTAATAGCTTCACAGTTGTATGATGCATGCTCATGACATTAAGATTGGTGTGCACTTTTCAACTTTTTACATACCATTTTGTAAGACTTTTCTATGAGTGCAAGAAAACATAAAACAGATCAGAAATGAAAACATGAATTTTCTTAAGGTCTAATCCTGTCATAAATGTCAAACACAAATTATATATACACATGATAAATCAAGAGTACAAATTACATATATACATGATAAATTCATTTCAAGGTTAGATATCACTGGTATGCTTATGTGAAATTCAGAAAGGTTTGTTAGCACTATTTAAAAGATGTCAACATGCATCATTCTTTTTAATACACCACTGAACAAAATTTATTTGCCTTGTTCTCAGCATGGGTGTATGCCTGTAAAAAATTTGGTCTGAGATCCATTTCGCAGGGTACTCAATCCATTTCAGTATAAATGTCACGCCCATGAGCCTCTTGTGACATTACGTGTAGAGTCATGCTTAAGTTTACATTTTGATGTCACAATTAACTTGTGATTCTTGTGACATTACATGTAGAGTCATACTTATTGTGATGTCACAATTAACTCATGATTCTTGTGACATTACATGTAGAGTCATGCTTATTGTGATGTCACAATTAACTCATGATTCTTGTGACATTACATGTAGAGTCATACTTATTGTGATGTCACAATTAACTTAACTCATGATTCTTGTGACATTACATGTAGAGTCATACTTATTGTGATGTCACAATTAACTCATGATTCTTGTGACATTACATGTAGAGTCATACTTATTGTGATGTCACAAGTAACTCATGATTCTTGTGACATTACATGTAGAGTCATACTTATTGTGATGTCACAATTGATTCTTGTGACATTACATGTAGAGTCATACTTATTGTGATGTCACAATTAACTCGTGATTCTTGTGACATTACATGTAGAGTCATACATATTGTGATGTCACAATTAACTCATGATTCTTGTGACATTACATGTAGAGTCATACTTATTGTGATGTCACAATTAACTCATGATTCTTGTGACATTACATGTAGAGTCATACTTATTGTGATGTCACAATTAACTCGTGATTCTTGTGATATTATATGTAGGGTCATGCTTAAGATTACATTATGATGTCACATTTAACTCGTGATTCTTGTGATATTTGTAGGGCCTATTCAGCCAATATCATAATCAACAACTGGATTTTATAGTAAATGAAGTCTTTATTCTTTACTGCCCCAGGACTTATTTGGTATACCCTAATGTTATTGTTTTCGTTATAGTACATCACGTTGCTATGACATCACAATACAAATCTGAGAGAATCTACACTAGTTTAACTGACTCAGATCCCATGGCATTAACCAATTAAAATCCAGATTTATAAGAAAGGAGTTTCATATCAGAATCTAGCCTTACTAATATACATTAGCTAAGGGTCACTCTAAAAGCAAGCAAAGTGTGCAGATACCTGTAGAGACAGACAATTAAATCAAAACCAATGGAAAAGGGATCTATCTTTTTTGGGAAGTGATCTACTGTCACCCTAGTCTTCTACTAAGCTTCATGGAATAAGATCTCTATGAGCCAAATGCCTGGCTCACAGTGAGATGAGATACTCAGCTTGTTATACATAGGAACCTGAGCTGTCCTGCATCCACGTACTAATGTGCTTACCTCATTGTCTTTAAAACAGGCAACAAAACTGTCAAAGGAAATGTTGTCTCTCCCCTCTAGGTTATTTCTGTTCAATGGAAAACATATCAGACTAAAATTTATATACATGTTTAAAGGTACATTTTACAGCATTCTAAAACAGCCCCAGACAAGCTGATTTTAACATTATGGCATAGCTATACTCTCATTATAACATTATGGCATAGCTATACTCTCATTATAACATTATGGCATAGCTATACTCTCATTATAACATTATGGCATAGCTATACTCTCATTATAACATTACGGCATAGCTATACTCTCATTTTAACATTATGGCATAGCTATACTCTCATTATAACATTATGGCATAGCTATACTCTCATTATAACATTACGGCATAGCTATACTCTCATTTTAACATTATGGCATAGCTATACTCTCATTATAACATATTTCATGCTAGTCTGCTAATTCAATCAATCTACAGATAAAATGAACTTGCATTCATAACATATATGCATTATGCTTTCTGTGATAATATTTTTATGATTAATTAATTCATTCTAGGAAAATATGCTCAATAGTTTGAATGTGTCCATTTATTTTGCTCACCTTTTGAGGAATTCATTGTGTGATAGTGTCAGTATTTTACTTATTACAGAGCTTACCCTTTGAGGAATTTATTGTTTGATGGTGTCAGTATTTTATTTATTTACAGAGCTCACCCTTTGAGGAATTTGTTGTTGATAGTGTCAGTATTTTATTTATTTACAGAACTCACCCTTTGAGGAATTTGTTGTTTGATAGTGTCAGTAATTTGTTTATTTACAGAACTCACCCTTTGAGGAATTTGTTGTGTGATAGTGTCAGTATTTTATTTATTTACCAGAACTCACCATTTGAGGAATTATTGTGTGATAGTGTCATAGTTTTATTTATTTACAGAACTCACCCTTTGAGGAATTTGTTGAACTGTTCTTGTGTTAGGTAGCCAACTAAACTATACGGAATCCTTAGTAACGCCTCTCTGTGTCAAAAAAAAAAAGACTCTTACAACACAAATCTTTCTGTAGGTGAAAACACATGGTGAAACATTCTATTACAGGACTACATGAGTGAAAGATTGCATCACAGGGCTACAGAAGTAAAATACTGTATCATAAATCTACAGGAGTAAAAGACTGTATTACAGGCCTACAGGAGTAAAAAAAACTGTATTACAGGCCTACAGGAGTAAAACAAAAACCTGTATTACAGGACTACAGAAGGAAGTAAAGATTGTTGAGGCATCCAGGAGTAAAAATATTGTAATTACAGGCATACAAGATTACAAATATTGTATTAAAGGACTACTGGAGTTAGAGATTGTGTTACAGGTCTACAGGAGTAAAGATTATATTACATGCCTAGAGGAGTAAAGATTATATTACATGCCTTGAGGAGTAAAGATTATAATTACATGCCTAGAGGAGTAAAGATTATATTACATTGCCTTGAGGAGTAAAGATTATATTACATGCCTACAGGAGTAAAGATTATATTACATGCCTTGAGGAGTAAAGATTATATTACATGCCTTGAGGAGTAAAGCCTCCTGAAGTAATTGACTGTATTACAGATCCATAAGATGGCATTGCAAATGTATTCAGAACTAACATCAATTCCTGTTTGTATTAAGTCAGAATAATCACAAGGTCATGAACTTCAATAAAACTGGGTCATACCTGCAAATAAAACTGGGTCATACCTGCAGCTTTGCATAACAAAAAAGGTAGGTCTTTTGGAAAAGAACTAAAAATGTGGGTTTTAGTTGCAGAGACTGAACTGAACTGGTACCATTAAATTTCAACCTCGAATTCCAAGAATTTTTCATTGGTTTTCAAAACCCAATTCCCAAACCACAATTTAGAAAATGAATTCCATTTACCCAGTACATGTATAAAACAATGAATGATAGCAAAGATTTACTTTAGTAATTTCAACACTTATAATTTACTGATGAAGCATGGAATTTCATCACTTTCAAGCACCTCATCCTGTTTCCATACAGAGATCAAATTAAATTCAAACACTAATTAACATGTACCAGGTAAACTACAACAAAGGACTCCTGACAGGTCCTATATCAAATCCCACACAATCAAGCAATAATATTTTGGGGGGTGGAGGGATGGGGGGTGGGGGTGGGGGGTAGTGTTACCTTGATACGACCCCTTTCCCTGTGGGGTCGTTGGCTTTGAACATGTGCCTCAGTCCATAAAATCCGGTACTCAGTTTATCCTTGATCTTTTCTGTCACCTGAAAGGTTAAGTTTAAATGATAGGTTTGGAATATATCATTTATTTGTATGAAACACTCCACATTTTCATTATTCAATAATGCCATAAATCACGATAAAAAAAAACAGAACAGGGGAAGATCTAATGGAGGGGGGGGGGGGGGGGGGGGGAGGAGATCTAATGGGGAACATCTAAGGGGGGGCAGATCTAATGGGGGGTTGATTTAATGGTGGGATCTAATGGGGGGAATCTAATGCGGGGATCTGATGGGGGGTTGATTTAATGGGATCTAATGGGGGGATCTAATGGGAAGGGATCTAATGGGGGATCTAATGGGGGTGGGGGACCCATATGGTACTCCCCACCATTTTGGTTGATTTGTCATTTGAAGGTCTGCAGTCTCCCTCTTGTGGGGGGGGGGGGGGGGGGGGGAGTACTATAATGTAGCATCTTGGGTTGTAATTAGGGATGTAAATTTTACTGGATACACTAGTCGAATACTCGAGGCTTTAGTCAAGCGATAATCAAGTATAGGTAACAATGATTCTACTGAACATCAGTCTTTAGTGTTACATGTTTGTTGTCCTCTACAGAATGCAAGTTCAGTTTTACGTAATGTACATTTCACCATTTCTCCATCATGAGATCTTTTATGGTAGATTTAGAGGCATGTTTACAGACTAACACCCACACTCAATGACTCATTTGAACATGACTGAACTAAAACTGCAGTTTGACTATACCAATACATGATATGTACTCCCAAAAATACTGAAGCAAGTTATACAAACTTAAGTTTACATGTTGTGGTCCTGTCTGTAACACACACACACCCAACCACACACACCCACCCACACACACACATTAAGAACATACATCATAAAACATGAAAATATTACAGATAATTCATATACAGATAAGAACCACCTCAAAGAGATCATAAACACTTGAGTATTATTGAGAATCAAAATAATGTTTAAGATAGGCTGATTTACAATGTTTATATATACAGCATGCAATCTTGTTAACATGATTAGGGATGCTTTCACCACAACGGTGCACGTCCTTACACCACTTTCAAAACAAAATGAAGACGTGTTATTTCAAATGAACATGGAATACATAATTGTAAACATTTTTTTTTATTAACTGTAATTTCACCCAAAAAAGAAATCTTTAATAATTTGACTATCATTCTTTTCTCTAGGTTTTCCAATTTTGGAGGGGCCCTTGGACGCGGTGCACGAATCCTGTTAACACACAGGTGTTTTGATATATATACTTTTCTTTAATTTAATTCTGATCGCATGACCCTACAATGGAATTGTAGGATTAGATTCTATACAAACATACCATAGACAGGAATAAGCACCCAGAATAAGATCAATATTCAGGAAAGAGTTATTTAAACCCAAAGAAAGGCTCCCACTGTTCATATTTACAGTTTGAAATTGTCAATATTTATATTTGATTTGTGTTATACCAGTGCAACTAGTGAAAATAAGGGGAACAATTCGTTATATTTTGTTGATTTTCATTTAAAGAAATTTTAGAAGAGATAGATGAAGTGAGGTTAAATTCAAGCTGAAGTAAATGTTCAGCCATTCATCTAAACAGAAAAATATCATTTTCATAGCATGACTAGTATAGTGTTTTGGCAACAGAAACTACAATATTCAATAACTGTTAACTTTCACCTTCAGTTTACATGTACATGTGTGTGTGTGGGGGGGGGGGGGGGGTTGCAACTTCTCTATTCACTACCTGTGTGTGTGGTGGTGACTTAATTCATCTTTTCACTACGTCTCTGTGTGGTGTGGGGGGGGGATAATTCATCTTTTCACTATGTCTGTGTGTGTGTGTGTGTGTGTGGGGGGGGGGGGGGGGGGGGGTAATTCATAATTCATCTTTTCACTATGTCTGTGTGCTGTGTGTGTGTGTGTGGGATAATTCATCTTTTCACTATGTGTGTGTGGGGGGGGGGGGGATAATTCATCTTTTCACGATGTCTCTGTGTGGGGGTGGGGGTGGGTGGGGGGGGGGGGGGTGGGGATATTCATCTTTTCACTATGTCTGTGTCTGTATGTGTGGATAATTCATCTCTTCACTATGTCTTTGTGTGTGTGTGTGTGTGTGTGTGTGTGTGGCTGAGGTTAATTCATGTCTTCACTATGTCACTGTGTGTGTGGCGGTGGTGACAGGTGTGGGGGAGGGGTCAACTCACCTCTTAAATCTTGTGTTGCGTGTCAGAGGTCCTTAATTTGATGCGTGTTTATGAGCTTAGTCTTAACTATTTTGTTGCGCTCTCGGTGTACGTGTGGTGGGGAGGGGTCAGGGGGCAAGAAATGTTGAGTGTTGCATTTGTGGACAGGTAGGATGATCAGTGTCGGACTCACCTCTTCAGTTGTGTGGGGTGTGGCAGACGCTGCCTCCTGCCGTACGCGTGATTTGTGAGGCCCCTGGCTGTACTCTGCAAAATCAAAAACTTGTTATGTTTCATGCAAATTAAAAAAAACACATTTGAATTTCACAATTTAATTCTATACACATGTAACCAATAAGAAATTGACAGATTTAGAACGAGTTATACAAGTATAGATTATCTAAGTGTGTTTCTCACTTTCCAGGAACTGCATGAAAATAAATGTTTAGAACTGCACAAAAGCTATAATTTATAAGTTGTAGAATTATTGAATCAATAAAGCTAGTTGCTTGCATGCTTTGTTGATTTTGAATGCTAGTTATCCTGACCCTATTATGCTTCAATGCTACTTTTGCCATTTCAAATCTAAGCCATTGATGTTATGATGCTCCTTACAATGCTTGAAAATGCTGGTTTTAATGCTCCTAACAATGCTAGAATATGCTTACTGTTACATGTTGATGGCCAGAAAGTTAATTCATTGGTAATACTGGTTTATGCACCAAATATGGGTTCCCATTTTGTACATGTGTGTACATATAATTATATATATATATCATCCCAGCTTGGAATCAACAATTTTTTGATTCGATCATTATACAAAACAAGCAGACAAAGTATTTATTTAATCTTTTCACACATGAATAATGTAGACCCTACAATGCAGCACAGGAAGCATTACCTAATTTTGTCTGTAAAAAGAATAGAAGGGGTCTACACCATATCAACCCCCCCCCCAACAAAAAACCCACTATTAGTGGGTGGTACATAGTACAGAGCCCTACTGTTATTATTACAGACAAAATCACCGGGTACCTGTGAACACAGAACAACAATGCAATGATAAACAATGTAATGTAATTGTGTATATTGTAATGATACATTGTTCCATATGATGATGTAAAAATAACGTAATGCAAAGTGAAACAATGTAATAATGCAATAACATACCAACATAACTGTAAAACATTGCAGTAACTTTTATAATGCAATGATGTAACAACAGTGTAATGTAACAGTATAATGTAATAATGTAACAGTTTAATGTGAGAGTGTAATGTGAGAGTGTAATGTAGGAGTGTAATATAACAGTGTAGTGTAACAGTGTAGTGTAACAGTGTAGTGTAACAATGTAATGTAACAGTGTAGTGTAACAGTGTAATATGGCAGTGTGATGCAACAGCATAGTGTAACAATGTAATGTAACAATATAATGTAAGAGTGTAATGTAACAGTGTAATGTAACAGAGTAATGTAACAGTGTAGTGTAACAGTGTAATGTGACAGTGTGATGTAACAGTGTAGTGTAACAGTGTAATGTAACAATATAATGTAAGAGTGTAATGGTAACAGTGTAACAATGTAAATAAACATTAATTGCTTGTCTTATTGACCACCACCATCAAACTCAATGATTAGAAATAACAAAAGCACATCTCTCTGACAAACTGGAATTGACATGTTTGTCCACTTCAAATTATACCACCTCCCCTGTTATTTCAGAAGGTTACCATGGTTACTGAAAATGAAAGGCTGGATTATGGATATTACACAAGTATAACTGGATTAGGAGATATGTATCTATATATATATATATATAAATAAATATATTCTGCAAGTTAATCGCAGCGGCACACTGTCAGCTGATCAGATGTATATATCACACCACAGAAACCTGAGTCTTCCTCGGTAATTGCGTCCAGCACAACGTTCAGTGGGGGGAGTTTAATGATTTCTATGTGGGTCTGGCAATTTGAGCCTGGGTAGGGGCTTTGCTTTATCCTCCAACGGTGGCAATATCACAGGTCTCTTTTCTTGTGAACCGATTTTTTACGAACAAGTCCAAATTGTTCTGCTGCTGAGTGACGGTACTTAAATGGGGGAAGAATTCAGTCACTGAAATACCACAGAATGAAATAAAGACCCATAAAGAAAACATTTATCTGTCTAGTCTGCTGTAAATTCAGCAGTATAGATATATAAAATATGGTTATATTCATTGTACAAGCTTCCAACAACACAACACATTACTGAGCAAAAACTCCAAATTAACTTACGCAGATCATGACCTTCGACCTTGAATTGTGTGGGCCTTCTCATGGACAAGACCATGATGCACAGTAAAGTGAAATTTGACCACAGTCCAGTTCACAAATAGTTTTTGTTTTATTAATTTCCGATACTGCATGTCTTTCATTTGAAACTAATTTCATGAAATAATTAGTCAAAAGAAATAATTTCAGAAATTCCCATTATAAGTTTGACAAAGTACAAATACATTACATTTAAAACAACTATAAAAGTTGAATTATCATAAGAAATTATATATATCAAGGTAAAGAATTATTTTACCAGCTATATGAGTTTGTGCAACACAGATACATATCCAATTAAACATATCTATGAATCTCTTATTATTCCACTTGTCCTCGACCCCTTACACAAGGGCGAATCCAGAAACTTTCTTCTTCTTCTTTACTTTCTTCTTCTCCTTTTTTTTTGGGGGGGGGGGGGGGGGGGGGCAAGTACCTTTTCTGTTCACAAAGGAAGATATGGGAGTGAAGAGCCCAATATGGCCAAAAATGACCTTTTAAAATTTTTTTTTTTGGGGGGGGGGGGTTGTTAAAACTGTTCAACTAAAAGAAGGAGGGGGTGCACCCTCGTATTCATCCCTCTATCCACCACTCTTAGTCAAGAAATTTCCGGAAGTTACCAAGCGGTTTGAAATTGCTAAAAATATTGATGACATTTTATCTTCCGGTGCAGAGGAGCAGTCACATTGTCGCAAGCCACGGCTGAAATGTGCGCTACTCTCCCTTTCACCCGTGGCTCTCTGTGTGAAAGCTTTCTCGCATCTCATGTCCGGGGTAGTGTGGTGGTTACGCACTCACATCTTATAGACGCTACCCGAGTTCGATCCCCGTGATCGGCAGTGGTTGTGTGCGAGAGGGTGATCGGCCACTCGGACATGTGGGTTTCCTCCGGATACTCCGGTTTCCTCCCACCAAATGATGTTCTAGCGCCTACATCCGGGCAAATTGGTAAATAGCAAGTGTAATGTAAATAGTTAATGTTCATTGTTGTAAAATAAAGATTATTTATTTATTCTTATAAATATGCATAACGAGAATGATGCGATTCGTTGACCAATAGAATTCACGCTTAACCTAAAATTGAAGTTTCCGCGTTTAACTCCATGATGGCATCGGCCATGAAAACTTGTTCTTTATCAGTTTATGCAACGTAACTACCTTTGACAAGAAATCATATAACCCAACACGTCTGTTTGTTCATTTGTTAATTGTTCAATGTCGAAATCGCCATATCTGTACACACGACGGTTTCTGTTTTGGGTAGTTTACCGAAGAAATGTACGAACAAGAGTTTCGTTGGTCAAGAGTAATTTGCCTACATGAATATCCGACTAATATGTGCTCGGAAGCTCGGTGATTGGCCGAATTGAATTGCGTCATGCATATTTATGAGAAACAAAAATTTCACAGAGAACCACAGGTGATAAGGGAGAGGAGGGTATGTTTAAGCCGTGGCTTGCGACGATGGAGCGGTCATTATGTAGCTTTATTTTATATATCCATACACTAATCTAAATCGGAAATATCGGCGTTTTCCGTCAAAACTCAACAAAACAGAAAAGGCCGCACAATGCTCCTTTTGAAATTAATCGTGAAAGATGAGAGAATATGGAACTCACTACTACCCAGTTGTATACTATATGGACACGGACGATCGAACCCCTCCGACACTTAGCTATAAATCTGTAGCTCTCTGGGACAGACCAGACATTGATCTGTCCCAATACTTTCCCATAGAGCTACAGATCTGCAGTTACCATTTACAGACAACTTAGAAATGACGGTATGGGATTCATATAGTATATTTTATAACGATTACCGATAAGCCTTATTCTCGCAGTCGTTGTATACCCGTGAGCGTGGATACCCGACGATGCGTTTCGCATACCCGAGTCTAAACGGAGTACACGAAGATGCGCGAGAAAATAACCAAACGTTATGGTTTGTTTTAGATGGAGGAAGGAAAGCGACAGAGATGTGCCGAAATGGCGAAAAGTTTTTATTATTATTTTGTTTGTTTGTTTGTTCGTTTTTGTTTGTTTTTGGGGGTTTTTTTTGTTTTTGTTTTTTTGTTTTCTTTTTTTGTTTTTGGTTTCGTTTTTGTTTTGTTTTTTTTTTTGCCCCCCCCCCCCCCCCCCCCCCCCCAATGCTTTAAAATGTGATTTATGGTTGTTGTAATATACTACTTAGCTATTTCAGCTTTTGAGATTGCCTCCACAGAGACAAAGAGCTTATATTAGATTCAGATTGATTTAGACATGCAATGCATGTTAATTAGGGACCTGAGTAAAACATCAAATTAAAGGTACATTACTGGTGGTACAGGAGCTTTGAATTGCATGTACAGGTAATTAATATACGCATTGAATGCTTATATTAAGTAGAAATTAGATCTTACGTTTTGTCTGATGTTTCTTTTGTCAATTTACTTTGGCCCAGTGGGGGTGTCTTAAACATTTACATGTCTGCTACCCTATAGCTCAGTGTTACTGGTATAAACATGGAATGAAAAATAATTGTGTATAATAGATAGAAGAGCTGTTTTGATTTATAAAACGTTGTCACCTTGTGTTCTATTTTCCTTCACTGTGTGTATAGTTTACTATCTCTGTAAGCATAACATCAGGATTATTCCCCCATTTAAACTAATATAGTACCCAGAGTCAAAACCTCAAGACAGGACCCTTCCGCAAATTTTGAAATCTTCAGTGGCGGATCCAGGATTTCGGAAAAGGGGGGGGGGTGCATGTGACAGTCACGTATGAGCCAAATACTTGGCCATTTTGGTTGCTAAATATGGAGTTTTCACCTACATATACGACAAAGCCTTGTAAATTTGTGGCGAAAACAGAGAAGTCGGGCCCCGGGTTCCCTCTAAATGCGTCACTGTACTGTGTCTTGTTTTTCGGATGGGTATATTTTTGATTCCCACAAGTAACATCTACAATATTGGTTTGGACGTTATATATAAATCAATGAATCTTATCGAATCATCTTACTGGCGATGGTCCTGTCCAATGTTTAACAATGGCGCGTTCAGTGTACATGTGTTTTATCTTATCGTTAGTTATCAGTATTGGGCCGGGTAACGATCGAGTTTGCCTTTATTATGCCCGTCAGTCGATGACAGGGTACTCTATTGTTTGATGACATACATACCTCGACTTTGAATTTCAATGATTCTGCAAAATCCGGAGCATATTCAAGGGTGCATTTTTAACCTTAGAATAGCACCTTTTAACAATATGTTGGAATTTTTTTTTTTTAATGTGCCAAAATGAAACCATAAAATGATACATTATTTTTTTAATATACACACAAACGCAGGGTCGATTAAATCTCTACCATTGCCCTATGTATGAAATCCATGCATTATTTATGAGATATAAAGAGAGACATTGCTGCTATACAACAAAACCTTTCTAACTCCGAGCAATGCCCGGTATATTCCGATAGGGAGTTTTCCAGCTCTGTATATTAGTAACAAAAACTTTGTGTTTTAGTAAAATAGAATAATATAGAATTTAAAAGAGCACAACAGAACAGAATAACATAAAATGGAACAGAATAGAGAAAAATAGAATAAAATAGCAGAATAGCATAAAAGGGAACAGAATAGAGAAAAATAGAATAAAATAGAGAGAAGATGGAATAGAACGGAATATAGTGAATACTAGTGTATATATATCGTAGTCGGTTTTCATTATTTTGACTTCAAGCAGCATATGAAAGATTCGGGGAAACAAAAACCGATTTTCTTCTCAAGGAAATTGCTCTCTCTCTCTCTCTATCTATCTATCTATCTATCTATCTATATATATATATATATATATATATATATATATAATATACATATATATATATATATATATATATATATATATATATATATGCCTTACTTACAAGTAGAAATACTTGTATGTACTAGTAAAAGCTGATATCCAGACTTTTACACTATTTTAAATATATGTATACATGTAAATATACTGCATTATAATTTAACACATCGAAAATATTATGACCTCTCTCTCTCTTTCTCTCTCTCTCTCTCTCTCGCATATGCATAAGAATGGAGACTCAATTAAAGAGCTTGTTATAAGAATATTATTTTATCCGACTCTTGTATCAGGGTATGAACTGATAGAAAACCCGCATAAAAAACAAGATATATATATTATGTTCAATATACCTGGTGGCCATTGAAGAATTCGCTCCGGGGCGCTCGCTCTGTTTGCGCTTTTGGGAGACAGACCATTTGTCCCAGATGGTGAGATTTGGAGCGACACATTTCCAGCTCCGGGTCGCAGTCTACTTGCAGATCCAAGAATTGCTAAGTCCTGTCGATCGTTCACCCTGGACATAGGATGCTGGATAACTGGTAGGTTGGGGAACCGTCTTGGTCCCGCGGAGACACGGGGAACGGCCGCTGTAGTAGCCATTTCCTGTTCCCTACTGTTATATTCGGTCTCTGACCGCTAACTTCAGTAGGTATGATCGGAATTAAACAAATATACCTGGCACTCGGACGTGTTTACATGTCACTGTTTTAAATCCCATTGTCGGGAAAAACCGCCGCCATTTTAGTGTACATAATCTCCATGGGTAACCACCTGATTCGTCGGGTCCTTCACGGATCATGGAATGTGACCAGACCGTGTCGTTAAAATGTGTATTCCTCAGAAGAATATCTGTGTTTTCTATTTAAATCCCCAGCCCAATCTAAAATATATGGGGCTGAATAACAGCAATTTAAATTTCATTCTCGATTCTAGACGTGAAGAACGACTGACAGGTCAGGAACGAGTTCGGCAAACAGAAAAATACAGTCAATATATCAAATAGTGATTACTCTAATTTAGATATCGGTTCAGTTTTCCTTCACAAACAGTAAATTTAATCTCCTTCTCAGGCAAGGGGCAATAAAGAATTGCATACGTGTTCAATAGATAATACACATTTACAAACGTGTTCAATAGATAATACACATTTACAAACGTGTTTAATTGATGATTAACATTTACATGCATGTTCAATAGATAATACACATTTATATACGTATTCAGTAGATACTTAAAATCTACATACGTATTCAATCAATGATTAACATTTACAAGATAATTATCATTTACATATATATTCAATACTGGCATTATCCATGCATTGTCTATCTTATCGGAAAACTCGACAGAATTGAAAGTAGAATGTAAATAATACATATAAAAAAGAAATAATCATTTATGAAAATATATCAGACTGATCAAGGTAGGAGAAGCGAAGGTGTCGCTAAATACCAGAATACAAGGGCTCAGATTTCAAATCAATAACAGTGGTACTCACATTTCTTTGTGAACATTTTAACTTTCCAGATCATTCCTTTTTGTCCATGAAGCCATACCAAACGTTTTCAACACTTTACACAACCATTAATTAAAGCCTAGACGTTTTGACATCATGAGCAGTTGCTTCTTCAGCAAAAATGTAAAAAGGAAATAGTCATATCTTGTGATCATTCATTCAAAAAATGACTTTAAATACCACTGTGATTCTATGTACAAGTACTCTGAAGTTGATATTAAAAAGATGCTGGAGTTCCTCATTGACAATATCGTCGAAGTCTTTGGTGATCTGGTCTTCCAACAGTCTACTGTGGTTAGAGCATCGGGCTCAAAATCACGAAGCCTCTCACCTCTGTCGGCGCGTGTTCGAATCTCGGCCGCGGCGTTATGTGAGCAAGTTTGCCAGTTTACTTGCGGAAGGTCGGTGGTCTCTTCCCAGGTACATTGCATCTGGGTTCTCTCCTCCACCAACAAAAACTGGACGCCACCAGATAACTGAAAAATTGTTAAGTGTGGCGGAAAGCAATAAATAATCAATCAATCAATCCAACAGTCTACTGGGATTTTCATGGGCAGAAATTGTGCTTCTTTATTAGCTGACATATTTCATATTCTTACACGAGGCAGTATTTATTCAAACGCCTCTACATGAGACGAAAAGAGCTCTTGTAGTGGCCTTCAATTCGACATTTAAATATATCGACGATGTTTTATCTATTAAGAATAATTAATTTCATTCATGTGTCGATTCGATATTCCAGCAAATTTGAAATAAAAGGCAACATAATTTTCCAAGTCTGCTTCATACTAAGATATTTTATTGAACACAATCGAACGCAATCTAACAACTCTCCTTTGTGACAATCGGGATCACTTCAATTTCTCCGTTATAAAGACTTCCTATAGTTATCTATCACATTTCCATTATTATCTGTATATGGTGTGTATTTGATACACAAGAGCTTGTTCTGCGTATGATCAGTTTTTTTTCAAAAATCCAGGCAGGCTACTGAAAAATAAGATGATGTTACAAGGGTGTCAACAGTCTCGTTTAAAGTCAACATTTCGCAAATTTTATGGTCGTTATTACGATCTTCTTTACATTACAGTCCGTCATTGGATAAAATACGGTCCTACATGTTTCATACCTATTGAGGCCGTTCTTTGCACACTGGTTTTGACTGCAGATTCCTCCTAGGCACCTGATTCCATCTCTGGCGTGTTTGTAAATCTTAATAAGTATAGTACGTCTATTTCATGGACTGGGAATTTAGACAAAATCTAAGAAAAACATTTCATTTTCGAAAATACTTGAGGGTGTGAACTGCAACTTTCCACGCTAATGCGCTTCGGGAAGTAAGCTAACGTGAAAAGTTGCGTTTTATACTCTCATTTCTTTTCAAAAAAATATTTCTGACATGAATACGAAAGGTCAGACTTGAAGGTCACCACTATTAAATGTGAGAGATAGCACTGAGGTTGATCACGAACACATCTCCGAAACTTTTACTTTCATTTGCTCATGCGAAAGGGGAAAGTTAAAATCTTTTTTTCCCGTATGTCACTGAATGTTTTTAAACGTTTAGGCACCTCATCAGCTTTAAATGAAGCGACACAAAATTTTAACATTTTCATGGCACTTTAGACCGTAGCAGCGAGGGTTCTTTAACCTGCCAACGCCTACCGTGACATGGGACTTTCGTTTTAAGTCATTTATCAAGTGTGACCCGTGACGTTCACTTATAATCCTGAACGCTTGGCGACAGGACAGATTCTATCAATGTTAGACGTCTTATGTTTAACGCTGCGCCGGAAACCAAAAGCGAATCTGGACTTCGCGACTGCGAAGCAAGTGTCCTTAACTTGTGTCAAGTCAGGTCAAGTCCACATGCTGCTTAGTTATCAGATTTGTACGGTTTGACAGAGCAGGGTGGGGGTTGCTATTTCAGCCTTGTTTTGGGATATCTATATATATTTTCACTTACTTAAATCAATACTCTAACATTAGTGCCGGCGGTGTCCGCTGGAGTACTTCATTACCAATGAAAAAACACGGGATTTATGAAAAATTTATTGATAAACTATAAAAAGAAGAAAAAAATTCAAAAAACATGGGCAAAAAATTAAATATCAAATAAAATAAACATACAAGGTATATAGATATACATAGTATATAAGAATACCTGAACACATAAAGCAATTAATAATAATTAGAAACACATTATGTAAATTAAAAATAAGAGACTTAATTATGAAAACTTCTTGAATATCATTCGTATGTAAGACAAAATTCAGCAAAGGCATCAGTGTTATTGCAGTTATCAGTTTGTCAAAGGAGCCTCCAATATCTAATACTGTAATAAATAAAATTTGATAAAAATGGCGCTTGTAAATTTTTCCTTTCTCACGGGGTATTGGTTTGTAAAAAAGTTCCAAACACAGCTCACATCAACAACCAGTTCCACAAACTTCCGTCAAGGAACAGAGGCAATTCTTTTTGCGATTAAATCGCAGACATTTGGTGAGACAATGTATAGACAATAGAAAAATAAAGAAAAAATGAATTGACGGATCCAGCTTTAGGCTGTTAAATGTACCTTAGGTTAAAATACGACGTCCAATGCAATCATTATTACATTTTATGGTATATAATTGTTATTAATAAATAAAGCCACTTCACACCGTTCATAGAGACAACCATTACGTGTGCATCACATTACTGAAATTTAATTTTTGTTAATGACAGGTTTGAAAGTCACTCCTCCATTCATTATACAACGTGGAAACTGCGCAACATGAACAAGCTTTAGTAGATAATACTTCAATCCAAACTCGCGGAGCTACAACAGCGGAAGTCCAGCCCCCTCGTCCATCTCCTCCGTACCGTCTGATGAGTCGTCCAATTCTATGAGAGACAGGATTTCCTCCGCAAGTGACACAACTACGTCACGATCAACTTCCGGTGGTATCGTGCTGCTTATTTCACTCTGTTGAATTTCTATAGGAGCCTCGTCTTGGACATGTGGCTCAGAAGTCATGTGATTTTCACTGCAGCACAAATCTGCATCGTCGATACCCGAATCATCCAAAGCCATATTCTGTACACTATCGAGGTAGACTGGGTTGTTTTCCAAGTTAGACAAAATTCTGTGTATATTTAATGCACGTTGCTGTTCGTATAAATGTTTTCTAAGTCCCAAAACAATAGGATCATCTACGGCAAAACGTTCCTCTTCTATAAGGTACCGTATAGCTTCTGCTGCGCAGTCTCTGTATCCTGTTAGAATAACTTCCGCTTGCTCAAAGGGTGATAAACCTATCATAGCGGGATGCTGTGCTGTCTGTCCTGGCATCAGGGACGGAATGGTCTCGAAAAAGTCACCTGTAAATAGAAAGTTAAATCTTACATAAGATAAATTTTAAAAAGTATTAAAATCTTGCAGGCATATTGTATCCTCACTCTCGCATCCTGGGAGCCCCGAACTTCGTTTCATGTGTTTACCCGTGGTTTTGTAGCATGTCTACATATCACGTTTTTACCCGCGGATCGCGTGTTTTCCCACGGTTGTTTAACACTCTTACCTATGGAGTATTCGAGAATAATAAGCAGCCGAAGTATCGAAAACGCAAATTCGTGTGATGACTCTGAGACTCAAACTAAATAAGATTTTTAATGATTTCCATTCAATTGATAAATTCGAGTTGTTTTCTTATTAAAAAAAGGAAAATCCATCATTTTTAAAATCTTTATAAGCAACGCCAGGTCTCTTTCAAATAAGCATGTCCGTGGGACCTATGTCCTGTTTGAATGACCTACCTGATTGAATATGAACCTGACACTGAATCAGTGAGATTTCAAATAACGGGAAGCTGGAACGCTTTATTTAAAATCAATACATTGCCATGATAACTAATAAACATTGCGTTATAAAGTGAAAGTAAATCAATGACGTAGAAATCAAAATAACGATCGAAGGCTCTCTCATCGTTAAATTAACTGGATAAATGATGCATACGATCCCAGTAGATAACTCTTTAGAGGAGGTAGGGGAGTCGATCCAGAAAGAAAATAAAAAAGAAAGACAGGAGTGGATCCACACGACAGAAGTACAGAGAAAGAGAGTTGACCTACAATGCAGAAATGCAGAGAAAGACAGGGGCGGATTAAAAAGAGAGAAATACACACACACACAGAGAGAGAGAGAGAGAGAGAGAGAGAGAGAGAAGCGGATCCAAAGACAGAAATACATAGAAAGGGAGGAGTAGATCTACGAGGCAGAAATACACAGAAAAAAAAAAGAAGTGGATCTATAAGACAGAAGTGCAGAGAAAGAGAGGTGTGGATCTACAAGACAGAAATAAGAGTAGATCAAGAGGAAAAGGACTTACAAAGAGAGCAACTGGTCGGTTTTGATATTTTATCTATTTTTCAAAAAAAAAAGGTATTGATTAATTGTTGTAAAATGTAATATTTCGACCCCTAATTTACAGTTAAAATCAGTCATATTGAAATATTTCAATACCAGTGATCGACACAAAAAGCTGACGTGCGTAATGTGACATTTAACGCATTGATACCAGTGCCAGTGATGCTAAAGTTTCTGGACTTGATAAACAGATGAATAAATTATCAACATAAAACAAAGGACATAAAATTTGCTGATATAATGCAGGAGTTAGTGATGGTATATTTGTGGAGATTGACGCTTGTTAAATGTTAAAAAAAAACCGTTTACAAGTTCGAAAGTTTTCATACCTAATTTCGCCTATATTCACCATATTAGATAGTTTTGACACACGGGTTTCGGAACCACTGAACCCCAAAAACCTATCCGAGTTAATTTAATTAATTTCTTGTAGGAGATATCTATAAAGCATGTCATCTTGCATCACATACCACAAAAGTTCAGGATAACTCAAAATAAAAATACCCTCATTGAAATTATTTTGTTATAATACATAGCAGTGGGATGTTTTAAAAAGGACTTACTTTGAGTTATTTTGGAATTTTGGGGTATGTAAGGAATTGTTGTCCCGCATTAGAGAGACCTTCAACAAAGTATAATTAAATTAACTCAGGTAGGTAATGCAGGGGAAGAATGGCGCTTGAGGGGGTGGGGTGGGGGTGTTGTGGTCCGAAACCTAAGTACCTGTGTTTTGACATACAATTAAAATTTCCACGATATCTGTGGTAAGTTATAACTATGCATTAAAATTATTGTGAAATCGGTAAATGAATTCAACATCTCCAGGTACCCCAGCTTTCCTATATATATATATATATATATATATATATATACATACATATACATATATATATATATATATATATATACAGTCACACACACACACACACACAATACACATACACACACAATATCAAGAATTATCTTAACATGTATTTGTGGATCTATTTCTAAAGTAAAACTCATGTATACCTCCGACATTAAAAACCCCAAATACCCTGACATTGAAAATTCTGGATACCCCCAACACAATGGAAGTCCGGAGTATCTCCGACATTAACCGACAAGGACGGCTATGTAACATTTCAAATACAGGTTCTTCATTTTTCCCCCACCTAAAACAATCGTAGTCACAAAGCATACAGAGAAACAAAACAATAAAGCGAGAAGACCGTGTAAAAATCAGCATAAAACTTAGCTCTTTCAACACATTATATACGTTTGTTCATCGAAACAAAAAACAAAACAAAATCCATTCAAAGTTATACAGACCTGGTGAATATAGACATAAAGTTCCCCTCATCGTGTATCACTACAACCTGAACAACACCCAGAATGACTTATCGTGAGATCGAGCGAGCCTTATCCCCCGGCTGTCTAACAGATGTTTCTGAATGTCTACTCTCTCCACAAATAAAATCCTTCGTTCTATTATGTCGCCATCTGTGAACCGCGCCACATGTGTCGGAATGTGGTGGGCGGGGTCACGGAGTTGTGCTCGGTTTAGCGCACTAGCCGGCCACACGTGTGTAGATAAACAACGAACAGTATTAACAATAAGCATGTAGGTAGTGTAGACTCAGCTGGAATGGTCCACGCACAAGTGTTTGTCCCGGCCTATGGGACATAGACTGCCGTCATGCACCCTCAGGTAGATTTAAATGACGTATTGTCTCGCTACCTTTGTGTACTCGGGACAAAGACGGGAAGCCGACAGCTTGTGAGATGGTCGTGAAATTTCACACGTTAAATACTTGTTTACTACACTTCAGAAATACGACGGGGTTGAAAATGCAGTATATAAAATAATCAAATGCTGTAAAAAATAAGTCATGATATACAGTTCATATAATAACAGCATGTAAATTTCAGTTCCTCTTATAAAATGTGCTAGGTGTGCATGTATTTTCTTGGAAATTTTGTACGTCATTCTTCGCAGTAAAAACACGGTGAAACTAATTTTTAAGAGAAATTCTTAAAGACTTATATTGTAAATACAGGTGCTTTCTCAAATAGTCAGATTCTTTTTACTTTTATTTTTCATCAAAATGTCACGATTTACAACAATATTAATCAATGTCGGGTATCTTAAGAGAATAATCTGTCTGCTCACTGGTGTGGACAGATGTGCTATACAATTTAAGGACTAGGGTAACCCCATTTCTGACCCCCATGCGACCTTGAACTGCGCACAGCAGCAGCTACTTGAAACAAGAATCAAATACAGACAAATATGCGATATACAGTGGCGGATCAGATCAAGGGGGGAGGCGGTGCAACCCAAGTTTATACCTTTTCGTCCAAAAGAGGGAGGGAGGTATTGAAAACCCCAAACTGACAGAAAATGACCACTTTCGTTTGAAATATACAACCAGAAGGGGGGTAGGAGTGCAGTGCTTTCTACATCCGCCAGTGATATACAAAGGGTGTGTATCTTCATTTTACACATGTATGTAGCTTTGTATGTTAGTGCGGATGTGGCGTTCTTTCTTTGCTGGGTAACAGCTGTTCTGAGTTTTGAAAAAGAAATTTGGGAATTTATATTGGGAAATACACACACGTCACTTTTCGTTAAGGATGTATTTGCTCAAGAAAACAGCCGGGGTTATGATGGACATGCGACCGCAGACATTCGGACAAATCGGTCACACGGTGTCAACTTTACCCAGAGAAGTGACGGCAGCTGACTTACTACCCAATACAGGGTGATAATAGTCCTCTTATCTGGAGGACAACATTATCACCTCGGCGACATGTGACATGTCCTGTCAGATCGTGGCTCCGCTCGATAATGATCGATTATTGGTAATCGTTACACACAATTTATCAACATTATGTAACCCCGTGGCAAGGTTATTTTAACACATGATTTGACAACACAAATTCCTAAATTTCTTTTCAACATTTTCTTGGTAAAGAAACATATTTTAAAGTTCTATGTGACAAACGATATACGTACATATAGTTGATAGATCACCATAACAACCCCCTACCCTTGGAAGAAATTACTAGATAAATATATTTGGAAAAACATATCTAAATTTAACAGCGCTTGAAATCCCACTGCCTAAACATGTAAGATAGCGTTACTTATACCTATGAACGAAGTCCTCGATCTTTAAAAATAAATGAGGGGGGGGGGGGGGGCATTATTGAAGGGCGGATTAATCTTTATTCATACATGTGTAAGCAGACTATTAACGTATGTGACATTTTAAGAATGCTCCAGAGAGCATCACGTGAGTTTCTAATCCTCGCGCCCACAATGATTTTCTCTACGGTGGATGGAGTAGCAGGCGCGGATCCAGCATTTTTCATGGGGGGGGGGGTGTCAAAAGGTCGGGGATCTGAGACCTGGTTCCAGGGCGAAGCCTCCGCAATTTCCACGTTTTTAGAGATGCGAAATCTGCACTCAAAATTGATGTATAATGTGTTCAACGAAAATAAAGGCTTAAATATTAAACGCAATGCTGGGGTGAAAGATGATTATATCTTCTCTCAGTTCGAAATTTGAGGGGAGTCACGCCCCCCCCCCCCCCCCCCCCCCCCTTAGATCCGCGCTTGGGTAGAGCGTTATAGATAGAGGGGGTAACACCCATCACCACTACCCCCGGCAGTGGATCACCACACAGTCATCACCCTTACATGAATGTGAAGCTGGTCACTGGAGGAGGGGGACGTGGATGTTCTTTAAGAAAGAAAGAAAAAAACTTACTCGTTGTATCTTTATCATCTGTGTTACTGCCATACGGCGTCTGTGTCTGTTGTGTGCACCGCATATTCTGAAAGTGAAAGTAAAAATTAAATATCGCTTGAAATTGTGTTCGAAAACACGGAAATGTTGCATGTGGTCACTGTAGATGCATGCACGCGCGGATCCAGAAATATTTCCTCCCGGTAGAGAGGGGCATTCCACCCTGTCTACCTGTCTATTGTTTTCAGTGGGTCCATCCAAAATACTAGGGACTGTCACTCATGTATTTTACAAGACACCGCATAAAATGGGCATATATATATATATCTTAATATTATTTCGAAGCAAGTTTAAAATCAATCAAAAATAAAATCAAAATGGTAAAAACAGGGGGAAAAAATTATAAATAAATAAATATCATTTTACCCTGGTTTCCATGTAATAAATATCCATATCTAACTGCCGTCGTAATGCAGCTGCAATGCGCGGTTTTAAAATGTATTCAAAACTTGAAAACTGGATGCGCGTGAGCCAATGAAAAAGATGGTTCCTGATTCAGGACGCGCGTTCGCGGAACATCTGTCGCGTGCAGTGCTTGAATTATCTGAGGTTGTAAACAAAAGCCGGCCTTCCCGGGTGAATAGTCACACACGTGGTGAATTTTATGTCTCTCCAGCAGAACAGAACAGCATTAATTCAAATATTCTAGAATTATTGAATATTTCATATTAAATAATTTAATACCCAGTATACGGTGGTTATATATTTCATTCACCAACACGTCTTACAGTTTATGATTAATTACTACATATAGGGCTGTTTTGAAGTTTGTAGCAAGTTTTGTCATCTCCATTGGAAATAAATAATACTGAGAAATATTCAATGTTGAGAAGTTTTCCCTTTGCAATATATAAGAAAAATTATATCATTGCAAAACAAGCATTCCTATTTAGGAGAGGTTTGTAACTGAATATTTATTTTTAAACTTAACAAAGGTACATCTTACTAACCTACTTACATGGAGTTCTTCTTTGATGAATCTGCTGACTAGGATTTTCTCAGGTAAATGAAGAAGAAAAAATAAAACCTTCAAAACCACTTTTGTAGAATTGAGAGACGTAAGGAACAGCAGGTGTTTTGGAAGATGTAACACTAAGCCTGGCGTTACCAAACAGTCTGTTCACCTGAACATGCAGCCCCCGAGAGCACCTGCTGGTATCAACACATCAAAGCGGCGCGCGTGCAGCTGGCCGGCACGTCCAATCAGACATCAGTAAACGACAGAGATACGTAACGCGTGTCTATAAATTCATCATACCGAAATTAGAATATATAATGAGAAAATGTACATACTGTGAAATATTATCGCCCTACTTTAATAAAGTAAATAAAGACATGTAGTAATTTCAGATAAATTTTAAAGTTTGTGGCATTCAGTTATTTCTTATGTAATAAACACAACTTCTAAAGAACGAGAATTTAAAGTTTTGACAATTCGCATAATACTGCTCCCCCTCTCTTTCCATGTTCTTCCCAGTGAGTTTGTTGACACAAATATTTTATTATTCAGCTTATGAATGGATTTTAATCAACAGTCAACCACTACGATCTATAAGACCCTCAGCAATTTAACGACAACGGCAGCCACGTGACGGGCGACTGCCGCACGCACGGCGCGCACGCCCGGTGCATTCCGACAGTACACGACGAAGTCCAGCACACGTGATATTTGATACAGCATCGCGGACAAGATAATTTTGACGCAAAGCTAAAATGTTAAGTATTGTAAGCTATTTTCAAAAACAAACTTACAAAAACCAAAAAAAACAAACAAAAAACAAAAAAAAAAAAACAAAAAAAACCACAGAAATAGTAATATGAAATATTTTCTTTAAAACACTCACTTTATGAAATCATTTATCAAACACGTGACAGTACTAATGCAGTATCAAAGTTCTAAAAGCATTGATATAATAAACACATTATTTGAAGAAAAATTATTAAAGTGTTAAAAATGCTGGTTTTTAGGAATTCAAGTGTGATTCGCAAAAGAGTGTGATTCTGCTTGTTGTAGGACGTTGTGCATGGTTTTCATTCACGGTTCAGGTCTGTGCGGTGTGCTTATCCGGGGAATATAAGGTGTCCCCTAAAGGTTTCAAATTTGTCGTTTATCAGAATACAATTTAACTTCACAATTTCTATGGAGTAAATGCATACAGAAATAACGTAAATAATGTCGATCAATTCATTAATATATCATTTTGTTGTTTTTTTGGGTTTTTTTTTTTTTTGGTTTTTGTTTTTTGTTTTGTTTTGGTTTTTGTTTTGATAAAAAAAGACCTGCTATGTATTCAAATTGAATTTTCAACCTAAAAGTTTATGTGGCTGTTTAGGTTTCGGTTTTGGATATATCGATGTGTCCGGTGAAAATGCAGCAGAGCGTACGATAAATTATTGTCAAACCAGCAGGTGCGTCTCCAAATATCTTAAACTTCTAAGTACTAGAGCATGTTTATTGAGGGGGTTAGGAGACGCATTAGTGGAAGAGGTTCACATGTGGTAGTACAATGTAGATGTTTTTATTAAAACTCGTGCAGATGCAGACACTGCTGGGTTTTTAGAAATGATCTCAGCTCCAGCCGAGATTCTCAGTAAGTTTGGATTAAAGAAAATCTACGACAAACTTCTTTCGGCATTTGAGTCTGATTTGTGTTGTCAACCATTACAATTCTTTAAACATCTTTATGTGTTTTAAATTCATCATGAATCTTGCCTTCAATGTTTATATTTACATGTACAGTTCATAATGATAGTAAATATGTTGAATTAACTCGCCAGCATAGCTAGAACCTCAGAAAAGTTTTCACAAAGATTGATGTTGATATGAGTTTATCTAACTAATCATGTCTCACGGTGCATGACTGAATAAATTAATGAATACAATCACAAAATATATACGTCCATTCACGGTTAGCGCTTTATTTGATGGCGAATTGATATGTATATTTATTTCCCTATATCTTGAACCATTCAGTATAAAATGCAAATGTCTCACCCAAGTCTCTCTATGATATTACACACAAGAAGCCAACACCGTTATCACACATAATTGGACGAAGTTTAAGAGAGAAAAAAAATCATTTATTTCCAAATTTGATTGCAGAATGTGTATTTGAAAAGTGTTAATTTCACGCCAGATTTCAATATTAAAATACAGTAAAACACGGAACATACCGCGGGCTTTGCCCCTTGGGCCTCCATTAGGGACCTAAAAGTTGCCCACAGACCCCTTGTCTTTCACATATTTCCACGCCCCTCTAAACTAAATTCTTTGATCCGCCCATGTTTATATAATGCAATTTGCATTTGAGAAAGTTAAAATGATTTATGAAATGTTGAAGTAATGTGTCATATCATGATGATAATAAACAAACATTAACAGAACTGCATCTAACCAATGAATGACGAATGACGCGCACAATGATTAACAACTTGAAATAAAGTTGAAATGAAGCTTAAGCTTCTCTCTCTCTCTCTCTCTCTCTCTCTCTCTCTCTCTCTATATATATATATATATATATATATAAGGTATATGCTGAGTGACGTTGATCTTTACAAAATGGCCTAAAGTGGCCTTTATCTGAAAGCTATTTGCGTAGTACTTAAATATCTTGAAAAATTGTTGAAATAAGGAACATTTTCCTCCTATAAGGTGTATGTTCTGAGTGACTTGACCTTTCCGAATGACCTTGGTCCAAACGTCCGTATCCCAAGGAATAATTGTGATTAATTATAATCAATTTCGAATGAAAGGTTTAGGTTTTGCGCTCGAACGGACGGATATATGCTCTCCCGAAAAATTTTCGGGGAATGTAAAAATAGACTAAACAGTATAAAATGGCACTCAAACATTGACAGTGACTGCAAGGCATTCGTTATATTCATTAAAATATTCATTTAAAAGTTGTTTATTTCGAGAGATTTGTCCTTTTTCAAACGTTTAATCACAAGAGTTACCTCTTCTAATGTTACAGGACCGTTACGTTCAGAGTAGGTGGAATTAGTAACCATTTACACAAGTAACGTATTGATTCGAAGAAGACAGTTCCTAGGAATGATCGAAAAAGTCTACAGATTCGGACCATGGAACATAATTCCTTTCCATTTACGGGGAAAAAGAAAGAATTCTTTCGGATTTTATTTCTTTAGGTATTCTCATCGATCTCCTTGTTCACGTTTAAGTTCTCTTAGTAAAGTTCTGTGAAAATGAGTGCGCGTAGTTTTAAACAATTTTAATTAGTATACATTAGACATCATTATGTTCATTAAGTTTATTACCGTGGCCTGGAGGTTATAAAACTCTTTGAGCATGCACCCCGTACTCAAATTCATATTCAGTACTCCAAACCATACTCAGAGTCATACTCAAAATTACACTCTAATTGATGTGTAATTTTTGAGTATGAATATGACTTTGCAAGGGTTTTGAGTTTGAGTACGGCGTAGATACTCAACAAGTTTTATAACCACCAGGCCAGGTGCCCGTTTTACAAAAGGTCGTAAGTCTTAGAAGAAGTCGTAAGACATAACTTACGATGTACGGCCGTTTTAAAAAGATTTAGGATTTGCGAGTTACGATGAAATTCAGTCGTGTAAGTCTACGACCGCCAGGGGGCGCGACCCTATGTCCTAAGTTTTGTCGCAAGTGCTCCATAAAAGTGTTGTTTCTATGGTTTTAAAATCATTCAACATGGCTGCATTTCTAAATTCGATGCCATAAATCAATGTCATAAAAAGGTGCGCTGTGGGTATTTTGCGATAAATATTAAATTCATTGGACTCTTAAATGTTGAGAGGTATCGTTTGCCCAGGCAACATCAACATGCTAACAAATGTAGTGCGGGAGATGTAGAACATCCTGCGAACAGAGGCAATATTAAAGCTGCACCAGCTGTCATTGAAGTATATATATTATTATTTATTATTACCTGCATACACATATAAAGCCAATATTGCTACCTTTGTTTATTACATTGCGTCACTTCCTCTGATAACTTCGTCACATGAAATGTGGTTACGTACTCGTGTATTTCTGTCAGTGCTCGTATCAAACAAAAGTGACAGGTATGTGTCCATTGTATTTACGTATTCCCACAAAACCCATACCTTTTCTAATGATGTTGACTATTTCAAGCATTTAAAAAAAATATATATGCACGTCATATTAAACCCTTATTTCGATACACCCCTTCCCACACACTGCATATTACATGCCCATACATCCATATACATATGCATAAAACTTTATACGCACAGTGCTATACAATGCCTGTATATAATGCCTTGGTAGATTTATACCTTAAACCCATTATTAGTGTTTACATGATAAAAGCGGTATTCCATTATTTCAAATTAAATTGTGAGTAAATTTATTAATCCCTTATAACCCTTTTCCAGTCTCCCCACCCCCACCCCCAATAACAAGCGTGGGGTGACCATATTGGTACATGATTAGAATTGCGTCTCTCTCTCTCTCTCTCTCTCTCTCTCTCTCTCTCTCTCTCTCTCTCTCTCTCCGCACACTTTTAGAACAACGGTCTTTTTTCTTTTTTTTTTATTTCCACATGGAAATAGATATATATTGGGTGACTACTTTAATACCTATTATTTTAATATTATATTAATATTATTATATTACATTCGGAACACCATGATCTTTTCCACCCTGTAAATATTCAGATCCAGTACCAATGTGACCTAACTTCTGCCGATCTTGTTTTGACAGTCCGTTAATATATATCATAATAGCGTCGGGTTTCGCGCGGTATCTATCCTCATTTTCACAACCTCAAGCACTGAAGAGTTCCGATACGACTTGCGACAAAAGAGGTTACGATTTACGATTACGATACATTTTGTAAAACGGTCCTACGATATGCCGTAAGTTCTTCAGTTCTATGACTTAGAACTTAAGATTTACGACTTCTTGTAAAACGCAGCCCAGGTTTCAACGGCGAAATTCCAACGTTAAACGTACTTGACATATCTATCTATCTATCTATCTATCTATCTATCGAGAGAGAGAGAGAGATCCCTTCAGTATTTTTTTTACAACTCTGTCACTTATAAGTTTTATGTCACTATACTGGGAAACTGAGATTATCAAACGTGCGTATGCGCGAAATTTGGCGGCAGAGATACGAAGGACGAATTAAATTGTGCTAAAGAAAGAAAATGTTTGTGATAACATTAATTAGCAATTAAGCAGTGACCGAGGATACTTATTTGTCCAAACTTTATATCAACTTTATCATGAAACTTTACTGGTCGGCTTACCTGTTGTACTGCATAGTTATTTCGTAGTATGTATATTTTTTTTAAACAGTATTTTATTATGTACAAAGCATAATAGGATTAGGCAGCAGGCTATAAGCCTATTTAAGCCTTCTCCAATAAGGTACAAAGTGATCACATTTATGAATGTATAATGATTATGAGCATGAGTATTTATACAATGTATATGATAATTAATGACAAAAACGACAACAACAACAACAAAAAACATGAAAAAAAAAAAAAAAAAAATAGAACAAGTAGTATGTATATATAAACCTATGTGGGTTAATGACGGTCAGACGGTTAGGCAAGGGGTCCAAACAAAATGTTAGGGGACGAAATTTTAGGAGTGCGAATGATTTAAACTTGACACCAGTTTATTTTACCCCTCAGTGATTTGTTAAGCATACACATTTCACAGAAAACACGGAGTCCAGATAATTTTGGCACGACGTCTACACAGGCCTGGATTGTGTGTGAGGTACGGAGCTGTGTACATGGCTTGTTACATCTTTGTTGCCATGTTAGATTCTTTTCATCGACTTGGCCTAACAAAAGTCATGCCGAGAAATTCTCTAACGATATCGACATTGTTAGGGGACACCCCCTGCTCTTTCTTTCTTTCCTGATTACAAAATTTATCAATGACAAATTTTCTAATTGCAATACGTCAAAAATACATTATTAAGTACTTGCGTAAGTGACTCTATGTGCCCCTTCACCGTCATTTCAACGTTTACTATCGCTTCATGAAATTGTTGTAAATGATTACGCAGTCGAATTTTTACATCGTTATATACTCTGCAAAAAAAGAAACGCATAGCCCTTTTGAAATTTTAAAAATGCAAATTATGTATTTTACCAGATAAACTGAAATGGTCAATTGAGTAATTGATTTTTTACAGGTAAGTATGAAACTTTAAAGGTCTGTTCATTTGATTTGGCTCTCTGCCAAATTAGCTCGGCGATTCTCTAAAATTGCACATCACCTCTATCGCCATGGAATTTGGCTTACGTTTTTCACGAGAACTTTGTGCTTAATTCAACCACTACATTAAAGCGTATAAAAGGACGAAGTTTGAAGCTTGAATTAATCATAACGTTAAAATGCTGCCATGCCAAGGTTGGACCCTGCTACTCGAAATATTGTCATTGGCCGTCTCCAGGCCGGAGTATCCCAAAGGGAGATTGCACGAACTGAAAACGTAAATCAGAGCACAATTTCTCGGCTGTGGAACAGATTCCAGCAGACTGGCTCTACTAATGACCGACCAAGGAGTGGGCGACCTCGCATTACGACTCCTGGACAAGATCGCTACATCCGGGTCTTTCATCTACGGAATCGAACCGTTGCTGCAACAGCTACTGCAGTCGGAATACCTGGATTGAGAAGAATCAGCTCGCAGACAGTCCGCAACCGACTTCGACAATATGGCATTAGACCCAGAAGACCGTATTTTGGAGCAGTTTTGACACCGTTACACAGACGAGAAAGAGTCCGATGGTGCAACAGATTGAGGGGCTGGATATTCCGCAACTGGAGTAGAATCTGGTTCAGCGATGAGTCACGTTTTCTGCTACAGAAACGTGATGGAAGAATCCGTGTATACCGGCGCAGGAATGAACGTTTCTCTTCCTCGTGTGTCCAAGAAGTGGATAGCTTCGGTGGAGGTAGCGCCATGATATGGGCGGCGATCTCTAATGACCGTAAAACAGAACTGGTACATGTCCCGGGCAATTTAACGGCTCAAAGGTACAGAGACGAAATTCTCCAACCTCACTTATGCGCGTAATTGACCGACAGAGGGAGTTATTCCAACATGACAATGCTAGGCCTCACACAGCCCGCTTAACAATTGACTACCTTCAGCAGAACAACATTAATGTGCTACCATGGCCTTCCAAATCACCGGATTTGAATCCGATTGAACACTTATGGGACCAACTGGATAAACGTGTGCGCCTGCGCCAACCTCCGCCTCAGACCCTCGATCAGCTCCGTCAAATGTTACAACAGGAATGGCGAACAATTCCACGCAATAACGTAAGAACATTGATTGACTCTATGCCAAGGAGATGCAGAACTGTGTTGGCAGTGGAGGTGGTCATACACGGTACTAACTTAAACGTGACAGGAAGTGTTCTTAACTGTGATGATCTGACTTTTTTTTCACCAATATCTAAGGTTTGGACTGTAATTTTTTTCAATTGAAACAATTCTAGTGAATATCTACATTTTTATTGTAAAATCATAATCCAAAATACATCTACTAAAATCTTAAAAAATCCATTATGCGTTTCTTTTTTTGCAGAGTATATATCAAGTAATTCCACTGCGCTTACTAATCTCGTCATTAGGCACAATTTTACTTTGAATTTACACAAAATGTATCGGAGCGTGGTCAGACCATTCATTAAAATATTAAACATGAAAATAATCCACTGCATGAAAAGAATCTTCTGTCACAATTGTAAAATCATTAACATTTACAGCAAGGTGATTTAAAAAAATGTAATCTATCATCTCTGTCACCAAGTGTGCGACCATTACACACACGTGTTTAAGATGAACATCAAAGTTTCAAAAATTTCTCACCAACACTATCCACAACCACGGCTTGCGACTGCCGCATTGGCAATGAACATCGTAGTAATAACGCGTGGTATAAAAAAAATATCTCTGTACCCATCAGATCATATTCTATGATTTGTGAGTTGGAGTCACCACTTACCACAACACGACCTGTTTTGTTGTACATTGATATGCTTTCATTGCTTTGTTTTACGTCCTGTCGAGAATTTTTCACTCCTTGAGACGTCAACAATTGTCGGTGAAGTCCCACAAATTTAGACTTATGCTAACGCTTACGGCCGTAACAGTGAAGGTTCTTTGACGTGCCAACGCCAGCCGCTACACGTGGCCTCCGTTTTTAAGGTCCAACCCGAAGACCCATGATTCTTATTCTCATTCTTAAATGCCGAGCGTTTGGCGAAAGAGAAATCACTATCTATGTTTACATCTTAGGTTTGACCCGGCCATGACACGAGCGGGGATCGAACTCACGAGTTCCCGGTTACGAAGCGACCGGCTCCTCTTTGAATAAATCTATATCATGTTTAGGCGGAAGTGCCTATTGCAATTGCTTTGATGACGTTCTTCGTCACGTGGTTTATTCAGCCATTTTCTATAGTACTTCAAACGGAATTTACGTAACCAAAGGGCATGCAACTCGCTAATAAAATCGGGTTCCCAATGCGGGAACCAGAAATATTTGGAATGGGTTCGATACTGCCATTGGCGGTTTCGAACTCTGAGATCAAAATTGGGTCATGAAAGTCAACTACAAAAAAGCAAGACATCAGTTCTTTGCGGATAACTCGGGGAATTAAATTGTTTTCCCGCCTGCCGGAAGATGTACGATTGCTATAAAAATTCCGAGAGACGAAATAGTTCAAAAGAAAGAAGAAATTATGAAAAATTATGCATTTTCTATGTGTTTTAACAACATTGGCTTGTTTTTAAAACTGATGAAAATGATAACCAAATTTATATCATAAGTAAAATGAATACAATCCATCATACTTAAGGTTATCTATTCTTCCTAGGCAGTCGAGATTCTGGTTTATTCAAATGATGGTCCCTGGGGTAGATTGGGACCAATTTAGCGGATCAAAGTTTATAGGTTGGTTACATTTTGTTTAACGTCCAGCTCGAGATTATTTTTACTCATATAGAGACGTCACCATTGCCGATAAAGGACTGCAAAATTTAAGCTTATGCCCGGCATTTACGGCCTTTGAGCAGGGAGAGATCTGTATCGTGCCACACCTGCTGTAACACGGGACCTCGGCTTTTGTGGTCTCATTCGAAGGGTTGCGCCATTTAGTCGCCTCTTACGACACGCAAGGGGTACTGAGGACCTATTCTAACCCGGATCCCTATGGGATTTATAGGTAAACGTTTTTAAAAGTCTACATCCAAACAACAACAGGATCATGATTAGACATACTGATATCCAAGTCTCTTTAGGTAGTTCAAATTCAAAATTGTTTAATTCAAGGGCCACAGGGGTAGGATGGGGCCACAATAGGAAATCAAAGTTTTATATGGAAATGTACAGAAAAATAGTAAAACACTGCCAGGGTCACACTAAATCATATCCAAACGCACATGTTTCCAACTTGTGTGAATTCAAGGCTTTTTGATGTCCCTGTGACTCAGATTGGGGAGGGGTATTGTTTATATCCTGAATGTCTGTCTGAAATTTTAGCCCCGGTCACAACTTTTCAATTTTCAATGGCGAGTGATAGGACTCTCATATTTCATATATGCATTCTTTGTGACATGGTCTTTTTGATGGCAATATTTTTTTTTACCTTGTGACCTTGACCTTATAGTTTAACTTACTTTTAAGGAAACCTAACCTATTCAATATCTCGTGAACTATATAAAATAGAGTTTTCATATGTTGTACATAGATCTCGAATGGCAAGACATTTTATTTCATACTCTAACCTTGACACTCTTCAGAACAAGAAGATGATTGTGGTAATTTTGGTACTGAGGTATCCCCATGTTGTGTGAATTCAAGTTTGATTATGTCGTAACCCATTTGTGGCTAGGTTGGGAACACGATATGGGGTCGAAATTTTCATGGGAATTCATTTCAACATTTCAAAGGACATAGAGATTGATGACGGAGAATTGGCGATTGATTAATAATGTGTTTGGTGACCTTCATTTCTCTAGACCACAACAATTATTTTCCCGCTTTCAACGTTTGAAAGGATCATGATTTGTACAGGAATACACGAATTTTTTTAAAAGAATTCTACAAACCGATCTGGAAGAAGTTTTCCTAAGAAAGCTTCCTTTCATCGTGGAGATTCTCAATCAAGCACCTACAGTCTTCTCTCTCTCTCTCTCTCTCTCTCTCTATATATATATATATATATATATATATTTATGTTGTATGAATTTTTTTTAAACTAAGTGTTAATATAAATGTATCAACACTGTACTACATAATAGTCAGTATTAATCTTTCCCTGATGCCCTGTCACGATTTGTTCGCATTCATTGCCCCCTTGACATTTTTATGTAAAGTTTACGGCCCTTATATCAATGTTGATTTGTCTAGGAGTTTTAAATGTTTAACTCTGTCTTTTTTGTAGATACTGTATTTGTACAATTGTAGTAAAACTAAAATCTGTATGAAATTGTATGCTACACATTTTTTTGTATTATTGTATCAATGTGTAGCATTGTTGTATATATTTATTGGCATGCTCAGTGAATAGAATCTCGAAACAATGAAAGTAGAATACAAAAAAATTTGAATTTCAGTCTTGAAAATCCATGAAGGTATGACCTTCATGACAGCATAATTTTCATGAAGTGCTACCGTTTAAGATTTAAAAGTTTTGCTTGCTAAAATTTCGTAGAGCTAAAGACAGTCTATCACGCATTGGTATGCATGTTACTTGTTCAGAAAGATATATAACTAATAACATCTCCTTCGTTTCCGGTATGTTTCCTTACGTGGTATTCCCACCTCCGAAGTCCCCCCCCCCCCCCCCCCCCCCCCCCCCCCCCCTTGATATCTTGCTGCGGTTAGGTTGATACTAGTCTGGCGTTATACTTGATGCATATTACATCTAAATGCATTTAAATTTTTCATTTAAAACTAAATTCCTTGTAGCTGCTTTCTTATGCCCCCCTTACAAAATATGGAATATTGTTTTAGACCAAAATGTTGGTTCCGTCTGAAGCGTTGTTTGCTTAATATGTAAAGAACCTCTTGCTTGATAGTTAGCACATCTAGCATTGGTACATTGTTTGTCCCTAGGAAGGAGGTGAACCTTATTGATTAATAGGTCAAAGGTCAAGGCCAAATTACTATATATATATATATATATATATATATATATATATATATATATATATAGTCTGCTCAATATTTTGAGAAGCATTTGACAGTAAGTAACTTGAGACAGTGGTTGGCCTTAGAGTATTTGACTGTTATTGATCTTCAAATCACACACGTGTATCAACACAACTTCCAGTTCACCATGTGCCATACAATGGAGAACATTTATTGTAATTTTGAACTGAACTTTTTCAATAATATTTATTTGTTTATAGTCCTTAATCTCGCTTGCATATAATTAAGTTAAGGTAGTTCGGAACACAATACTTGTTTTTAACATACAGGACTAATCTATGTTGTAAAATAGTGCTAAAGCAAACATTTTGAATGGAGAAATCTCGAGTTAGTCAACATATTTTGTTCCTGTTCATCGGAAATTCTCCCTTCAATAATTTATTCACTACCCCTCTTTAATATAATCACTGTTCAAGAAATGGGCAACAGTAAGAGAGCAACACTCACTTAATACCAATAATCCAACTGTCCATCTTATCGTCTTTACTAATTCTTTACTATTTTTAAATTCCTGATAATGCATACAGTGAATATCCTCATTATAGATAAACCACATTATCGCAAGTTATTTTATTCACTCCAATAACCCTCTTACAAAAATGAAAAGGCCTTTTTCCTCATCTGGAAACTCACGAAGCCCAGCCAAGCACTAGACGATATACCATTATGTGGTAAAAGGTGATTTGAATGTAAATGAATTTGTATTTAAAATGATTGCGGTACCTTTGAGCTAACCTGTGTGTGTCCTTTGTATGGATTTGATTGTGTGGTTGTACTTTTGTCAGCCCCTGTAGATCTTTAATATTATAAAGAGTGTTAGAGCTAGTTCACTGGTCAGTAAAATTCTTGTCACTGCAAGAAGTGCATGTTTACAGCATTTAGCCATTTTCTACCTGTGTCCCTACCTGCCAATGTTGAGTCAGGTTAGTTTTTACTCTTTATGTTGCTAATTTGTTCTTATACGCTTTTGACTAAGACATTAAAATGACAGATAGTCATTATAATTAAAAGTAAAGTTTATAAAATATATATCTAACTCAGTTGGTAAATGCATTCTTATAAAGTCATGGGTTTAACATACTGGCATGTTAAGTGTGTGTCAGTATCCCTATTTTGTGATTGTTTTGATATATAGGTGCTGATTCATACTGTGAAGAGTATTATTGAGTATTTAGCCTTCAGACACATTGCCTTAGGTAAGTTGAATGTGATATGTCTTGTTACTTTGTAAACATTTACTGGTAAATTGTCTTTTGAGCATTTGAAATATAACTTCTCTAATAATTGTGACAGCTAATTTAATTACCATAATATGTGTTTTTATCAAAATTAGATTTGTCTTCTGAATTAGTATTTTTCTTACCTTTTAAATAGTTGACAAACGTAATACTTTATCAAGAGTTGTTGTCCTTTATTGATAATGATAGAGAAATGCATATGTTTTAATTATCATATAATTATAAGACCTCATATCATTACTAGCGTTATCATTTTCTATAGTTTATAATAGTGTAACATTTATTGATATAATTGTTTATTCCAGGGTTATAATACAATGCACTGCTATACAAAATAAAATGCGGAATCCTAAACAGTCTTGGTTTTGATATCATCTCATCAAGACCTGTTATAATTACAAATATCGACGATGTACATTTTGTTTCAATGACGAGCGTGTGTGTGTGTTTTACAACATCATATTAGATAGTTAATTCTGGTCGCAAAATTAGAAAGTCCAAAAATCATCAAACACATTCAACTTGCGAAAGAAACTCTTGGCGAAAATCATTTTCTAAACTCACAGCTGACAAGTTACTAAGTCGAAATTTAGAATTGCATTTTTTTTTGACATCACCGACCGTCCAATGGAATTCTTAGTTTGAATCACTCCGAACTCATGTATCGGAGCAGTCTAATGGAGCAGATGGGTGAACGATATGGCTACCAGATGGATGTGCGTAAGTCTGAACTTCATTCCTAGAAGTTTGAGGGACATGCTTTGGATACTGTACAATGTCGGTATTGCTAGTTCCGCTCGCTTGTGCAGGAAGTCCTGCCGGAATGACAAGTCGTGCAGGAAGTCCTGCCGGAATGACAAATCGGCCGGGTTCGTTCCAATACAAGAATTCGTTATTTGGAGCCATTCTTTTTATTTTTCTGAAAAAAGTGAAATTCAAATCTGGAGCCATAAAAATTGTTAAAGACCCATGTGGTACAACAAAGTACTAGTTAGCCAGTCGATAAGAATCAGTCACTTTACTAAGAAGGAACATTGCTAAAATAGAAATAATAAATTAATAGATTAATCGTAATGACTAATTCTTCTACATTTCATATCAGGCATGATTTAGAAATTAAGATGAACATTCAATATTTACTTCTTTAGTCAATACATACTTTTTCCTGTATCTTCTGTAGATACAAAATGTGATGGACGTGACCATGATTACCAGAATTCCACAAGAACAAACCGCCGCCGTTTGCCACCCCTCCCAGTGGTTCCGCTCTAAGGATCAGTAAACATACGTTTCTCACAAAGTGTTACATCAACTTCGAGTCATTTTATACTTACTGTATGCAATGTTCAAAGCTTACAACTTTGAACCCAAGAACGAAGATGGTTTTGTGTGGTGTTAATTATAGTAGAGATAATCTTATTTTTCATACAATTTTTTTTGAAATGTTCAACAATTACAAATACATTGAAATGTGATAACAGTCGTACCGTGTTGGCAGTGGTCGCCATAGTAACTGTCTTGACATATACAAGTAGGCGTTCCCGCAACGTCTGAGCACCTGCCCTCGTTCTGACACACCCCTCCACAATTCGCTGAAACACAGCAGAAATATCGCAATATCCTATTATAATTTGTTGTTCCAGAATTTATTTTGTAGACGTATATTAAGTTTTTATTTATGAAATAGAAAGAAAATACCAACCCAAGATACATGTATTAGTGGCCAATGTTTTGTTGTTCAAAACTTAGAGGGATGCATGGCGATTCTCAAAAATATTTTAATTTTCTTGACATTTC
The DNA here is from genome assembly GCA_024699665.1 of Ostrea denselamellosa. Taxonomy (NCBI): domain Eukaryota; kingdom Metazoa; phylum Mollusca; class Bivalvia; order Ostreida; family Ostreidae; genus Ostrea; species Ostrea denselamellosa. The sequence goes on from JAMZEH010000103.1 coordinate 2,573,652, forward strand.
AGGTAAATTCAACTGTATCCTATCTCACTTCTCTAAAGGAAGGAAACTGGTCATGACAAGTGAAAATGTAGAATCAACTCTTGTGTATACAAACGATGTATATTACCATTACATAGTTATTGTAGCAAGGGGAGAAATTTTTTTTGGACCAATCGGAGATTGAATCAGAGACCCTTGCACTGGTTAGGTGACCTAACCACTGAGCTAACCAGACCAATATACAAAACATGGTAATATTACTACAATATAAAATTCAAACTTATTTCGGAAATTATACAAGAACTCGTTATATCGAGAAGATGAAAAACAAGTATAAAAAGAAATAAGAAACTTTCATGTTACTGGTAGTGTATGGAGCGCAATATTGAAATAGTTAACATTAATACATGATATATACATGTAGGTCCATTGTCAACTTCGTGAATAAAAACATTTCAGGAATCAGATCCACAAATGACTATCAAAGCTAAATCTGTGAAAGGTTGTTGCCATTCCATCAGTCCTATAAGGAATACAAAATCAAGAGTAGGGCAAACACTTATCCCAGGATACACCAGGGTAGGGTAAGGTGCATGAGAGGAGTAAGTATCCCTTGTTGACCGGACAAACCCGCCGTTACATATATTTGTGATAAGGTAAACGGAGTAATCCTTTGTCAAAACAAGAAAAGAACAGTATAACAATTGGTATGAAACACGTCAGACGGCATGCGAACTTATCAAAAGTTGCATTTGTATACACTATCTTTATAACGAATGTGCTAAATGCTGAATTTAAACGAAACTTTTGAAAGACTTATAACATCAACATATTTGTTGATAAACTGCCTCGATTTAAAAAGTTATCGTGATGCAGCTTTCTGGTATTGGATCAGTTGAGACATAAACATCGTATGCATGTGATAATGGAATATTGATACATAGATAAGGGGAATTGAACATCTAAAGTTGAAACCATTTGTCATAAAGTATAGTTGTTTGTTTGCCATGAAAAGCTATCTTTTTTAAACTATCTAATTATGACGCAGATATAAAAGACACAGTGGTCTCTCTTATTTTCATTTCACATGAATATGTCGAACCGACATACGAATGAAAATGGTACTGTAGTCGAGTCAAATGCCACGAAAAAATATTTTTTTCCATTTAGAAGCTTTTAAATGAATTCAGCCTCTACGAATACAAAATCTGGTCAGATAATAAAGAAGCACAATCTATGCCCATGAGATTTTCAAAAGATCGTATATTTGCATGTAAAGACTACGTAGATATTGTCCACTAGGAACTCCGGCATCTTTTTAGCATTGGAGTACAAATTGAAGTTTGGATAATAAGACATTTACATTTTCGTGTCCCATCTTTACTGAAGAAGCCTATGATGTCAAGGGGGCCCCCGTGGCCGAGCGGTTAGAGAATCGCGCTCAAAATCACAAGGCATCTCATCTTTAGTCGGCGCGGCATATGTACTTTGAAGTTGATATTAATATGATTCTGGAGTTTAACATTAAAACAAATTATGTATTCTTTAATGATCTTCCAACCGTCTGTTACAATTCTCATGGTCACAAAGTGTGCTCCATTATTAGTGATCTGCTTTTAACATTCCTCTGAGGCGAAGTTTTATTTATTCATAATACTCAGTTTCATTCTTAAGTCGATTCGATATATCTCGGTCAAGTCGAAAGAAAAACTGCCATATAGTATTCCCTATCTACCTCATATTTGGATAATCTAATTAACATCAGATTATCAAAGTTATGTTTCAATACTTTATTATCACCTGCCGTTTACGTCTCCCCACTGATTCGGCACACGAGATATGTTCTGCATATGATCAATTTTTTAATTGAGACAGGTTACTGAGGGATATGTTACAGGAGTTTCAACAATCATGTTTTAAGTCGGGATTCCCCCACTACAGACTAGTCGCGGTAGATCAGTGGTAGAGCGTTCGCTTCGTAACCGGGAGGTCGTGAGTTCGACCCTGCTTGTACCGTGGCCGCGTCAAACCTAAGACGTAAAAAAAGATAGTGACTATTCCTTCGCCAAACTCTTTGCATTTTGAAGTAAAAATCACGGGTCTTTCGGATATGACCTTAAAAACGGAGGTCTCGTGTCGCGGCAGGCGTTAGCACGTTAAAGAACCCTCACTGCTTCGGCCTTGAGCGCAAAGCGTAGGTCTAAATGTGTGGTACTTCACCAATAATTTGTGACGTCTTAATATGAATGAAACATTCTCGACGAGAGATAAAACAAACAAACAAACATTCCCACTACAAGGTGACATTGGGTCGAATGCTGTCGGACTTGTCGCACATTGATTGTTTGGCGGTATTATAGATATGCTTATAGATACGGATTATTCTTTTATGTGATCAAGATATAGGGCTTATTGCAGTAATATCCGGTCAACAGGGGAAGGATTACTCTTGCTAGACACCTAATCCCACCCTCGAAGTGTCCATGGATCCGTATTTGCCTTATTTTCATTTGGTATTCTTTATGGGGTTTATGAGATGGATCACTGTTCGATATTTTCATTTGTTCGTTTACACACCTCTGCTTCGTGAAAAAGGTTAATTAAATTGTATTCTGATAAGGACACATCACTTTGAAAAATTTAGGGCGGTGTGTCCCACACTGACTTTCAGGGTTTGGATCAACGTTTAACCTCAGGGAGACAGGGTCAATGTGTATGATGTTATCACTCCTTATTTGTCTAAATTTGTGTTACGTCACCTACAGCTGGTGACGTCTCAATATGAGTGACAAATTCTCGATGGGACGTAAAACAAACAAACAATCAATCAACATTTGATGATGTATGTTCCTTTTTAGCGACTTAACTTTGAGGGAACAGACTTGTCGCTCAAATAAGTACATTGAAATAGTGAATTAATATGCCGTAAAATATTGGTTTGATTTACCGATATGCATAGTAGTTAAATAATTCAAATAAAATTCAATCTAAACCAGCATAAACTTAATTTTAGCTAATTATAGTGTATGTCAATATAATACATTTAATGTTCGTTGGATGCAAAATTTAGTAAAATTTGTTTCGCAGTATATATAATTATAAAACTAGTGAAGCATAACTACGAGGAAAATAGCATCGCATTCAGTTACCTTAAAGGTTAAGTTCATAGCGATCTAACAGGTGTAATGACTGATACAATGTCTGTCAACTTTACCTATCGCACATGCGCCATTTCCATCATCACCCCATCCGGGACAGCATGTCTCTACCACGTGATATCTGATGGCGTATCTTTCTCTGGGTGTGTAGCACGTCTGTACTCTGGAAGACGACCAGTCACCATGCCATGCATGAAAAAATGAAAATAATAAACAGTGATCAATTTCGTAAGTCCTGTAAAGAATGCGACATCGAGACCACGAACCCCTAGAAACATCAGAAATTGGATCAGAACTGGGATCAGGTGCTCCTCTGTCGCACTCTGTTTCATAATTTCTAAATGACCTTCATGTTACATGGACTATTTACAACTGGGGTTTGATGATTCATTGAATAATCACTTGTGTATAACATTTTGAGAATTTTTTCGATGCAAAAGAGTTCCAGAAGAAATAAGTATGGAGGAGTATCACAATGTCCGTTAGCGTCTGTCACGTGGTCATTGGATCTTGTCATTGAATTGCGAGGACTGAAGAGAGCGTGGTTTTTTGTCTGCAGCAAGGTTTATAACTTTTACCATTGTTACTTCAGAACATGAACCGATCATAGAAAATGTGAAAAAGAGTTCCTCTGTCACTTCTAGCACAGCACATAGCCTTCTCCCGATTTCGAGTTGAAGTGCGAAGTCTCAATTTGTAAGCATGAATTAATATGCCGTAAAATATTTAGTGAAATATTCTGATAGTGGCTTAAAACTAAAGCAAATGAAATAAATAAGTAAAGCCAGTCAACCTATATCGTGTACACCGTCGCCAGTCCAGATGACCACAACTGGTTGTGTATCGCTCCTGACAGAGAAAGGCCTGGTTATATGACGTCATATATGTTTCAGCTCTTTCACGCTTACACACGTGGCTGAAAAAGAAAACAAGCTATGGGCTTCTAAAGTTTGGTGGATCTAGCGAGAGGAGGACACTTTCAATTTAAAATTTAACGTGATACAGAGATAATTCAAAACAATATTCAAAGTGAAATATCAAGAGAATGTTGAGCTGATCTCGCAAAAAATTCATGGATCCGCCACCATATTGATCTTATTTCATTGTAACATTTGTGTCCTTTATCAGGGTAGAACAAAAAATCTTTTTGACGATGACCTTCTATCGACAATGAACAGGACATCATACTCAGAAAACCTGTAGCAGTGCGTCAGTAGTAGAGCGATGGCTTCGTGACCGGTAGGTCGTAAGTTTGAGCCCTCTACACCCGCCTTGAGTCAAATCTAAGATGTAAACATATATAGCGATTATTCATGTGTCAAATGTTTGTCATTTCGAAGTGAGAGTCACAGGTCTTTAGGATATGCCGTTAAAGAATTCCTGTGTCAGGGCACGTATAAGAACTCTAGATGCTACGGTCCAGAACGCAACATAGTTTCTGGTATTTAGCCTCCAGCTGGTGATATTTAGGTATGAGTGAAAAATTATCATGAAGAGGACGTAAAACAAATATTCGTACTCAGAAAGAGAGTGACTTGGTCCTATTATATATCCAGAAATATACTCAACAACATAAAAAACGCACCGCTAAATTTTTTTTTTCCAAAAATTAAAATTATTTTCTCATAATTTCAATCGTTTCTATTAATGCACCCTTAACGTTTTTATCTTGTAAAATTTAAAGGTCGTGTTCAATGAAGCGTTTACAAATTCAAAAATGTTTTAAAACACCTTTTTGCACGTGCAAAAGATGTCAATTACGCTGAATGAAAATTAAAACTTCTTTCCTGTGTCTTCTAACTCTATCTTCAGCAGAAAGTTTGAAATTTCATGTTTTTGACAAATTAATGAGTTTTGATGCCACGCTTAAGCACTGGTGAGCGCAACCAGGCTTCGTGTAGGTCTTTCCACTCGTAATGTTGCAAATCATTTCAATTGCCATCACAGTACCAATGTCTGTCTTAATCAACGTTTTCTTGCCACAAAATCTGTATCCGACAGACAGAAACCAGGTGCACCAAGAGTTACCACACCACAGCAGGACCACTTTATTAGACTTCAGCATCTTCGGAATTGTTTCCTTACAGCTTCACAGACTGCTAATGTAACCCTGGACGCAACAGACAAAGAATCAGTAGCCGTACTGTTCGCAGAAGGCTCCGTGAAAATGGCCTTAATGCTCGTCGCCCGTATAAGGGTCCTGTACTTACGCAGCGTCATAAACTTTAACGGCTGGAATGGGCACGACGTCATCTTCATTGGACACGTCAACGATGGGACAAAGTACTGTTTTCAGATGAATCACGTTTTCATCTCTCTGGAGCTGATGGTCGTGCGTGTGTATGGAGAAGACGCAATGAAAGGCTCGAATCATGTTGTATACAAGAAAGTGACCGTTGGGGTGGCGGTAGTGTTATGATCTGGGCATCTGTATCTTTCCGTCAGCGCTCTGACTTGCACTTTTGAATCAATAACCTTAATGCTCGATGATAGAGGGATGACATTTTGGCAGCTCTTGTTCAGCCCATATTTCAAAACCACCAGGACTTGAGAGTTTTTCAACAGGACAATGCTCCTCCCCACACTGCTAGACTCTTGGCGGATTTCTTGAACAATGCAAACATTCTAGTAATGCCATGGCCTTCTTTATCGCTTGACATGGCACCAGTAGAGCATGTTTGCGATGAGTCAGAACGAATTGTCAATAACAGGCCCGTTAAGCCGACGACTATACCGGAACTTAGACGCGCTTTGACGAAAGAGTGGGCTAACATGCCACAAGTCAAAATTCAAAACATCATTAGGTCAATGCAACACCATTGCAGAGCATGTATCAACGCAAGAGGTGGTCATACCAGGTATTGACTTTGTGACTTTGCGTTGTCGACGTATGAACACCGTATATGACGTAATTTTTAATCAGATGTTTTTGTGGCCTTGTTATTCTAAAGCCAGTAAACAAATAATAAGATATGATATAAAGTTATGAGATAGAATGAATAAGTAAAAGATTGTTCGCTTCCTGTTTTATGGTGTGTTTTTATGTTGTTGAATATAATGGAACTATCGAAGACGCTGAGACCCCGGCTATATGGAAGACGTTGAGCTACTCTCATCGTATCCAGAAAGATATTAAATGATAAATATATATAACGAATACAAAACACAGAAAGACAGAAAGGCATCAGATGACAAATATAAGGAATACAATACATAGAAAGACAGGAAGACATCAAATGGTTTCAAACTTCATGCGAAGAAAGAGAGTATCTTAAAAAAAGACACTGAATATCATCGATATATACTCAGAAAAAGAAATCGAATGAGCCGTCTACAGAACGAATCACCACAGTCATTAAAGAGACATGTCAGTAATCAAACCATCGTTCTCTGCCAGAGAGACAAGCTTCGAATAGTCATATAAGTGATCATCAGATTGGTACTCCTTTCTATGGAAATGAGAATGAAAAGGTGAAAATAACGAACAATGATTAATCTCATAACTCTTATAAAGAATTTAAAATTAAGAATTGGACAAGTGATGCCTTTCCAAGCAAACTGAGATTCTGAACAATACTGAACCAATGATTTCTATATTTTAAAATCAGTAAATCTACTCGACTCTTTTGATGGGAAACAGGGTATAGTATGCTGCATCACACAATACGTTGACATCACATGGACTGGAAATATCGAAATAGCGCAAGAACTAGGAATTTGTCAGTGATTCCCTCCGTAGGCAAGGTGGAATTACATCAATAAATTGATACTAGTGCTATGTAAATCTTTTCTATTACCTTCTTTGATCCTAATGGTCTCCTTGTGTATCTTGACGATTATTACATTTGAGATATTTTTTACTCTATAAACTGATATCATTTCATAGCAATATTCTGTAAAGAATTCTGCTTATTTTCATTCTAACAGTATCCATTTGTCTAGTGTATGTCCTTTTGCCAACACCGTTTTGTTTTCCTCCTTAGTAAGCAATATATCACGTCACAATGTGACGTCATCTACAAAAAAACTTAATATATACAAGTAAGATTCTTATATAACATGCCCAGAACATGTACAATTAACGCTTGGGGGGTATGAATTTCAGGAATCGTATACTATTAAAAAAAAAGTAGGGAATACTGTATTTTGTGATCAAAATGTTCACATATACAGAGAGATACGAAACCATGTTGTTTAGTTCCTTAACAAGGAAGCATTTCCAAAGAAATGCACCACCCAAACACATCAATCATACTCTCACGATCTGCTGATCTACTGATGATCAAGGGTGTTGTGCCACAAATTTGCATGCCTCTGATTTGCAAGGTTAGAACCACTCTAAAAGAAGAATTTGAAGAGAAAGCATCAGATTAACAGTTGATGAGTTCGTTAATTAAACAGACGATGCGCCGTCCAACACACGATGAGAGGTTACATGCCCTTGGAATGCTACAGGTTGGCACAAGACAGGTCATTGTATCAAGGGCAATGAATGTTTCCCAGTCTGTTATCAGCAGATTATGGGCCAGACATCGTGCTAAAGGGTCTGTTCAGGATAGACCACGATCCGGACGCCCACGGGCAACAACTCAGGTTCAGGACAGATTCGTCCACACTATTGCCTTGAGAAATCGTCTGGTAACAGGAAATCAGATAAGGTTTCAACTTCAAAGGGATACTGGCTTGGTAGTGATTCACTAAACAAATCAGGAATCGACTGCACAGATTTCACTTGCACGCCCGATGTCCTCGTGGCATTCCCTGTTTGAGGGATCGTCACATTAGGGCCCGACTCCAATGGTGTCGTCACCATCAACGCCGGGATAATCGCCGATGGAACCACGTCATGTTCTCAGATGAGTCAAGGTTTACTGTGGACATCCTGGACAGAAGTAGGAGGGTTTGACTCCGACGTAACGAACTTTTCTATGCCATTAACATCATTAGACATGATCGGTATGGGGTGGATCTGTAATGATGTGAGGAGAGCAGAACAGACTTGCATGATGCTGCTGGACGTGTCACAGGACACTACTACCGAGATAACATCTTGACACACTATGTTTTGCCATTTACACGTCGTTATGGCCGCCGTTTCATTTTTCAAGATGACAATGCCAGATGTCATAGGGCCAGGATCGTTACAGATTATCTCCAACAGCAGAATATTACCACATTATCATGGCCCGCACTCAGTCCGGACCGTTCCCCATTGAATGTGTCTGGGACATGCTTGTTCAGCGGTTACGCCAACGTCAACAATCTCCTGTCAATGTCCAAGAACTTGTTGCAGCATTGCAACTGGAATGACATAACCTTCCCCAAAATGACCTGGAACGTCTCGTTAGGAGTATGTTAAGCCAAATCCGAACTGTTCTGGCCAACCGATGTGATTTAATCCGCTACTGACTCTGTTTCACAATGGGGGTAAATTTGCGGTGTGACCCCGTGTTGTTGTCAACCCTTATTCTGGAGAATCTCTCCTTTTCTGTCTGTACACAGGCTTTCGAATAAATTGACAAATGTTTCCTTAATGTTTTTTCTGTCATTTGTTTCCTTCCTGACTTCTTGATCTGTATTTCATTGTCCTAGTAAATCCAATATCTCCTACTTTTTTGAATAGTATATTTGCATGGAATCGCTTATATTCAGTCTTAACTCACATACAGAACTTCGATCATCAAATCTCGTGGGTATCCGTAAAAGAATAGATCCTCAGTACCCCTTGTTTGTCGTAAGAGGCAACTAAATGGGACAGTCCTTCGGATGAGACCGTACAACCGAGACACCTTGCCACACCAGATATGACACGATAAGGATCCCTCCCTGCTCCAAGGCCGTAAGCGCCGAGCATAGGCCTAAATTTAGCAGCCTTTCACCGGCAATGGTGACGTCTCCATATGAGTGAAAGATTCGCGAGAGGAAAGTTAAACAATAGATTCTCGAGCGGGAGGTTAACAATATATAAACAACGAATCGACCATCTATACAGACATAAAAAGATAGGCAATTTCTTCCGTTATTGTACAAAGCAAGATAAATCATTAATACGTCTTCGGAATAAATAGCTAGAAATTAACTGTATCCGATGTTCATGCTAAGACCGTTCATACCGATGAACTGCTATCATTGACGCAGAAAGACATCTCATATTCTTTAATCATCGTATTCACACGTATTCACATGAACTAAATTAATTATTTGACTTTCGCTGATTAGTTTCTATTCACAATTTTATAAACTAAGACTTGCGGTTATTTACTTTTTCATAAAATTATAAGGGATGAATGCCAACAGTAGCTCAACGGTTAGAGCGTTCGCTTGGTAAACGGGAAGTCATGAGTTCGAGCCCCGCTCGTGCCATGGTCGTGTCAAACTCAAGACGTAAAAATAAGTAATGATTACTCCTTCACCAAAATTTAGAAGTGGGAATAACGGGTATTCGTATACGACCTTAAGAATGGAAGTCCACTATCGCGGCAGGCGTTTAAAGAACTCTCAATACTACATCCCCCTGAGTACTAAGCATAGGTCTAAATTTGTGGTACTTCATCAATTTGAGTGAACAATTATCGACGGAAAGTAAAAGAAACGACCAGCCAAATAACCAACAACCAGCTTTGTGATCTACAAAGCGTTAATTGTCAGAAGTTAGGGTATACCACATGATGCTGATAAAAAAAATCATGATTTCTTAATTGTTCTACTCACCCCGAAAGACATTGAATACCTCCTATCATTGTCAAAATAAAACTTAAGAAACAAATGATCATGACTGCACTTTTTGTTATAGATATAATTCATGGTATTAACACCCGAGAGTCAGATATCCAAATTCTTTATCAGAAAATTTGGACTAGGTGACTGCTTAGCACCGTGAGACATCGTCAGGTGACTAGCAGGTGCCCCTACAGACAAACCAGCGTAAATGTTTATATTATTTTCATAAATCGCCATATAAATAATAAAAGTCCAACTGTGGTTCTATTTTTTTCGGTCTCACAATTATGACAGAAAACATTTTCTTATTTTGAAGCAAATAGTGCCAAATCGTAATACCAATGGTATTTAATTAAGAGATCATTATTATCAATTTTAGCAAGCGTAGGACTGCAACAGAACACTCAAGTGTGCTAGATGTTAAAAAACTGAAATCAAAATCACTGCTTTCAATTGATAGATTTCTGAAACTATCACAATGTTGACTGCATGTGAATACGCAGAATGCAGAAATATGATATCAATACCTGCATAAACTTATCTTAAAATTATTCGTAATTTCAAAGTGTATCCTAAGTGGAACGCAACAAATGGAATCAGAGTTAAACAAAGCGCCTATGGACCACAGCGCTTACCTGAGTCACCTTGGCTTTGCCAGTCAGAAGATTTTATAAAAAGATGTTTTACCCTCTTCTCTCCCACGAAACATTTTGACCACATATTATGACCCCACCGTAGCCCAAGGATTATGACGTAACATAATCTATGTTACTAACATGACATTGATGCTGTTTTTATATAAAAAAATTACTATAATAATGTTTTGTGTAAAATTTTATTCCTACTCTGAGGTCCATAATTTGAAAATAAACTTAACTTGGGAATGTCTACATACTGTTTTATATGGCTCTGCTACTCCCAACAAAAATATTTGTATCCGTAATTTAGCACCATACTAGACCCCTAACAATCGTAATTTGATTGACTGATTGTATATTGTTTAACGTTCCTCTCGCGAATCTTTCACTCATTTGGAGACGTCACCATTGCCGATGTAGGACTGTAACATTTAGGCCTACTCTCGGCGCTTATGGCCTTTGAGCAGGGAGGGATCTTTATCGTGTCACACCTGCTGTGACACGGGGCCTCGGTTTTTACGGTCTCATCCGAAGGACCGCTGCATTTAGTCGCCTCTTACGACGAGCAAGGGGTACTGAGGATCTATTCTAACCCGGATCCCCATGGGGTGATCACATACCACAAGACATTGGAATTATTACATATTATTAGGAGTAATAAAAAGTTAACGTACAGCTATTCTCGATAAGAGAATTTGAATTGTTCATGGATATCAAATCAGAGGGATGGGCAAACACGGACCCCTGGTCATACCATAGGTGGTATCAGGTGCCTAAGGGGAGTAAGCATACCATGTCGACAGGTAACACCCACCGTGAGCCCTACATCCCGATCAGGTACACGGAGCAATTCGTGGTCAGAATCAGTGTGCCAAGGACGGCCTAACAATTGGTATGAAACACATCAGACAGCATTTGACTTAATGGCAGACTAGATCGTTATAACGACCATAAAATGTGCGAAATGCTGACTTTAGACGAGACTTTACAAACCCCTGTAACATCAACTTCTTTGTCAGTAGCCTGCCTCGATTTATAAAACTGATCATAAACAGAACAAGCTCTTGCGCATCGAATCAGTTGGGAGATATAAACACCATATGCAGGTGATGATGGAATATTACCACATAAATAAGGAAAGTTGGACGATGGATTGATTAATTGATTATTTATTGTTTTCCGCCACACTCAACAATTTTTCAGTTATCTGGTGGCGTCCAGTTTTTGTTGGTGGAGGAGAGAACCCAGATACAATGTACCTGGGAAGAGACCACCGACCTTCCGCAAGTAAACTGGCAAACTTGCTCACATAACGCCGCGGCCGAGATTCGAACACGCGCCGACAGAGGTGAGAGGCTTTGTGATTTTGAGCCCGATGCTCTAACTACTCGGCCACGGAGGCCCCTTGGACGATGGAGAAATTGAAATCATCCCGTTTGTCATGAAGTTGAGTTGTTAGTTTGCCGCCGGCATCTATTTTCAGGAAAATGTTTAAGTATGAAACAGAAGTTGAAGACTCTGTGGTGTCTTTTATTTTAAGCTCACTGGGATATATCGAATCGACATAGGAATGAAAATGATGATTGTTAATAGACAAAACCTCGTCGATATATCTAAATGTCAAATTGAAGGCCACAGCAAGAGATCTTTTTCTTCTCGTGTAGAACCTTTTGAATGAATTCTGCTTCGTAAGAATATAAAAATAGGTCAGCTAACAAAGGAGCACAATTCGTGCCCATGACTGTTGGAAGACTTGATCACCAACGACTACAAAAATATCGTCAATGGGGAACTTGTGCGTGAGGTCAGAGTGGTCTGAGTGGTGTTTAACAAAATAATTTTTGGGATGACCAATCACTAAATATGAATATTTCCTTTTACCATTTTGGTTCACGAAACAACTGTCTATGATGTCAAAAAGTCTAGGTTTCAATTTATCGTGAGGTATGGTCATGTAAAGAGTTGTTGTAAAATCATACAATTTAACGTTGTGAATCAGAGAAATGTTTTGTGATTTCAAATTCAATAAAAGTTCTTTAGAATTTTTAAGAATCCACATTTGATAACACCACTTCTGGCGTATGTAGTGGCACATTACGTTTGAAGTTTCTCCTTCACAGCAGTTAATATTTTTGTAAGGAGCAAAGATAGAGATTAGCTGGATCCCGCAATGTATCTTTGTTTGTAAGGGTTTTTGTGGAGTTTGGGATCCAGTATAGGTACGGTAACTAATATTCATCCGCTTCATTGACTGGGATATTAAATGTATTTAAAACTGAAGCATGATTTTGAAGAATTTCATCTTTTGAAAGGACAGTTGGAGTATACATGTATGTATGATTAATAAATGTGGAATTAATGCCAAGTTCGTTTAGAATGCAGTTGTGATAATGAACCTTGTAAATACATTTAATATGCCAGTCAATGGCGCGGATGAATATGAGTTACCGTACCTATACTGGATCCCCAATTTACATAAAACCCCTTAAAAACAAGATACTTTGCTGCATCTTGTAAATGTTTTACCAAGCCTCTATCTCAGCTCCTCACTGAAATATTAAATGCAATGAAGGAGAAACTTCAAACGTACTATGTTAGAAGCGGTGTAAACCATATGTGAATTCTCAAAAATTCACACTGACTCTGACTCCACGTACTCTAAAGTTGGTATTAAAAAGATGCTAGATTTCCACATTGACATTATCTCGTAGTCTTTGGTGATCAGGTCTTCCAACATTCTGTTGGAAATCCCATGGGCACGAATTGTACTCCTTTGTTAGCTGACCTTTTTTTTATTCTTATGAAGCAGAATTTATTCAAAAGCTTCTACACGAAAAAGAAAATATCTTGCTATGGCCTTTAATTCGACATTTGGATAAATCGACGACACTTGATCTATCAACAATGATCATTTTCATTCATAAGTCGATTCGATAAATCCCAGTGAACTTGATATAAAATACACCACAGAGTCTTCCATATTTGTTTCGTACTTAATTTTTTTCTGCAAATAGGTCTGGCGGAAAACTAACAACTCATCTTGATGACAAACGCGATCATTTCAATTTCTCCACCGTCAACTTTCCATATCTATGTGGCAATATTCCTTCGTCACCTGCATGTGGTGTTTATATCTCTGAACTGATCCGATACGCACAAGCTTGTTCTGCATATCATTAGTTTTTAATTCGATCTAGGATACTGAGAAAGAATGTGATGTTAGAAGGGTTTGTATAATCTCATTTAAAGTCAGCATTTCCCAAATGTTGAGCTCGTTATAACGATCTAGTCAGTACAACTTTCCATTAGGCCAAATACTGAAGGCCGTTCTTGGCACACTTATTCTGACTACAGATTTCTCCGTTTACCATATCAGGACGTAAGACTCACAGTGGGTGTGACCGTTCGACAGGGGATGCTTACTCCTCCTAGGCGCCCGATTCCACCTCTGCTATGTCCAGGGGTCCGTGTATGCCCATCTCTCTGATTTGTATTTGTTATAGGAATTGCAAGATTGAATACTGTTTGTTAACTTCACGTTTACAAGAATATACATTAAAGAGCTTTATTTGTGCTGATGATTCTTTTCGCAACTACAGGTTTTCTACCGTGTTTAGTTAGCCATGTTTTGTTTCCAATAATTCTTACTGGTTCGAAATAGAGAACCCGTATTTCGTCGCCAGTGGCAATGCTTGCAAATTGTCTTTGATTGAATTTGGGAAACATTTTGAGGAATTGCTTAGCTTGTACTCGTACCCGATTTTGGTCATCTGTCAAGATATGTGGTATCCATCTGGCTGACATCTTTCGTACTTTCAAAATCTGCGTTACTTAATGACCGAGTTTTGTGCGAACGTTTATATAAGCTTTGATTTCTTCAACATTCTCAATCCGTTTCCCAATCACTTTTACAACAGTAGTCAAGGACTAGCTCTATTGAAATGATTATAAGTTTAAAACTATATGGAGCTGAATGTTTGTGTTTATACCGTTAGTAAGATATTGAATAGAGCTATTCAAGAGTATTATCATCGATGAAATCGTGCAAAGTGTGATCGCGCTGTGGAAAAATACACATTACATGTCGAACAGACCCCGTACCTTTATAACGAAGCAATACTACATCGTTTTACTGACACAGATATTGCTGCACAAATATTGGTTAATGTAACTTTCGTCCAAGCTCAATGTGGATTCATTTGGTAAGATGTGAAGATATATCCCAATTTCAATTTTGGAAGCTCATGATCACTGTGGCAGAAAATTATATCGGTGTTCGGACCACAGTTTTCTAACAACGCAATATAATGTTCCTATTTTATATGCAAATTGTTCATCACCTGAATGTGGGCAATATTCTGATCGAAATTCATTTTTCTATGGTTGAAATTACTGGTCCGAAATGGACTTTTTGAAAAATTCAGACTGTGAATGTCTGTTCGTGATAAGAATCTGATATCTATTTTCGTTTTTGTTATTTTCTTAAGAAACGTTATATTATTATTCAGTGGAGGGATTCCTTTCCTCCCGGCTTTCATGAACTTGATTATTCTGTATTTAAGGAAGTTTTCATTCAAGTACAGATGGATATCTACATAATACTGTAAAACATGGCTATAGCGAAACTCTAGGGCTTATAGCCATGTTTTACAGTATTATGTAAGTGTTATAACCAAACTTTGTTATACAGTAAAACACGGTTATAGTGAACCTCCAGAGCCAGCGAAAAACAGTTCATTATAACCTAGGCTTCATTATACAGTAAAACACGGTTATAGTGAACCTCCAGAGCCAGCGAATAACAGTTCATTATAACCAAACTTTGTTATACAGTAAAACACGGTTATAGTGAACCTCCAGAGCCAGCGAATAACAGTTCATTATAACCCAGGCTTCATTATACAGTAAAACACGGTTATAGTGAACCTCCAGGACCAGTGAAAAACAGTTATAACCAAATATTGTTATATCCAATAACTTTCATTATTTTCCTCTTACAGGGGAATAATACCACATTATGATACGCATGAATTCATTATAAGTTTGTTCGTTATAAATGTGTTTAACTGTATGCATGATCATTATCAACTAAGTATTGCTTGCACAGTCGCCGGATAGCTGAACAATTGCTCAGGCGACTATGAATAAAACAAACAAACAAACAAAAAAAAAAAGTATTGCTTGGTTTGGCCAACCTCCATTGTAAGCGAAAAACAGTTCATTAGAACCCAACTTTGTTATATCCAATAGAATTTTCACAAAGTTAAAACATCAACATTAATTAGAAATTCATAATGTATCTAAGAAAAACATAACGATGGTTTGACTTTGTGATTGGCTACATTTACCTTAAAGGAAAAGGAAAAGGCGTTTCTCAGAATCTATTTACATTTTGTGACAACAAAAGTATTACTCAATGAATTTTCTTGTTAAGTAAGACTAGAAAAAATACAAACCGAGTTAAATCTCAAACTATGTCAAATTATCTAACCATATACCCCCCTTTGCCGAAATGAATTTTACGAGATTCAGCTAGCAGGTATAAATTATTGACCGTTCTATATCTTAAATGTTTAACCAGTCCAAAATTACTCTGAGAATTTAACATCACTATAGTAGAAGGTTTCTATGAACCATTCAAGAATAATCTACAGCACGTGTTCTTTCAGTTGACCGTTTGGCACTAACAATGCTTGCATAAATATTTAGTTACTTTTACACATTTTCTATAATAATTGGATACACATACTAATGCACAATTTTTGGAAGAAATAGTTATCATTATTATACAGTATAATGCACCAAATATTCTTAAATAACAATTAAAATATTTAATATCAATCCAAGAGACCCATAGATCACAAGGCCCATCTAACGCCGTCTTGCTCTCACAAGTATGTATGTCTTTCAAAGAGTTTTAATCGCAGTCTCACATTGAACTAAAAACTCACTACTGGATAATTAAGAATGCATGCATATTGCATTAACTAACTGTAGTTTCATTCATGGGGATTAAGATTTATTTACATTGTTATCTCAACGGGTCTCCGTGGCCGAATGGTTAGAGCATCGCGCTCAAGATCACAAGGCCTCTCACGTCTAGTCTAGTTCGAATGTCTCTCGCGCCGATATATGTGAGAAAGTTTGCCAGTTTACTTTCGGAAGGTCGATGATCTCTTCCCGGGTACATTGTATCTGGGTTCTCTCCTCCACCAATAAAAACTGGACGCCACCAGATAACTGTTGAGTGTAGATAATTGTTGAGTGTAGTAGGAAACAACAAACAATCATTCATTCATATACATTATGAGCAATGGATACAGAAGAAAAAATCATCAGGTGTGTCATTCCACCTTAAAATATGCTACAATTGCTACAATATTTACGTAGTCTTTGGTTATCAGGTCTTCCAACAGTCTGATTGAATTTCCATGGGCACAAATTCGGCTCCTTTATTAGCTCAATAAGAGGTTGACAAAACGTAGCTTTTCCAAACTCGCTTTACAAGCAAAGTAAATCGTCAATCAAGAACGAGATACTCGGGGTTGCTGTAGTGTTTGTGTATCTGTCTTGGATATGTTCTTTTATCTTCGTCTTCGGAAGATAAATTGACAGCTTGTTGTTGTTGTCTCGTTAATGTGTTGTCGTTAATCAAGAGCTAGGTGCTTTTTGTTTACGTTGCACCTCGTTGACTTTTTTATCATCATTCAGCCGCAAAGTGTATGAGGCCAACTTTGTAACACATAAATTGGTACTTATATTCTTTCATGAAATTCAGATCACTCTCTCGCGTCTGATTTCATTTTGAACAAAGAAAATTCATATTATTGATTACTGAAGTTGTTTATTACAGCAAACTACAGAATTCAATAAATTTTCTCTGCTAGGAATTTGGATATGTAGAATCCATCCGTCATCTTGAAATGAAGGAACTGCAAAAGAAATGTTTCATAATAGTCAATGTCCCAATTTCTTATTTGCTAAGTTATCACAACAAATTACCAATGAATGCCACGAAAATTCAATTTCAAACAAACATTATACCCATTATTAATACAGAATATTTACACCACGGGTTCGACCAACCTTGTGAGCTATTTTACCCGAGGTTGAAGACCGAGAATAATTGTACGCCACGTTGATTTCAAATTATGAAAATAATGGATGTAAGAATTGTATTATCGTATTTAATCTTCTATAAAAATCTTCATATTGAAAATATGCTTTAAACAAACTTGAAACTAATATTTAATATTACGATATTGTATGGTTACAAAATCTCCGTCAATAGTCACAAAATCTCGGTCATTAGTAACCAAATTTGGGTTAACACAAATAAACACTCGATCAATACCAGCAAAATGTCGATCAATAGAAGTAAAATCTCGATTAATGCTAACAATATCTCGGCCAATACCAGCTAATTCTTGATCAATGATAACAAAATCCAAGTCATTACTTGACAATAATACCCCGACCTTGTCATTGGTTTCTTAGGGACAGAATTACAATATGGCATGGCATGTCATGATTTTTTTAACTTACCTAAAACAACATTTTGCAAAGTCCATTATCACAGGCGTATCCCAGAGTACAGTTACTGCAAGGGTTCCCTACGACATACGGTTGAGTATTATTGTAGTTTCCCCTATAAATCACAAGATCAAAATATTGAAAACTTTTGACAATTCACTAGTGATAACTTCACATGGGGACAATGATACGACTTTGTATTCACTGTATACATAAATACCATATCCGTTTCCCGATCTGCTTTTTAGAAACACCTACTGTATTTTTTGATGATAGTATATATACTATCACAAAGTCTAAAAAAAAAAAGAATTTGGAACACACTTTTCCCAACAGAATGAAAAAGCTAAGATAACTAACACTGTTCAATCTCGTAATTCCTGTAGAAATACAAATCAGAGAGATAGGCAAACACGGATCCCTGAACATACCAGAGGTGAGATCAGGTGCTTAGGAGGACAAAACATTCCCCCTCGACCGGTCACACTCGCCGTGAGTCCTACATCCTGATCATGTAAGTGGAGAAATCCGCAGTCAGACGCAGTGTGCCGAGAACGGCCTAACAATTGGTATGAAACACATGAGGCAGCATTTGACCAAATGGAAAGTTATGAGACAAACTAGATCGTTATAACAACCATACAATTTGCGAAATGCTGACATTTAGACGGGACTGTACAAACTCCTGTAACATCAACTTCTTTGTCAGTAGCCCGCCTCGATTTAAGAATTAATCATATACAGAACAAGCTCTTGCGCATCATATGCAGATGATGATGGACTATTACCACTTAGATAAAAAAAAGCTAACGATGGAGAAATTGAAGTCGAGTTGTTAGTTTGCTGCCATCATCTATTTCCAGTAAAATATCTAAGTATGAAGCAGATATTGAAGACTCTTTGGTGTTTTTTTTATATCAAGTTGACTAGGATAGAGGAATTGACATATGAATGAAAATGATGATTGTTGATAGATGTAAACAATATGACAGACTTCAGAAATGCATTTAACAGGCAAACGTGCGAAAGGTATAATATTACAACGTATGCGATACATGAATTCCTAGAAAAAATATATAGATAGAGTGTAGCGACCATAGCTGCCATGGCCGCAGGAGTATTGTTGATCTTGTGAATGGAGTAACAGCTTATGGTTAGGTTAGACGTATTTTGTACTAGTTTGAAGGAAGACGAATTGTAGAGCTAGAGAATTTGTTCGAAGCTATGTATGTATAATTTATACACTATATATTCCACAAAAAATTATTTTGTTCTTATTAATTCAGTATTTGTCCAATATTCATGAAAACTGTGAATCGTTCGATAGGTTCAAAATCAAAAGTAGTTTCTAACAATGTAACGCAGTACATTACCTTTAAATGTAAAAAGGTCAATCTTTTAAAACACGATTCAACAATAATTGAAATCATTGTCAAATCAGTTAAATCTGCCATGTCAGAAAGATAATATATAAGGCGTTTGAAGAAGTCATTGACTAAGTGGAATCACTCATACAAAACAAATAGACCCCTACGTCAAAATCAAGTTTAGCTTTATCATTTCATAAATCTACAGGACGTTAGGTATATTTAATGTCTAGGTTATCGTGCATTTGAGTAACAATGTTCCCCAATTCTGAACATTTCTATATTTTTTATTATGTTGTTATTCCTTATATATTATAAACATTATTGTCAATAAAATTATGAAATTTCTATGAAATTATTGTTTTTTTTGACTGGAGATCGGAATGAATTTGGAAATTCGCAATTGTCGAAAAGGAGGTTATTCAAATCTCATCACCTCCCTTGTATAATTACAAAGTAACCATGAAATTGATACATATTGTAGAGGACATCCCTATGTTGTGTCATGAAAAGAAGGAAAAATATGCATTGACTAGATTTTTAACCAAGTCTTCCATACAGTATCCATGGTGATGTTTTATATTTGAAAATTGACTTTGGGATAGATAAGATCTATGTTACTAAATAATGATCTACTTTTCTGTTCAAGATAAGTTCCCCCTGCAACAGAAGAAAATCACTAGAAAGTTTAAACATACGGTGCATAGTTACAGACAATAAATGTCCCTCCAGGGCATTTGTGTTCTGCACAGGCAAGTTTCTCCGTAGCAGCCCAGATAAGCTACAAAAATAATATAGAAATATTACGAAAGCATGTAGTGTCATAGTGTCAATTTGACGGTTTAGTTTTCGTGGTGTAAATTCCACAATTTTTGTGGTGTCGATATCGTGGTGTAGATATTGTGGTTGATTTTATTGTTGAAGAACTTGTTATTTCACGCTCATTGCATGGCCTCTCGAAGAACAATCGTCTCCCAGTCGGAGAGAAGAACTGGGAAACCGTTGTCCCTCAGTTGGATAAAAGACCTGGAAAAGTGTTACCCAAGGCGGCGGACTACCAGTTGGATGGTACACGAGAAACCTTGTAATATATGTTTATGACCTAACTTGAATTATACACTTCTTAAATTCAATAGCAAAAATGTTTAAATAATAAGTATTTCTCTTACCAAAAGTTGTCATTTAATCTTTTCTAAACGTCCATCAATGCATTCTCAATGAAATTTCAAAACCTTGCCATATTGACGTGAAGCTGTCGTTTTTTCAACCAACATCTAGTCTATGCCTTGAACATTGTCGGATTGTAACGATAATTATATCTGATGCTTATAAACATTAAATAGTAACTTAATACCAATATCTATCAATAAAATCAAACCTGTGTATATATCCAGCATGGTTGTCCATTGGTACAGTGAAACGTTTGTGGGTCATAATTCACCGACTGACCCGCCCATTTGCTAACTATATCAGATGCAGTGGAGCCTGCCCCTGTAACTTCCCGAACTGGAAAGGAAGGTATTCATTGCCTGAGAGGTAAGGGGTGTATACCTGTATGCTTTTCTCTCTAAGAACTTATCTAAGCTACATAGGAATGAGGATGATTGCTATTGTATTGCTCAGCATGTATTCTTACGCAATAGGATGTTTTCTCCTACGTGGTTATGGCTAGACTGCTGGGAGCGGAGAGGATTGTTCTTCACTTCGCATCGTAGCGCCCAGGATTGGGCAATATTGTACAATCCCAGGTCCCACACCTGTAAGATATGATATCTAGTATGCTCTAAATGTTGTCGAGGACAAAATCAGAATAAAAATAAATCTAAAAATCTTTAAAAGAATTAAAAGCAAAATTTGAAACGTAAAAAAATAGAAAAAGAAAAATATTTGGCAAAATTAAAACAAATCGAATTTAGATATCAATGCACATGTGCCAACAATTTTATCATTAATAAGTTTTTTTTTTTAAAATAAATACTCCCATGGGATAAAAGAATTAAAATATCTCTTCAAGAACAGCTGGTTCAAAATTAGTGATATTATATAATATACAAACACATGTAGTGATAGGTTAGATTCCGATTTATGCAACACAAGTTTTAGGATTTGTAGAAAATGAAATAGGATAAAATAAAACAATGAAATAATTTAAAATAAATATTTAAAAAATGCTGGTATTGAAATATAGTAACAACGTGAGAACAAATAAACAAATAAAGCTAATTATAGATATCATAAATAATAAAGAATAAAAAATACATATATCGAAAATATCTATTAAAATATAAATTTAAAAATATTTATGACTGTTAATGATGATAACGTTACAGAAAACTTTGTATAAAGTATCCTAATTAACAGTTATACATATTTTCATTATTTCATTTTTTATTATTTATTTCTTGCCATTATTATTTATAATATCCATAATTAGTCCCCTCAGATTATTTCATTTTACTTTTTAACTATACTTCAATACCAGTATATACTTAGATTTATTTTCGTTTTATTTCATCTTCTTAAATGATTTTTAAATTTTTTTTTTATCACATTTAAAATTTAGTTCCTCCAGGTGTGATATATTTATTATAACCCTTCATTAAAGGAGTTAACGTAACGCTTAATTATACTGATTTGTGAACTATTTTTGTTTTTTATTTTTTGATTTTATTTAATTGTTGATTGTGTATTGTTTTATGTCACGATTGAGAATATTTCTCTCATGTGGAGACGTCACCACTGCCGGTGAAGGGCTACAAAATGTAGGCCTATGCTCGACGCTTATGGCCTTTGAGCAGGGAGGGATCTTTATCGTGCCATACCTACTTTCACACGGGGCCTCGGTTTTTACGGTCTCATCCGAAGGACCGCCCCATTTAGTCGCCTCTTACAACAAGCAAGGGGTACTGAGGACCTATTCTAACCTGGGTCACCACGGGGCTTGATTTTATCTAATGCAAAATTTGATTTGATCAGTTGAATCTTGACGCTCGTTCAGCACATATTTTTTTAAAATGTCCATATTACGCTTGATGATAAACATCCCGATCATTTGGAAATTTCATATTGTTCCTGTCGTATATATATATATATATATATATATATATATATATATATATATATATGAGAACATTTTTTTTCAGTTAATAGGTATTTCGATAAAACAGCAGATACATAAACACTTTACTCAAAGTACGAATCCTCTCATCTATCTATCTATTTAAAAACCAACTGATCGAACTACTTTTTGCTTAACTAACCATCCACCAATTCAACCATGTGTGAAATGCAATAAAAACTTACCAATTTGTTCATGTTGGCAGCACTTGGAGTGACATTTCTTCGCAAATCGTTGTGAGCCTGAATAAAGCATCGACTCTTATATTGCGACGGATTGATTTATATTGTATCGAAAGGTGAAGTAAACAATGTGTAAATCGTAATCATAAATCCCCAAGGCATATACAAGTTCAAGTGTAGGGCAAAACGGACCTCCGACAAAGAGAAGGTAGGATCAGGTACCATGGAGGAGTAAGCATCCTCTGCTGACCGGTCACACTCGCCGTGAGCCCTTAGTCGAAATTAGGTAAACGGGATTATCCGTAGTCAAAGTTAGTATGAAAAATGGCAGTCTAACAAAGGGTATGCAACAAATCATTCAACATATGTCCCAGAGACACTTTATAATTGCAAACAAGGTCATTATAGCGACAGTAAAATGATGACTTCAAACGAGATTCGTTATAACCCCGCAGCGTCATTTTTGTTGTCAGTAGTTGATCTCGCTTTAAAAAATTCTCATACGCATGGCATGCTCTCGCTTATCGAATCAACTGGGAAATATACACACCATAAGCAGTCGAAGGTGGTATATTACTACATAGATATGGAAAGTTGATGATTGCAAAGTTGAAGTCATCACGCTTGTCATATAATGTAGTTGTCAGTCTGCCATTAGAGTCAATATTCAGTAAAATATCCAAATATGAAGCAGACACGTCAGATTCTGTAGTGTCCTTTATTTTGAGTTCATCGGGATATATCAAATGGACGTAATTATGAAAATTATGATTATTGATTGATGAGACGTCATCGATATATCTATATGTATGGTTGAAGGACACTTCAATTTTTTTGGCTTTTATCCTGTAATAGTTCCAAATTCCGCTTCATAAGGTCAAATGCTGTCTGCCGTGTTTCATACCAATTGTTAACCCGTTCTTAGTACACTGATTCTGACTGCAGACTACTCCGTTTGCCTGATCAAGATATAGGGTAGCGGATAACATCGGTCGATAGGAGATGCTTGCTCCTCCTGGGTACTTGATCCCGCCTCTGCTATATCCATGGTCCGTGTTTTCCCAACTCTCTATTTTTTATTCCTTATAGGAGTTATGAGATTGATCACTGTTCGTTATCTTCACCCGTACTCGTCAAACACCATTTGACCCACTGACTCAGAATTTTTTCTTGGCTTTATAAGCCATTCTCAAAGTGAATTATAATTCATGTCTTTAGATTAATCAACCAAAAAAAAAATGAGAATTCATAAAAGTAACCTCTGATAGAATCAAAATTAATAAAAATTAATGAAATGGAATCTCCTGATTGAAACTTCTTGCTATCTTTCCGTCTAAAAATCGTCCTTTCGCGTTCAAAAAATTGGAAAGAAGAAGCTACAATAATGTATTCCCAATCCTATTAGTTTTTTTTTTCTAACATGTAGATAAGCATAAAATAAATAATAATTTTGAAAGAAAAAAAGCACTATTTGAGAAAGAACCTTTGTAATAAGATCTTCAAAATACAAATACATTTTATGTTTTCATACGCTATAGACATAATGTTCAATCTTACCTCTAAATATGCATTTCCGGTCGCATCTTGAGCTCTAGCAAACATAACTAGAGAGAGACACATCAATATTACAGCCCTCATGATGTCCAGATTCTGTATGAGGGTGGCTTCAAAGATTTATATAGAAATATCCTTTCCTAATTAAAATACATATTGATTTTATTGTTACGGTTCATCAACCGCCAAGGTTTTCCCTCTACGGAAGACAAGAAGGGACATATCTAGTTGTAAAGTAGATATTCAAATAATTCCTTCCTTTGAATTAATTAGGACAATCCTTGATCTAGAGTTAATAATTCACAGTCTTGCTCTGATGATTCACGCGCACAAATTAGTAATCAGAACTCGTTTCCACCGATTGATGATCTGTGAACAGTGGCGGGTGTAGATGGGGATACGGTCATTTTTCTTCACATTCTGGCCTCTTTAACCCAACGTTTGGGGTAGAAAACGGACAGACTTGAATTGCAATCCATATCCAATTATTTATTATGGTGAGGGTTTAAAATCCTCGCTGGCGCTGTGGATTAGTGATCCGTTCTCTGGAATTGAAGGGGCCTCCGTGGCCGAGTGGTTAGAGCATCGGGCTCAAAATCACAAAGCCTCTCACCTCTGTCGGCGCGTGTTCGAATCTCGGCCGCGGCGTTATGTGAGCAAGTTTGCCAGTTTACTTGCGGAAGGTCGGTGGTCTCTCCCCAGGTACATTGTATCTGGGTTCTCTCCTCCACCAACAAAAACTGGACGCCACCAGATAACTGAAAAATTGTTGAGTGTGGCGGTAAGCAATAAATAATCAATCAATCATAATCTGGAATTGAAATAGGATCATTTTCAGATTTTGCCTTTAGTAAAGGTGTTGCCTCATGACTTACGTATGAATCAGAACAGCATCGGTGTCTGCTGTTTGAAGTTCGGTCTAAATAAATAGGTCATTTATATTGGTTGATTATTCACATCCCGCTAGAGAATTTTGCACCCATATGGAGACGTCACCAATATTGGTTTACATCCCTGAAGAGAATTTTTCACCAATATGGAGGCGTCACTAATATCGGTGAAGGGCTGCAAAATTTAGGCTTATGTTCGGCCTTTGATCTGGAACCAATCTTTAACGTGCCACATCTACTGTAACATGAGGTCTCGGTTTCTGCAATCTCATTCGAAGGACTTCCCCATTTGTCACCTCTAATGACAAACAAGAGCTACATTGAGCTTATTTTAACGTGGATCCCCATGCTTCTATTATCATCGTATTTTCCACATTATAAAATCGGTGAAAAGAACAGAGACAACGACATAGAATGTCATTTGAAAGGGAAAGTTGACGTTGCAATTGTCTAAAACTCCTCAACGAGGAAAAGGAAATAAAAAATAACCCTAATGAGTAGCTCTGGGCAAATCTCGAAATTCTAACTCGAGGATGAGGGGACTTCATTACATTACAGTGCATATTATTAAAAAGAGGGGGTGGGGGTGGGGGCGGAACTAATATACATAACTTTGCAGATAGATTTTGCGTGAAACAATAACAGATTTTTTATAAAACAATAACGGATTTTATATGAAACAATAAAGGAAAAAATTGGTTTTCAAGACAAGTGCACTTCTCCCTTGTGACGTGCAGGCAATGAAAACCTTGTCTCAAAAGGACTTAAAATTTGATGTCAGAGCGACTTCAGTTATTAATAGTACGAGTTATATAAGGACAAAAGGTTAATAAATATTCATATATTTTCTCTATATTCATGTATTAACAGAATAGATGGTGAAAGTATAATCTAATGATTTTCTTGTTAAAAATTCTTCATGTTTAGTTATGTCTATATGTTCAATAGAGAATGCAAATAAGATAAGGGGAAAAAATGTTTTTTGAACTTTCAAAAGTATTTCATGATAATCTGTTTGGCAAATTTAGATGTAGAGTAGATACAAAAATCGGGATGATACTATTTGTGGAACGTTAGCCTATATTTATTACAGTGACACATAATTAATTTAGTACTTTGTGCGCTTGTTGATTTGTGCCCAAATTTAGTGCCAAAGTCATCAAGCTGTCTGGACCGAATGAAGCTAGTCTTTGTAAAGACACGCAGTGAGTATTTTTGACATTACAGGGACATGTTACTTGCAGAGGGATTGGGGTTCTAACACAAGCATATCACAGTTTTAATAACGTTATTAACGTTCTAGTTATACTGTATATGTAAACCAACTTATTTCGTAAAAAAAACTTTTATTCTGGAATTTACCCGTGAATAAACTAATGTTGCGATCAAAATTATTTGTAACAGATCAGAGTGAAATTAATGGACTGGTTTGCGACGATAATATTTGCGACAATTAAGTTCTCGAGACTCTGGCGAAAATTTCCCGTAAAATCAAATTCTGTATACTATATTTAAAAATAATATCAATTACCCATTCCCATCATTCACATGGCGAACATGAAGGGATTTATTATCCTGTAATAATCAAAGTTTGGAAACCGGTACTTTCTGTAAAATAAACAATGCTATTAAGAATTGGAAGCATCTGGTGGTGACGTAAGTGGCAGAGTGGCTTGTTGGCAGTATGAGTTAAGGTTGCATCTGCTGAAATTACCTCTTGCCTTTTATTACATCCACATAGTTGTGATACTACATTTAAAGGCATGGATAAGATCTGTTCATTGTAGGTAGAAACATATGCTGTATTATGGAACGGTGATGTATTGTAGGGCTAATGTTTTATTGCGGGAAAGAAAACACGCGTCATGTGAACAGATATAAAATTAATTTCTAAAATCTGCGGCTTAAATTCTGAACGTCTACCGTACATTTATGTATTTTCGCCATCCATGTATAGTTATTAATCATTGATGATTGAATAAAAAGACTTTATATACGTATTTTGCTCTAAACTGTAATCAAGACTGGACTTATACCATTGCGTGTAAGTTTATAATCATTCAGTATACATGTAGACCAGGTTAGTTGTGATGTCTCCAGTCTTTGTACAAACATCCAAAATGGCTTGGGACTGGAAGGTGAAAATATTTGGATTGAGAAACGTCCAATAGAAATTAATGGAATATTTTCCAAAGATTTTATTCTTAAAGTTCTTCATGTAGTTTTAAAAAATAACCTCTTCCAATTTGATGAGCAATACTATTGTCAATTAAAGGTACAGCTATGGGGATAAAATTTGCTCCTACCTATGCAATCTTAGTAATGGGCTATCTTGAAGAAAAAATTACATAATAAACTCCCTGAAATGTTTTGTGGACATTTTGCACAATATATCTGACATAACTAAAAAGGATACCTCGTTGATATTTTCATCTTTTAGCCGATGATTTACTATCATTACACGCTGAAATTAATCAATTACATCAAACGATTCAGTTGACCGTGGATATGAGTGTTAGCTAACATTTTTGGATCTAGCAATCATTCAGGATGATACCAATATAATCACGGATCTTTGCTTTAAAAATAGAGATTCATTCACATCAATATTTTGATTTCCGTTCATGTCACCCTTCCCATACTACATTAAACGTTCTTTATGTTTATATCTCCCAAATGATTCGATACTCAAGCGCTTGTTCTGTATATGACCAGGTTTGAAATCGAGGAGGGCTACTGACAAAGAAGTTGATGCTACAGGAGTTTGTACAGTCTCGTCTAAAGTCAGCATTTCGCAAATTTTATCGTCTTTATAACGATCTAGTTGGCCAGTACAACTTTCCATTAGGTCAAATGCAGTCTGACATGTTTCATACCGATTGTTAGGCCGTTCTTGGCACACTTATTCTGAGTACGGAATGCTCCGTTGACCTGATCGGAACGTAGGGCTCACGGCGGGTGTGGCCGGTCGACAGGGGATGTCAACTCCTCCTAGTCACCTCATCCCACCTCAGAGTATGTCCATCTCTCTTTCTATAGGAATTACGAGATTGAATACTGTTAGTTATCTTAGTCTTTTCATATAGAATATATAATGACATGCATAAACATAACAAAGCAAGAAATTGGGAAATTTCAGAATTGGGGAAAAGTGGTACTTAAAAACAGAATATGTCAGATACTGAAGTTATACATTAAATGTCTACTTGTTTTCTATAAGTGAAACCACTTAGTAAGTGACTTCTTCAACATTTCCTTGTATATTATCTTTTATAAAAATTTAGTTAATTTGACAATGATATCAATAATTTTTAAATAATGCTTTAAAAAGTGACCATTTTACATTGAAAGGTAATGTACAGGTAACGTTTATGTATTGAAATGATGACTATGTAATCATTTAATTGATCAGATACATGTTCTTTCTTTCTCTGTGTGTGTGTCATCGAAGCGATATAATTGCATGTGGGAGGGGATGTTTGGAGTAGAGGGGATTGGATTTACAAAGACAATAAAATGAAGATCATGAGGTCAAGAAGGAAATAAATGGTAGAAAAACAATACGGAAACATTTGTCAATTTATTCGAAACCCTGTGTACAGTCAGAAAATGGCAGATTCTTCAGAATAAGGGTCGACACCAACACAGAGTCACACCGCAAATTTCCCACCATTGTGAAGCAGAGTCAGTAGCAGGAAAACCACCTTCGTTGGCCAGACAAGCTCGGATTCGGCGTGGCATACTCCTAACGAGACGTCCCAGGTCATTTTGGGGAATGTTATGCCATTCCTTTTGCAGTGTTGCAGCAAGTTCTTGGACATTGGCAGAAGGTTCTTGACGTTAGTGTAGCCGCTGAACAAGCATGTACCAGCCATGTTCGATGGGGAAAGGTCCGGATTAAGAGCGGGTCATGGTAATGTGGTGATATTCTGCTGCTGGAGATATGTAACGATCCTAGCCCTATGACATCTGGTATTGTCATCTTGAAAAATGAAACGGTGGTTATAACGACGTGCAAACGGCTCAACATGGGTTGTCAAGATGTTGTCCAGGTAGTACTGCCCTATGACACGTCCAGCAACTACATGCAAGTCTGTTCTGCAGGCAACAGTGATGACTCCCCACACCATTACAGATCCACCCCCATACCGATCATGTCTAATGCTCTTAACGTCGTGGCAACGTTCCTTATATCGGAGCCAAAGCATCCTACGTCTGTCCAGGAAGTCCACAGTGAACCTCGACTCATCGGAGAACATTCATTGGTTCCATCGGCGATTATCCCAGCGTTGATGTTGTCGACACCATTGGAATCGGGCCTTAATGTGACGATTCCTCAAACAGGGAATGACAAGAGGACGTCGGGCGTGTAAGTGAAATCTGTACTGTCGATTCCTGTTGATCTGGCCACTCACTACCAAGCCAGTATCCCTTTAAGTTGAGACATTATCTGATTTGCCGTTACCAGACGATTTCTCAAGGCAATAGTGCGAATGAATCTGTCCTGAGTCTGAGTTGTTGCCCTTGGTCGACTGGATCGTGGTCTATCCTGAGCAGACCCTGTAGCACGATTCTGGACCATAATCTGCTGATAACAGACTAGGAATCATTCATTGCCCTTTCCACAGCGACCTGTCTTGTGGCAACCTGCAGCATGCTAAGGTCACGTAACCTCTCATCCTGTGTTAGACGGCGTATGGTCTCTGTTTAATTAACGAATTCAACAACTGATAATCTGATGTTTTGTCTTCAAAATCGTCCTTTAGAGTGGCTCTAACCTTCCAATTCAGATGTTTTGGTTTCATATCCCTTTGTATATGTAAACATTTGGATCACAAAATACAGTATCCCGTACATGTTTTTAATAGTATATTTTTACACGATATGGCTTCGGACGAAACGTCTAGGTATACAATTGAATTTCCGACAATCCACGGGGTAGGTCCAACCTCAGCATGAGGTATTACTTCGTTCACATGGTCAACAGCACTTCCGCAACCATGGTACCTATAATCACTGAAGTCAATCGTCTTCATGCTGTTTTCAAGGTCTTGATATGACGCATACGTTGTGATGTTCGCACCTTTCTCTTTTTCGCAAATTTGCCTATTACATGCATTCTGAAGTCTGTCATAATGTTTATATCAGTTATTATTTTCGCAGTAGTGCTAAGTTCGCCTGAACTTGGTGAAGTTAGTGAAAATCTGCTAAAATATCCTCGACGCTACAGTGGCGTCCATTAATTAAGGGAGCTGACACAAACATGTATATACATTCTAAAGTTCTTGCAAGAAATATGTTCGGCACAAGTGGAAGATTTCATCAATCTACATAAAGTAGATAAAAAGAGAGAGTTTACATAGATTTTTTTGAATATGGTTGGTAAAATTATAAACATTCCGAGCATCATTAATATTTGATATAAATTTCGTCAGATTTGGGGGGTATTTTTCGCAAACAACGATTGATTATAACAACACTGGAATAGTCCGTCCCTTTCCCAAGTACGATTCACAGATATAAACATTTCCTATCCTGGTTTCACACAAAATATCAACAAATGATCGTCATCTTCACTTGCACGGAGTCGTGTTTACAAGGGATTGACTTTCACTATGACTATACACAATAGAAGCGATCTGAAGCTCACAATATGTACATATGTTTTACATGTATCAAAATTATCGTGCAGGATACACCGGGCGGATAATTAAATTCAGTCTAAACTCTGAATTGATATCACACACATTCTGAAGAGAAAACCCTTAACGCTGGCCATGGTGCACCAATGCATCTGACATGTGAACTGTTTATGTATTTCTCTGAAATGGAGATTGTGACAAAATTTCATTGCAATATCTGTTCCGTGATGAGAAAAAAGTTCAGGAAACTATTAGACATACTTTTAGCTCTAAAATAGGTCTCCTTCTACCAATAAAGTTGAAATTTGTACTAATTATGTATCACTCGAGGAAGGATGTTGCGACAAAATGTCAGGACAATACCTGTAGGTATAGCGAAAACAAATCTGGAAAACTATTTGACATTCTTCAAAGGTGGGTTACTCTGCAGAAATCCAGCTGAAATGCAAACTGAACTTGTATCCCTCCGAAAAGAAGCTTGTGACTGAATTTAAGGGTAAAAGTGCTATTCGTAGCGAAAACAAAAAATCTGAAAACCTGCTTGACCTACTATTATCCTTAAAGTATGTAAGGGTGCACTAATCGTACCGAAATGTAAACTCATTGTTGCGTGTCTTGAGAAAGAAATGTCAACTATGCACATGTATCCCTTACGGAAAAGCGTCTGGAATACATGATTTCATACTAACACACGGGGAGACGGACAGACTAATCCAACTGAAGTACAAACTGAACTTGTATTCCTCGAAAACGAAGCTTTTGACTAAATTGCAGTCTCAAATGCACACCTTTATTGAGAATTGGTGGTAAACATAAATTATTATTGTGGTATCTTACAAAAGGATAATTCCCTGGTTTTCTTACACTTGCTTTCAGATTTTATGACCCGCAATCTATAACAATGTTTCGAACTACTAATTTTATACTTAAGAATCTTGTAAGCGTTTTGTTTATGAGCGGGAGGAAAACCATTGTGTTTTATGAGATGCAGTTATTTAGGAAATATGGAATTGAAAAATACAGACATATATTGTACGAATACCTGAATTGTCACTCTTAAACAATTTTGTCAGTGTTCCAAAAAGAAAAGAAAAGACAAGAAAAGCGAAGATAGCGAACAGTGTCTCTTCTTTGTGCATTAGATGACTATTTGATAAAATGCCTCATGTTATTTGCTGTATCTCTAATGACACGCTCAACAACATATTGCTATCAAAGATTATAGCATATCAAAATTTAAAAGATTGTTATCGTTCAATAATCGAAATAGCAATTCTGAAAATAAGCATTAAGAATTGGAAGCATCTGGTAACGCAACTGTAGAAGAGGCTTGTAGACAATGTGATGGAAGATTATATCTATGTATCTGCAATTCATAACTTCGCGTACATGTATTATCGCGCGACTTTTATTACATCCACATATAATACTTCATTTGAAGGCATGGGTAAGATCTTTTTATTTTAGGTGGAAACATATTCTGTATTATAGAAAGATGATGCATTGTAGAGCTAAGGTTTTATTGCGGTAATGAAAATACGAGTCACATGGACAGAGCTGAAATATGATTTTTAAAATCTGTGTCTTAAATTCCCAGTCTCCAGTGCATTTATGTCATTCTTCATTCATGCGTAATTATTAAGCAATGATTATTAAATACATGTATAAATATTTTATTTATGTATTTAGCTCTGAATTGTAAAGAAATCGGGATTCAAAACCATCACCAGTAACTTTATGAATATGCAGTATGCATGAATATAGTTGCAATATAAAAACGTTCAATATTCATTCAGGACAAAAAAAATTTAGAAAACTTTATTGTAACTTGTTTTTGTCTCTGGGAATCTTGGTACTAGCAAAATTAAAACATAAGAATTCAGACATATCAACTTGAGAAATTGTTGACTTGTAAGTCTGGATAAGATTTCTAAACAAAAGGATACTAATTTGAAAAAAAACAATGTTTCAATAAAACTTCAAAAAGTTTGATTACGGCCTCAACTTGGTTTCATTAAAACAAATCTTAATCTGTGTAACGTTCGAACATGGACATATTAACTTGACGGATTATAGACTAAAGTTTACCCTATATTGCTTATGGAATATAAAAGCTTAAATCCTAGTCAGAACCACGTCCTAGACCCAATGCCGTAGTTTGAACTGACTTTAGTTTTTCGACTTTAGATTCTGGGAAAGAGATATCATCATTTTTCTTGTACTAGCATCCCAATCTCTCTCATAACTTAGCCCTAAACGCTATTGATCTAGCGTTAAGATGAATTAATTCTGAACTTCATAAAATTGCGCCTATTGTCAGCATTTTAAAATTTCAAAAACTGTAAACTCGTGATTTCTTTGAATCATTAATGCATTTTTCTCTACCTTATGTAAAACCACCTTCGCCAGGGGAACAACAGCTACTATCATGAAAATGAATTGAGGATACAATTGAGTTGAATTTTCAAATCCAACTATTACACGGAACATTGATATCTATAAATCAAACGAACGTGCATCTGCAAGAAAATCAAATGTGGATTCTAAAAAAATTTCAAGAGCTTTTAGTGAATTTGAAATCACAAAACATTTTTCAAATTCACAACATTAAAACGTATGATTTTACAACACTTTACACCACCATACCTCGTGATAAATTAAAGACGAGACTTTCTGCCATCATAGGCAGTTGCTTCGTGAACAAATACAGTAAAAGGAAATATTCATATTTAGTGATTGGTCATCCCAAAATTAGTTTACTAAACACCACTCTGACTCCATGCAAAAGTACTCTGACGTCGATATTAAAAAGATGCTAGAGTTCCTCGTTGACAATATTTTCGTAGTCTTTGGTGATCAGGTCTTCCAATACTCTGTTGGAAATCCCATGTGCACAAATTGTACGTTTTGTCTATTAACAATGATCATTTTCATTCATATATCGATTCGATATATCCCAGTGGACTTGAAATAAAAGACACCACAGAGTCGTCGACATCTTCTTCGTACTTAGATATTTTACTGAAAATAGATACCGACTGCAAACTAACAATTCAACTTGTTGACAAACGGGATGATTTGTTATGGTAATACCTAGCATAATGGTCCTTCTGTATGTTATGGTAATACCTAGTAGAATGGTCCTTCTGTATGTTATGGTAATACCTAGTAGAATGAGCCTTCTGTATGTTATGGTAATACCTAGTAGAATGGTCCTTCTGTATGTTATGGTAATACCTAGTAGAATGAGCCTTCTGTATGTTATGGTAATACCTAGTAGAATGAGCCTTCTGTATGTTATGGTAATACCTAGTACAATGGACTTTCTGTATGTTATGGTAATACCTAGTACAATGGACCTTCTGTATGTTATGGTAATACCTAGTACAATAGACCTTCTGTATGTTATGGTAATACCTAGTAGAATGGACTTTCTGTATGTTATGGTAATACCTAGTAGAATGATCCTTCTGTATGTTATGGTAATACCTAGTACAATGGTCCTTCTGTATGTTATGGTAATGCTTAGTAGAATGGTCCTTCTGTATGTTATGGTAATACCTAGCATAATGGTCCTTCTGTATGTTATGGTAATACCTAGTACAATGGACCTTCTGTATGTTATGGTAATACTCTGTCCATATATATCTAACTCATTTCAATATTACAACATAGGAGGAGGGGAAGGCATTAAGAGTTCATTCTAAATATAATTGTTAAATGAAAACAATCTGTTGCTCTTTTGTAAACATATGGGTTTTTTCCAGATTACATCATAAAAGAAAGCTTATCTTGTCGTAGACGTTTAAATCGTCCTATGAAGAGAACACTAATGTTACACTGGAAGGACTTCACAGAAGCTGAAATAAAGTTTAGTGATTCTGACGGTGTTCTCCATACAGAATACCAATTTCTTCATCCTGAGTGTTAATATTTTTAGTTTTTCTTCAAAATTCCTCACAGCTTCATTACGAATGTCATTACTGGAATATGTCACACACACACGCACACACACACACACACACCCACCCACCCACCCACCCACCCACCCACCCACACACACACAAACACACACACAGACACACACACACATGATACAATAGGATACACACATGATACAGTAGGATACAAAAATGATACAATAGAATATATACACAGTAAGAACGTGCATGATAAAATACACAAAACCTGATAAACAGTGTTTTTAATCTGTTATATTCATTTGAATGTTACTTCCAGCTTCCAGTCTTTAGCTCAACTTGATCCAAGGCAAAACCTCAACTCAAGTGTCTTTTTCTCTTTTGAAAAACATCAGTGGATGGAAAGATATTAAGCATGTATTTGCTTTGCTTTTTGCCTTGTCTCCTAAAAACTGAATCACAATCGGAATGCATTGCTACATAGATAAGGGAAGTTGACGAAGGAGAAATTTAAGTCATCTCATTTGTCATAAAGTTGAGTTACCTCGGCATCTATTTTCAATAAAATATCTAAGTACGATGTAGACGTGCAAGACTTTATGGTGTCTTTTATATCAAGTTTATTGGGGTATATCAAATCAACATAAATGAAAATGATCACTGTTAAAAGATAAAACGTCATCAATATATCTAAATTTTAATTTGAAGGCCACAGCAAGAGATTTTGTTGTCTCATGAAACAGCTTTTGAATGAATTCTGCTTCATAAGAATAACACAGAAACGTCAGCTAACAAACGAGCACAATTCGTGCCCATGGGAATTCCAACATACTGTCGGAAGACCTGATCACTAAAGACTACGAAGATATTGTCAATGAGGAACTCTAGCATCTTTTTAATATCAACTTCAGAGAACTCGTTGTTTATATAGAGAATTTATAGCAGCTTAACCGTCACATTGTTGGAAATATTCAGGTAAGGATTGTAGAAGTAAGAAGTAACTGTAGAAAATTATGCAATTTTTTTATAATCTGTCGTACACTTCGATTGGATATATCAAAGTTCAAACCAAAAGACATTTCTCTTGTGAATTACTGCTATTAAAGTACAGTCCTCAGCAAAACGAGATGAGAATGATTCATGAATAAATATTTGGTGCTAATTTGACGGTTTTATTGCTTTAGATGCACCCTGAAACTATGAAATTATAGATGTTCAATCACAAATATGTTATTTTATTATTATTATTTTTTTAAAATTTATTTATTGTCAGCTACAGCTTGTATTGCTTTAGAGAAACAAAGTTCTGACCAATGTTTGAGAGTTCTTTATAAAACTGTGACATATACTCTGCAAAAAAAGAAACGCATAATGGATTTTTTAAGATTTTAGTAGATGTATTTTGGATTATGATTTTACAATAAAAAATGTAGATATTCACTAGAATTGTTTCAATTGAAAAAAATTACAGTCCAAACCTTAGATATTGGTGAAAAAAAAGTCAGATCATCACAGTTAAGAACACTTCCTGTCACGTTTAAGTTAGTACCGTGTATGACCACCTCGAGCTGCCAACACAGTTCTGCATCTCCTTGGCATAGAGTCAATCAATGTTCTTACGTTATTGCGTGGAATTGTTCGCCATTCCTGTTGTAACATTTGACGGAGCTGATCGAGGGTCTGAGGCGGAGGTTGGCGCAGGCGCACACGTTTATCCAGTTGGTCCCATAAGTGTTCAATCGGATTCAAATCCGGTGATTTGGAAGGCCATGGTAGCACATTAATGTTGTTCTGCTGAAGGTAGTCAATTGTTAAGCGGGCTGTGTGAGGCCTAGCATTGTCATGTTGGAATAACTCCCTCTGTCGGTCAATTACGCGCATAAGGTGAGGTTGGAGAATTTCGTCTCTGCACCTTTGAGCCGTTAAATTGCCCGGGACATGTACCAGTTCTGTTTTACGGTCATTAGAGATCGCCGCCCACATCATGACGCTACCTCCACCGAAGCTATCCACTTCTTGGACACACGAGGAAGAGAAACGTTCATTCCTGCGCCGGTATACACGGATTCTTCCATCACGTTTCTGTAGCAGAAAACGGGACTCGTCGCTGAACCAGATTCTACGCCAGTTGCGGAATGTCCAGCCCCTCAATCTGCTGCACCATCGGACTCTTTCTCGTCTGTGTAACGGTGTCAAAACTGCTCCAAAATACGGTCTTCTGGGTCTAATGCCATATTGTCGAAGTCGGTTGCGGACTGTCTGCGAGCTGATTCTTCTCAATCCAGGTATTCCGACTGCAGTAGCTGTTGCAGCAACGGTTCGATTCCGTAGATGAAAGACCCGGATGTAGCGATCTTGTCCAGGAGTCGTAATGCGAGGTCGCCCACTCCTCGGTCGGTCATTAGTAGAGCCAGTCTGCTGGAATCTGTTCCACAGCCGAGAAATTGTGCTCTGATTTACGTTTTCAGTTCGTGCAATCTCACTTTGGGATACTCCGGCCTGGAGACGGCCAATGACGATATTTCGAGTAGCAGGGTCCAACCTTGGCATGGCAGCATTTTAACGTTATGATGAATTCAAGCTTCAAACTTCGTCCTTTTATACGCTTTAATGTAGTGGTTGAATTAAGCACAAAGTTCTCGTGAAAAACGTAAGTCAAATTCCATGGCGATAGAGGTGATGTGCAATTTTAGAGAGTCGCCGAGCTAATTTGGCAGAGAGCCAAATCAAATGAACAGACCTTTAAAGTTTCATACTTACCTGTAAAAAATCAATTACTCAATTGACCATTGGTAAAATACATAATTTGCATTTTTAAAATTTCAAAAGGGCTATGCGTTTCTTTTTTTGCAGAGTATATATGTGAACTGTACTATTCAAACTTTTCGCGTTAAATGAAGCTTTACACATGAGGCACTGTAATATCAATTGAAACTCAGAGACATGTATACTTGGTGAAAATGCAAATGAAAATTGGAAATTTTGTTTAATGAAATGTATAATCATTTAACTTGATTATTGAACTTGATAAATATTTCCTGGCAAATTGGCTATGAAGTGGAAGCCCCCCCCCCCCCCCCCCCCCTGTAAGTTATATAGATGTAGTTGTAATTCTATCACATCGCTCTCAGTTTAATACATTTTGTTTTCTATTATTTTTAGGGTTTTTCGTTAGAGAATCTGAGGAAGTGATATTCAGAGTCCTAGATGGAGAGGGAAATATATGCTACTCAGGAGACATGTTTGATAACTGGATTTATTTTAGTCCTGTGGAAACGAAGAAAAAGGACTGCTACACAGAGGTTTGTATTTTCCATTTTCTCAGATCTTCTCTGAAGCCAGTCATTATGTCTCCGTAGTGCCTTATGTGTACTAGGACACACACGCGGGTCATTTTAATGTTACATGTACCTGGGCCATATATATAAATGGATGACACGTTCCACCAAATAAATCAGCAATAAGATTTTCCATTAGGCTTTATATCTTTTTTATACCTTAAAATATATATGCTCTCTGAAAATTTTACATTTCATAACAAAATAATTCTGATGATTTCATTGAAATTATTTTTTCATGACCCTTGAAATTTACAATGTCACATATTATGTGTTTTCTTTTCAAGAGCAAGTAATAATAGAAATGAAAATTCAGTGTTCACCTTTGAAAGCAATTTTAGCTCAGCTGAGTCACTCCTTTTCTTATTAATCCTCATCCTTGTTGCGCATTAACAATTAATTTTTCCAATTTCTCATTAACAATATATTTTTTTTCAATTTTTCACAGGTCGCGGTAGCTTAGTGGTTAGAGCGTTCGCTTCGTAACCGAGAGGTCGTGAGTTCGAGCCCCGCTTGTGCCATGGCCGCGTCAAACCTAAGACGAAAAATAGGTAGTGATTGCTCCTTCGCCAAACGCTCGGCATTTAGAAGTGAAAATCATGGGTCTATAGATTTAGACTTAATATATTGTATTTAATGCTCAAAATTAAATAAATATACTGATGGACTTTTAAAACGCAACGCACTTTTTTTTTTTAATTTGTTCATTGAAAACATTATATATAAAACTTTTACTGCAAAATTTACCCAACATACATCGTATTGATTTTTAAAACCCATGTCTCAATTTACTTGTGTTCATTATTTGCGTGTTGTGAAAAATTTTCAGGGATTTTTTTCAAACACGTGGAAAGGTAATAGAGAAGTTTTTCGCGAAAAAACAA
Organism: Ostrea denselamellosa; assembly: GCA_024699665.1. Taxonomy (NCBI): domain Eukaryota; kingdom Metazoa; phylum Mollusca; class Bivalvia; order Ostreida; family Ostreidae; genus Ostrea; species Ostrea denselamellosa. Next base: position 2,612,575 of record JAMZEH010000103.1, read on the forward strand.
CTTTGTTGCTGAAAACATAGACACAACTAACAGAAAGAATTCAAAACCAACAATACGCCACACTTAAGCAATAAAATGCGCAATCAGGCACTTGGTATGCTGCAAACAGGCGTTAATCAGCGTGAGGTTGCAAGGCGTTTTAATGTCCACCCTTGTACAGTTAGCCGGGTATTGTTACGATTCCATCAGACAGGATCCCTAAATGATCGCCCGAGACCTGGTCAACCGTTTGTGACAACACCACGACAAACAAAGGTACATACGGCAACGTCATCTGCATAATAGGTTTACAGCCACTGCGATCACGGCGAGAGAAATCATTGGACGTCATGGAAGGCCTATTCATCCTAGAACCGTTTCCAGAATTTTGAAGCGCCAGTGGATCCGTTACAGAAGACCTTATACGCTACAGAAAACCTTATAAGTGACTACAGCTTAAACCGCATCACCGGTCGCGGGAGCTCATTGGTTAGAGCGTTCGCTTCGTAACCGGGAGGTCGTGAGTTTGAGCCCCGCTTGTGCCATGGCCGCGTCAAACCTAAGACGAAAAATAGGTAGTGATTGCTCCTTTGTCAAACGCTCGGCATTTAGAAGTGAGAATCACGGGTCTTTCGGATATGACCTTAAAAACGGAGGTCCCGTGTCACGGTAGGCGTTGGCACGTTAAAGAACCCTCACTGCTACGGCCCTGAGCGCTAAGCATAGGTCTAAATTTGTGGAACTTCACCTACAGCTGGTGACGTCTCAATATGAGTGAAAAATTCTCGACGGGACGTAAAACAAACAAACAAACAATAAACCGCATCACCGACGGTACAGATTGCAATGGGCAAGGCAGCATCTGACTCAACGTCAAAATTAGTCACATGTTGTGTTCTCAGATGAGTCCAGTTTTAACGTTAGCAACGCAGACGGCAGATGTCGGGTTCACCGTCGTTTACAAGAACGTTTTGCAGACAATTGTGTCCTCGAGCGCGACAGGTTTGTGGTGCGATTAGCCACAATTCTCGGTTACAACTGGTCATTTTAAATGGAACCCTCACTGTTAGGAGGTATGTGGACGAAATTCTGCAGCCTGTTTTAGCACCATTAATGCAACAGCATAGGCAAGGAAATGGGTTAATTTTCCAACACGACAATGCATGCACATACGGCAAGATTGACACAGATTTTTTGTCAAACGAACACCATTGACGTCCTTCATTGGCCTGCTATGTCTTCAGACTTGAATCCAATCGAGCATTTGTGGGACGAGCTGGGGAAATGTGTACGCAGCCGCTAGCCGCTAGCCTCAGCCTCAGAATCCGCAAGACGTAGGGAGAACCTTGTTGGAGGAATGGCAGAATATTCCTAAGAGGACCACCCGAAATGTTTGTCAATAAATGTCACGTCACCTTCGCGCCGTCATCAATGCTAGTGGAGGTTATACCCGGTACTAGTCAAGAAAACCACATTTTTGACACATCCTTCATTGACATTCATTTCAATTGTAGTCTCCTTGTGAATAAAATGATGTTCAAAATCAAAGAATACTCCTCAATTAACATGGTTTATAATATACCACTATGAATTTGTTTATTAGATATATGAACAAATTTATAATATATAGAATTATCAAGTGTTGCGTTTTAAAAGGATATTTTTAGATGAGATCATAAACATGCTGTCTACTTAAGTAATCTTTGGTAAAAGAGTTCAGGAGGGGAACGGGTGTCAAATTTGATCATTCAATCTTCTGACATGTGTTGATGTATTCAAGACTGAATGCAAACATAAAGATAATTTATGTAAATATGAACCTTCCTGATAGATCAATACATGATACGTGACTGTTAAGGTGTTTTGGCTTCTTGTTTCTCTGAACTTAGGAAGTGGTACCTTAACTCTATTTTAGTATCGAAATGGCTCTAAACTTGTAGAATGAGCCGTTCAGGCTTCTGTGAACCTCTTGTTTGTAATACACAGATCTATAGTTATTCAGAATTTACACAATCATTTCATTTCAGAGTAAAGATATCAAAGAGATTACTGATGAAAAAAATCCAGACTGAAATTCTTCATTTGGCAATGGCATTTAAAGCAGCGCAACTAGAGGAGTTCCCTGGATCTTCCCGTAATAAGCAGGATGAACAGGCAGTAAGTTGTACGCCACCTGTCCTCAGGCATACACTCACCATCTCTAAGTCCATCCTTAAAATTTTCACATTTTTAACTTGTTCTCCAGAACTACTAGACCATTTTCAACAAAACGTGGCATAAAGTGGATACAGGGCATCCCTGTTTGTGAAAAGGAGATAACAACAAAATAAGGAAAATACCTGAGTGACATTTAAAAATCTCCTCGAGAGCCACTAAGTTAATTTCAACTAAACTTGGCACTAAGTATACTTGAATAGAGGGAATTTAGGTTTTTTTTCTTTATATAATTGTTACCAATAAATAGAACCTATCCGTCTGTCTGCCATTCATTCAGCTTCAGATTTTCCGGATTTTGCTCTGCATTGGGTGAAAATATTCAAATGAAATTTTAAATATGTGGATTTTTCTTAGATAATTGAAGTTTGAGTTTCTTTAAGCTTGACCTACTTTTGACTGAATTATTTTACCGGTAGGGGACTTTGTATTTCCTGCATTAAACTCGGTATGGTTGTTCATTTGTTGTTTGTATTTAGCTCACATATGAGCTTCCCTATCCTGTCTGGTGTCCGACTGTCTGTCTGTAAACATTACATTTTCGACATCTTTCTCATAACCGCTGTTATAATTTCAACCAAGCTTGTCACAAAATATCTATAGGTGAGTGGGATTCAGGTGTGTTAAGATGAAGGAGCAGGCCCATCCCAAAGTGGAGATGACAACAAAATACATTGGTCACATTTAAAAATATTCTTCTCCAGAAGGAATAGGTCAGTTTGTACCGACACAAATCATTCTTGAGTGCAGGGAATTCACGTTTGTTTAAAGAAAGACCATATTCCCCTGCAATAAGAGTTAATAGTGAAAATATATTGGCAACCTTTTAAAATCTTCTAATAAACCACTGGGCCAATTTTAATTAAGCTTGGCACATATTCGTGGTGAAGGAAATTTAAATTTGTTCTAATGAAGGCCCTGTACCATTCCAAGGGAAGATGATAACGATGTAGTGAAAATACACTTTTAAAAAATCTTCACCAGGAATCACTGAGTTAATTAAACCAAATTAGGCACAATATATCCTAGGGTAAAGGGGAATTCAAGTTTGTGCAAATGGAGGGCCACGCCCCTCTCAGATGGGAGGAAATAACAGAATAGTTAAATTACATAAGTGATTTATGTAGTAAAAAAACTGTTAAAGTATCCAAATTTAATGACTTGACACCTGTTAAGCTATGAATATTCCCCGACTTATTAGCGGTATGTGTGTGCATTAATAGTGTAATGGTAGTTTAGATTGTTTGTTTCTTTGTTTGTTTTACGTCCCGTCGAAAAGTTTTCACTCGTATTAACCTGTAGGTGAAGTAGCACAGATTTAGACCTATGCTTAGCGCTCAGGGCTGTAGCAGTGAGGGTTCTTTAATGTATCAACGCCTACCGTGACACGGAACCTCCGTTGTTAAGGTCATATCAGAAAGACCTGTGATTCTCACTTTTAAATATCGAACGTTAGGCGAAGGAGCAATCACTATCTATTTTTACGTTGCAGGTTTGATATGGTTATGGCGCGAGCGGGGCTCGAACTCACAACCTTCCGATTACGAAGTGAATGCTCTAACCACTGAATTACCGCAACCGGTGGGTAGTTTAGAAATTCTACACACTTTGGACTTTTATTGAATACACACATTTATCCTGACATTTGACATAGTATGTAAATTTAAAACACTTCATTTTGATGGGTATTATTTCTTTCCGTTTTGAAGTACTTTGAATTTATAAATGTCTTCCAATGACAATAAAACACGTTTTCTGGGAATAATCAAGAGATTTCAAGATTTGAAGTGTGGAAATTTTCTGATTTGCTGCTGTTATAGTGTAAAAAGACTAAGATAATTAACAGTATTCAATCTCGTACTTCCTATAGAAAATACTAATCAGAGAGATGGGCAAACACAGACCCCTGGTCATACCAGAGGTGAGAACAGGTGCTTCGGAGAAGTAAGCGTCCCCTGTAGACCTGTCACACCCACCGTGAGCCCTACATCCCGATCAGATAAACGGAGCAATCCGTAGTCATAATCAGTGTGCCACGAACGGCCTAACAGTCGGTATGAAAGACGTCAGACAGCATTTGACTTAATGGTGAATTGTACTGGCAAACTAGATCGTTATAAAGACCATAAAATTTGCGAAATGTTGACTTTAGACGAGACTGTACAAACCCCTGTAACATCAACTTCTTTGTCAGTAGCCCGCCTCCATTTAAAAAGTGATCATGTGCAGAACAAGCTCTTGCGTATCGAATCAGTCGGGAGATATAAACACCATATGCAGGTGATGAGGGAATATTGCTATATAAATAAAGGAAGTTGACGGTCGAGAAATTGAAATAATCCCGTTTGTCATAAAGAGTTGTTAGTTTGCCGCCAGCATCTATTTTCAGTAAAATATCTAAGTACGAAGCAGAAGTGGAAGACTCTGTTGTGTCTTTTATTTCAAGCTCACTGGGATATATCGAATCGACATATGAATGAAAATGATCATTGTTATTAGACACAACGTCGTCGATATATTTAAATGTCAAATTGAAGGCCACAGCAAGAGATTTTTTATTCTCGTGTAGAAGCTTTTGAATAAATTCAATGAGTATTCAATGACTAGCGGGCTGTTTGTATATACTTAACAGGGTAATATAAGTTCAGAGATTCCATATTAAGTGATCATGTAATAACTCGCTCTACCATCGTCGGAAACTCACAGTCGTATTTCTCTCCATCACCCGGGGCCATTGATTCCTACTAGCTCGTTTTCATGAAGGCAATTTTGATTGGTGGTTCATGGAAAACCCTGAATTATTTGTCCAATGAAAAAGACGCTTTCAGCGCCGTTTTAGTGTACACACCATTTCATGGGCGCAGTCATATTCTTTTGATTGCAAGATTAGGGTAATGCTACCTTTCAAAATAGAAGAGTTCCACTACCAAAACGATTACTTTTATTGGCCGATATTTTTTTAAATACTCATGACCTAAAAGGAATCAATGATCCCACGGGTGATTGATGGAGGAACAACGTGTAATCAACCGTAGGTTTCCGACGATGTCGCTCTACACAACTTTCCAGACGTTTGACAATAAATATATTTTTACATTCCCAAATTTTTGAAATACATTGCCATTCCGATTGTAGTAACAAACGGTTTACAATAATAAAAAGATGCCTTGTTGGGATCTGATCAAGACTTCAGATGGACACCCCAAAATGGTTGAAAAGTTTAGCAGATCCTTGATTTTACATGTGCACCTTTTCTCCGCTACTGTAATTGAATTAATAGACACATGAAAGAATTTGGAGCATTTACTTGACCGTGTGGTAAATGATTTGAATTCACTATTCTGTTATTCTAGAAGTACACAAGCAATAGTGTGTATAAACTCTACAATGAAATACATTTTCAAATTTCAAATAATGCAATAATAATAGAAATGATCAAAAAAGAAAAAAAATGGGGAAGAAGCATTTACAAAAATCATAATCACAAAAAGCAACTTGTATATCTATCGAGAAAAATCACGGGTGTGATGATAGACAGGCATTTTCATGAACAAATACAAAGAAAAGTATATCCTATTTTTCTGAGTATTTGAAATTTAAAAAAAAAATCAGTTAAGTTTACATTTTTCAACGAACAAGATTTCTCTCCCGTAATAAAATGCTTTTCTTTTCTTTTTCTTTTTTTTATTTTCAATGCTCTTGGTTTATTATCATTATATAATAGTATACATCTTAAAGGTGGGTTTTGTTTTCAAAAAATGCTAACAATCTTTATTATTTCACTATCTCCCTGTAACAGGATATCATTAATGTGTAATATTTCTTTGAATAACTTTAGCGGTCATTATAGTAAATCGCTGGGTGTGGCAGAAAACAACAATTAATCCATTATTGCCTACGTGTGGTATTTATATCTCTCAATTGATTCAACACGCAAGAGCTTGTTCTGGGTATGATCATTTCAAATCGAGTGAGGATGCCTACAAATAAGTTGATGTTATTGGGGTTTGAACAATCTCGTTTAAAGTCGGCATTTTGCAAATTTTACGATCATTATAACGATCAAATTTTTCCAAAATAGCCTGCCATTGGGTAAAATACTGTCTCGCATGTTTCGTACCAATTGACATCATTCCTTTGCACACCGAGTTTGACTACGGGTTATTTCGTTTACCCGATCAACAAATAAGCTTATGGCGCATGTGACCGACCAACAGGGGATGTTTTACTCATGTAAGCAGTAAACCCCTATGGGGAACGGATTAGAATAGGACCTTAGTCCCCCTTGCTTGTCGTAAGAGGCGAGTAAATGGGGCGGTCCTTCGAATGAGACTGCAAATACTAAGGCCCTGTGTTACACTATAAAGATCTCTCTCTGCTCAAAGTCCGTAAGCGCCGAGGATAGGCCTATATTTTGTAGCCCTTCACCGGCAACGGTTTCGTCTCCATATGAGTGAAAACTTTTCGAGAAGGACGTTAAACAATACACAATCAATCAATCCAAGGTAGTGGTAGTACGTTCGCTTCATAACCGGGAGGTCGTGAGTTCGAGTCTCGCTCGTACCATGGCCGCGTCAAACCTAAGATGTACACGTTGATCCTTCGCCACGCGCTCGGCATTTAGAAATGAGAGTCACATAGCTTTCGGATATGACCTTAACAACGGAGGTCCCGTGTTGCAGCAGGCGTTGGAACGTTAAAGAACCCTCACTGAGCGCTAAGCATAGATCTAAATTTGTGATACTTCACTTACTGCCTTAAATCTGTTTTGCAAATCTGTCAAGGGAAGTGGAAAGTCAGTTCATATATTATATTTTCTGTGAATTAAAAATTGTATGCATTTTATCCTCATGCAGCTAAAACTAACCCAGGGTTGTAATATAAAGCAAACAGTACCAATTTTGATGCACCAATGCACATGTCAATAGTGATGCTTATGTCAAAAATGTTGGAAATCCGGAATAAAACCAAAGTTGGGGGAGCTGAAAGAACTCAAAAATACCAAATACTGGAGCCATAAAGTGTTTTATGGAAAGCATATGGCTCTGATTCTCGCGCTCTTCCCGTCTTTCCCTCGGTTATCCACCATTATGATCAAGCTCAAAAGGTATACGGTTATGAGTATCGTCGGAATCCATAAAAAATATCTACTTAATCTACTGCAACGTTCATTTAGAAAGTGCTTAAAATATGATATAATTATTTCAGTTCTATATTAAGTGCAAATTTAAGCATGAAAGAAACACGGTTTGTCAGTTATTAACATATTTCAATCTGAAGTGCTAAATATACCTTTGATTTATCCTCCTTTCAAAGGTCAGTCCGTGGATAGCCAAGTCGTCCTATTCAGCCATGTACTAAATGCCAGAGATTACCGCTGTGAATTATAGATAAGCATTAAGTAAAATATAAGTTTATGGGCTGGCTTAACATTAATGCAGTTGATGGATAAGTGCTATGCATAAGTCTAAGTTTGGGGTACTTTACCTACAACTGGTGACGTCTAAATATGAGTGAAAAATTCCCGAAGGGACGTAGAATAAACAAGCAACCAACTGTGTGTAATGATGAATGAAATGTTGTCTGCATGTACACATGCATATACATGATTGATTGTATATTGTTTTACGACCCGCTTGAGAATTTTTATAAATATTATACTTACGGATAAGCTCATGGCGGGTGTGAAAGGTTGACAGGAGATTCTTACTCCTCCTAAGCATCTGATCCCACCTCTGGTATATCCAGGGGTCCGTGTTTGCCCAACTCTCTATTCTGTATTCAGTATGTTATGAGATCACCGTTAGTTATCTTCACTTTTCATGTGTAATGGACCTGTATAGATGTTATATTGAGCAAGCAACAATTACAGAGTGTATATATTCTTTTGACATAGGGGGCGTCCGTGGCCTAGTGGTTAGAGCACTGGGCTCAAAATCACAAGGTCTCTCACCTCTAGTCGGCGCGGGTTCGATTCTCGCTCACGCCGATATATGTAAGAAAGTTTTCCAGTTTACTTTCGGAAGGTCGGTGGTCTTTTCCCGGGTATATTGTATCTGGGTTCTCTCCTCCACCAATAAAAACAGGTCTCAGTTTTTCTATACGAAAGAACCAAACTTAACTCTCTATGATTGTAACTTGAAAAGTAAAACTCTGTGCCAGACACAATCAAATGGTTGCAAAATATCATAAACCATTTACCCTCATCTAAGGATTTTAAAACATCGTATATTTCAATAAATCGATACACTGTTCAGTGTCCTGGTAAAAATCTAGCTTGGTATATATAATAAGATTATGTTCCTGAAAAGAAATATATTTATATACTTAAACATAACATGCTCCATTTCTTTGGAACGCAACTTAATAAAGAAACAGGTCTATATTTATTTGATGAAATTGTTGAATCATCCGCCTTAAACAAAGGAGGGACATTTGCAGTTTTCCACTTGCAAGGAAATGTACAATCTTTATTGATCTGTGGAATAAAATACACAAATATTTAGCTATGACATACATCGTAACATTTAACACTGTATGGTTTATATTATCTGGCCCAATACCTTGTTGATGGGTAGAATTGATATTATATCTATAATATCTTGCTCTGCAATAGATATCTGACCAAAGGTATATTTTAACAAGGAGTAGATAACTCTGGTAATTCAGATTTACTGTCATCGACATTGGACATGATAAAAAAAAATCGTTTAATATCTCAATCTTTTATGTATCTATGGTGAGGAGAGCTTCTGTGACTTTCTGGCATTATGATTCTTTGCTGTCAGTTAATTTAATCATCCTAAGCAGATTTCTTTTTCATTACATCTGAACTGTTTTACAATAAATTTCCTAGACTGACTTTATCATTTTTTATTATTGTTTGGATAAAATGACTTTGCACCAAAACATCATTTGACAAATCACGCTTATAGTAGTAAACGATATATTTTGCTCTTTTATTGTGTTGATAAATAAATAAAATACTCTAAATAGCCATCCTTCAAGCTTTAAAAGGGTAATGAGGCCATCCGTTTCATATTGACAATGTATATCTTTTGTCTTCCATGATCGTTACTTCAGCTGGGTTAAGAAAACGTAATATAGCATATAAAATGGCGTCGAAGGCTAAGAGCAAATAACCCATAAAGTTCAGCGACAATAAATCATATTTCATACTTGGACTGAGGTGATGACTTTCACCCGAATTTGTATGACTGGTCATACCCATCATGAGCTCTATAACTTGATCAGGTAAATGTTAATCTTAAAAATGAAACAAGACAAGAGTCGAACAAATATGGACCACTGGACACACCAGAGGTAGGGTTAAATGCAGAGAAGTTCTAGACCTTGGTCTGGTAAACGGAGTAATACATTGTTTTAATTTGAATGTGATGATCCTCATCATATTAATACATGCATCTTAAAGTAGTATGTGCTTTTACACTTTACGAAACAAAGTTTCTTGATCTGTGTAAAGTTTCGTGGTTTGTGTAAAGTTTCTTGGTCTGTGTAGAGTTTCGTGGTTTGTGTATAGTTTCTTGGTCTGTGTAAAGTTTCTTGGTCTGTGTATAGTTTCTTGGTCTGTGTAAAGTTTCTTGGTCTGTGTATAGTTTCTTGGTCTGTGTATAGTTTCTTGGTCTGTGTAGAGTTTCTTGATCTGTGTATAGTTTCTTGGTCTGTGTAAAGTTTCGTGGTTTGTGTAGAGTTTCTTGGTCTGTGTAAAGTTTCTTGGTCTGTGTAGAGTTTCTTGATCTGTGTATAGTTTCTTGGTCTGTGTAAAGTTTCGTGGTCTGTGTAAAGTTTCTTGGTATGTGTATAGTTTCTTGGTCTGTGTATAGTTTCTTGATTGTGTTTAGTTTCGTGCTCTGTGTATAGTTTCTTGGTCTGTGTATAAAATGCATCAGAATGGTTTTATATGCAATTGATCACAGTTATCTTTTGTCATTTCATAAACATTTGTTTATTGAAGATATTCAACACTACAGATTTGCTTTAACTTATGTGGCATGTTACATAATTTAAAAACAGTCTATATGTTACCATACTTATAACATTTATGGTCTGTCACTATTTTCAGTACTTTGATTTTGTTATGGTATTGAAAGATTGATTACTGTTCGTTATCTCCACCTTTTAATATTATTGTCGCTGTATTATATCATTTAAAAATATATTCGTATATATCCACAGTTAATGCCAATATCAATCTAAGTGAATAAAAGTGCCTGGATAAAAAAAAAAGAAAAAAAAGAATGATATTTGGTACAACTTGTTGTGCAGATCAACATCCGGGCAACTACCTGCAGTAAGGTCACTGACGGTTGCCGAAATGCTGCGAACTGTTTGTAAAAGCTTAGGTAATGAATTTTCTTGCATAAAACGAAACTTCCAGAAAATATGTGGATTGTTGAACGATTAGATTTCTAGATTGATAACATTTTCGAAGTATGGTGTTGGAAATGGGGAAAAATGATTAAACTCGAATTTTCTCGGCAATTCTAAAGCCCTTATGTCCTTTACGTGCCTTTGGTCTTTCTTTGATGTATGTCATTATGTGTTTGTATTTCATTTAGATAAACAGACTTTATAAATGGTAGTAGACTCACTCCCAAGCTTTTGCAAATTTTAGCTAGCAATACAAGCAGATACTATTTACACTACGCATGTGAGCGGATATTTTGGGATACTTTCAATCAGAATTGGAAAAAGAAAAAAAATTCAATGGAATGGGTTCTTGTAACTGGGAATTGCATTCCATGTATTAGTCCGAGATCTTTTAAAAGAAATTCTCTGCACTAACATAAAGTTCTCTATTTTGAATAAATTTCGAGGAGTTCGGCCTAATTTATTGAGTTCTATTTTGTAGGAAAAAACCAAGGAGTGACTCACTTGTCTGGGCTGAACAGGTGTGTATGAGTAAGAAAGAGAACCATTTTCTGTTGACTAGACAATCAAGTAACGTGGATCTGACAGTAAATACACCAAACATTCTTAACATTATGTGATATTTAGCTTGATATTAGCTGTACTTTTATCCTTGACAGTCAACATGAAGTTCAATAATTTTAACAGGACACATGGTCTTGGTAAATGTAAATTTTACCAGACTATGCAAGACAATTTTTACCAGATGGAATCACATATTGGATGAGCCAGAGTCTCCGTAGCTACATTTTGTTTTAGAAGAATTACAATATTCAAATCAAATATGGCATAGAGAGCAAAGCACATCTTATAACTATCACAAGAGAAAACATTCTAATTCATGCAAATTTAGGAAATTTCAGATTTTTATTCAACATTTTAATTTTGTATTAACAGTAAAATTGAAAAATGCTGCAGCTGGTGCTTGTTACAGAAAATAGGTCTATTTCTTTTCGATGTAGCACAGACAAGGCTTGACATTTAACACTAGTCATGTACCTGTAAAGAAACATCACAGACGGGTGAATCTTGCTAAGTATTTGTGTGACTTACAAGTGATGTTTCTGAAATTAAAAGAAAAAAAAATGAAATGGTTGTATCATTCTTATGGAAGTTCAAAGTCAGAAGTTGTGCATAAATGCTAAATAGCAAACCTCAATCCCAATGTTTATTTATCTATCCTCAAACAAGGTCATCAAAGTTCATTCACTATATCTACTTCTGTCGATTTGATCTTGCAGCAAATTTTGGATTTGTGGTATTGACAACCATGGATGATAAGAGGAAAAAAAAGAAAAAAACCAAACGGAAATTCTACATGTTGTGAATGTTATGAATTCTCTGGTCTTATATACAAGACCAGGATTTAATCCTTTCAATTTTAGAAGCAAGAATGAATGTGAAAAAAAATGTTTTTGGTGTTAACAGTTTCACTGCTTAAACATATATAATTTTGAGGAAAAACAAAATAAAAGCATTTTTTTTTCTTTCTTTCTGCTCCTTTGCAGTCCATATCATTGTCAGGGTTCAAAATTACCTCATGTCCATAAGTCTGAGACTAGTTAAAAAAAAACCAAAAAAACAAGTCGGACTAGTGAACTCTTTATGTCGCCATGGACTTGTAATTGATGCTGACTGGATAGTGATGTAATGATGTAGACTGTTACTTCAGGTGCATTATCATATACACTTACACTGATGAATATGATTGTAGGCTTTCATGAAATTTGGTGTACACAATTTGGGTTATCTTATTAATGTGCATATGACATGGCATAGACTTGATTGGTCTACCATTAATTTAACAGACTGTAATGTTTGTGTATGATTGTTTTTAATGATGTCAGAAAATAAGCCCTTTTCTGTAATGCCTTTAAAATACCGGATATAAAATGCTGAGTCCTAAGTATTACTTACTAATTTGCAAATAAATTACATTGTGCTCAGTCTGGTATGAAACATGACTATTAACAGTTATGTACTGGTGTGGAACATGACTATTAACAGTTATGTACTGGTGTGGAACATGACTATTAACAGTTATGTACTGGCATGGAACATGACTATTAACAGTTATGTACTGGTGTGGAACATGACTATTAACAGTTATGTACTGGTATGGAACATGACTATTAACAGTTATGTACTGGTGTGGAACATGACCATTAACAGTTATGTACTGGTGTGGAACAGTTATTATCCATACATTATACTAACACCAGCCACTGATTATTAGTGTACATTAGTCTATTTCTGTCAATCACAATAATATGGGGATCGTTGTCCATGAAAAATGACAATTTTGAAATGATTAAAATTTCGTGTCTGTAAGGGATCTGATGATTTTAACTCTGACAGGGGGTTTAGATCCTACTTGAGGATCTGATGATCGTACATTATATATATTTTTCTGTAGATTGAGTTTAAACCAAGCAAGATGTAAGACTGCATCGACCTCCGTGCAAACCACAGACAGTAAGGATCCACCCTTATGGAAGGAGGAAGATGGCTGGGTGGTTCTGGATCCACCTAAAGACAGTGAAGTAGTGGAGAGACTGGCCAAACAAGAGGACTGGACAAATGTCCACTACATGACCAGACCAGACCTCTCCCCACAGGAGAAACAGTGGTTCCGGGAAGCTTACAACAGTCCTACGAAGATCTATCCACCAGAGAAATTCCTACTTAAGCGTGGAGGTGAGAAAAACAGGAGGCCATTTCCTGCCTGCTGTTAGGCAAGAGCAGTTAATATGAAGATTTTAACTTAGGTTGTTAAAAGTACATTTTATCCAGTCAGTTGGGGTTTATGCTGGGTAATGGTTACATTTATATAATGCAGCCTGGTGATTTTTACAAATTTTTAGACACTTGAGATTGATGATCAACTTAACCTTCCTAGTAAAATTTGAACTACAGAAGTTAACAAAATGATATCTAGAAAAAATGATAGAAATACATAGCATTGCAAAAATCCAGAAAATGGCTCCTCATGACTGGATAGATTCAAAATTTTCAAAGGGGGTCCCTAATAGCCTCATGTCTTTTGCAGTAATAGGCTCCTGCTTACTTCATATTCACATGGTACTTTAAAAAGTAAAAAGTACCCTGAATAGTGAAGTCATTTTCATCCCAACACATTTTAGCATTTTCTCTTTCATGTTTTGTCATGATTTCTAATCATTTCTTTATTGGATGCCTGTTTGTTAATTTATTGATTTATGGCAGAGTTTTTAACTATAACAGCCATGTTGTTGTGACCTTCAGTTAACTATTGTCAGCAAATAACTTTAACATTGTTGTTTTTACTGTCTCTTATCAATATACATACTCATGGAATGATTGTAATTAGCAAACTAAAGGTGAGATCGATTTCTGGATCTTTACTGACCACTAGGCTTCAGACACTGGTTACGATCTGTAATTGTAATAATGTGATTGTATTTTTACGATCTGTAATTGTAATAATGTGATTGTATTGTTACGATCTGTAATTGTTATAATGTGATTGTATTGTTAAGATCTGTAATTGTAATAATGTGATTGTATTGTTACGATCTGTAATTGTTATAATGTGATTGTATTGTTACGATCTGTAATTGTTATAATGTGATTGTATTGTTACGATCTGTAATTGTTATAATGTGATTGTATTGTTACGATCTGTAATTGTAATAATGTGATTGTATTGTTACGATCTGTAATTGTTATAATGTGATTGTATTGTTACGATCTGTAATTGTTATAATGTGATTGTATTGTTACGATCTGTAATTGTAATAATGTGATTGTATTGTTACGATCTGTAATTGTTATAATGTGATTGTATTGTTACGATCTGTAATTGTTATAATGTGATTGTATTGTTACGATCTGTAATTGTAATAATGTGATTGTATTGTTACGATCTGTAATTGTTATAATGTGATTGTATTGTTACGATCTGTAATTGTTATAATGTGATTGTATTGTTACGATCTGTAATTGTAATAATGTGATTGTATTGTTACGATCTGTAATTGTAATAATGTGATTGTATTTTTACGATCTGTAATTGTAATAATGTGATTTTATTGTTACGATCTGTAATTGTAATAATGTGATTTTATTGTTACGATCTGTAATTGTTATAATGTGATTGTATTGTTACGATCTGTAATTGTTATAATGTGATTGTATTGTTACGATCTGTAATTGTAATAATGTGATTGTATTGTTACGATCTGTAATTGTAATAATGTGATTGTATTGTTACGATCTGTAAATGTTATAATGTGATTGTATTGTTACGATCTGTAATTGTTATAATGTGATTGTATTGTTACGATCTGTAATTGTTATAATGTGATTGTATTGTTACGATCTGTAATTGTTATAATGTGATTGTATTGTTACGATCTGTAATTGTAATAATGTGATTGTATTGTTACGATCTGTAATTGTTATAATGTGATTGTATTGTTACGATCTGTAATTGTTATAATGTGATTGTATTGTTACGATCTGTAATTGTAATAATGTGATTGTATTGTTACGATCTGTAATTGTTATAATGTGATTGTATTGTTACGATCTGTAATTGTTATAATGTGATTGTATTGTTACGATCTGTAATTGTTATAATGTGATTGTATTGTTATGATCTGTAATTGTAATAATGTGATTGTATTGTTACGATCTGTAATTGTTATAATGTGATTGTATTGTTACGATCTGTAATTGTTATAATGTGATTGTATTGTTACGATCTGTAATTGTAATAATGTGATTGTATTGTTACGATCTGTAATTGTTATAATGTGATTGTATTGTTACGATCTGTAATTGTTATAATGTGATTGTATTATTACGATCTGTAATTGTTATAATGTGATTGTATTGTTACGATCTGTAATTGTAATAATGTGATTGTATTGTTACGATCTGTAATTGTTATAATGTGATTGTATTGTTACGATCTGTAATTGTAATAATGTGATTGTATTGTTACGATCTGTAATTGTTATAATGTGATTGTATTGTTACGATCTATAATTATAATAATGTGATTGTATTGCAGGTAATGTCTGTGTGGAGTACATTCGCATTCCTGTCGGTGCTACTAGACGACAAATGGTTGAGAAAAGCTTCGTGCCACCAGAGGATGAGAAAGACATTGCT
Organism: Ostrea denselamellosa; assembly: GCA_024699665.1. NCBI lineage: Eukaryota > Metazoa > Mollusca > Bivalvia > Ostreida > Ostreidae > Ostrea > Ostrea denselamellosa. Next base: position 2,628,355 of record JAMZEH010000103.1, read on the forward strand.
CCATTTGACCTGCGGAAGCAGTGGGCCTGGGCCAACAAGGTTCTATTTGGACCCCAACGAGACATGACAAACTTTCCTAGTTTCGTGAACCCAGGCACAGTACCGATGCCTGAGACAGCTCACAAGTTTATCCCTAGGAATGTGTTTGATGCCATGATACCTTACAGTGGTGTCACAGGTACAGTACTAGTGAAGTTTGTATAGTACTATTGATTTTTGTACAGTACTAGTGAAGTTTTGTGTATCGTTAGGTGGTGTCACATTTATCAGCTAAGTATAGGAACAAGTGAAGATAACTAATAGTGATCAATCTCATAAATCTTATTAATGATTCAGAATTAGAAAAAAGGACAAACATTGGCCCCTGAATGTACCAGAATGGGGAATCAATGATTTAAATGTGAAAATATGGGAAAAAAATCTTCAAATCTTCTCCAGAACCACAGGGCCAATTTCATTCAAACTTAGTACAAATCATCCTTGGGTAAAGGGGATTCAAGTTTGTTCAGATGAAGGGTCATGCCCTCTTCAAAGGGAGATAAACACAAAAACGGAAAAAAAAATTAAAAATCTCCTCAAGAAACCCAGTGGGGATCTAGGTTGTTAGAATAGATCCTCAGTACCCCTTGCTTATCATAAGATGCAATTAAATGGGACGGTCCATCGAATGAGACTGTAAAATCGTGTCACAGGAGGTGTGGAATGTTAAAGATCCGTCTGTCCTGGAAGGCCATAAGCACCAAGCATAGGTCTAAATTTTGCAGCCCTTCACCGGCAATGGTGACATCTTTGTGTGAGTGAAAGATTCTCGAACGGGACGTAAAACAATATACAATCAATCCATCTTCTCAAGAACTACTGGGGTAGAAAAGTTCAAATTTCCATTGAAGCTTTCTGACATAGTGCAGATTCAAGCTTATTAAAATTATGGCCCTCCCTGGGTAGGATGGGGCCATATTAGGAGATCAAAGTTATACCTGTGTATACAGAAAATCTTTGGTATGGGCCAAGGTGGCTCAATTGAGTGATGTGGCTCATGGGCCATTTATATATTACTGTATATTAACTGTATATGAGCAAGAAATGAAAATTACAAGATAGTCAGGGTTAAAAACACTTTTAAACTTGTGCCACACTCAGAACATTCTAGATTAATGACTATTAGAACTGCATTGCAATATCATATTGACATTTTGCATATCACACAGGTTTGCTATAAATACAATTGATACTATGCCATATTGATACTCTGCTAGTGTTTTTCATTTTAGTTTTGAGAATTTTACATTCCAATTTGAGAACATGTTACATATGTACATTGTACATGTTTACAGGATTCTATGTTCTAACTGTTGGGGGTTTTGCTGCTGCTGTTGCTAAGGGCATCATTGTCAGCTCGTATGGGCTTGCCTACTTCCTGTATGCTCCTCTTCTTTGGGGTTTTACCCGATTGCCACCAGTCAGGAGGATGTTGGACAACAGAATACCACAACTTGTAAAGGTATGTCAACCTTTATGTAATAAAGATAAGTCTTAGTTCACACAGGTGATTCCTACCCCACACAACTCATACAGGTGATTCCTATCCCACACAACTCACACAGGTAATTCCTACCCCACATAACTCATACAGGTAATTCTTATTCCCACACAACTTGTACAGGTAATTCCTACCTCACACAACTTGTAGAGGTAATTCCTACCCCACACAACTCATACAGGTAATTCCTACCCCACACAACTCGCACAGGTAATTCCTACGCCACACAACTCATACAGGTAATTCTTATTCCCACACAACTTGTACAGGTAATTCCTACCTCACACAACTTGTAGAGGTAATTTAACTCAAAAATCTCATGCAGATAATTATGTTAATATATCTCTCAAAAAACTTATATGGATAATAACTCATACAGGTTATTTAATTCTTCCACAATTCATATAGGTACATAAATATGGGAAAACTCGTTCATGTAATTGTAATTGACGTAATTTAAATCTGACATAGCTCATGCAGGTAATTTAAGTGGCACATAACTCAGACAGGTAATTAAAATCTTTCATAAGTCATACAGGTAATTTAAATCTCACATAACTCATACAGGTAATTAAATCTCAGATAGCTCAGACAGGTTATTAAATCTCACATAGCTCAGACAGATAATTAAACTCATAACTCATACAGGTAATTTAAATCTTGAAAAACTCATACAGGTAATTTAAAATCTTGCAGAACTTATACAGGTAATTTAAATCTCGCATAAATCTTGCAGGTATCCATGCTTGGTAGTGATCTGTGAAAATTTTCTACTTTATTGGTGAACAACAGAGAATAAACTATCACATTAGTTTGAGATTCTATCTGTTAATTGTTGAAAACTTATTTGGTCTAAGCAGTGATGTATATGCTTTTATCGTTTTGCAGAAACTAAATGATGTTTATTACATTAATCCAATCCAAAACAAGAAGGATCATATAAGTGCCTGCATTGCCACAGCACAGCAAACCAAGGACATGATTCAGCAGCTACCCAAACTCTACGATGTACAAATGGTGAGTATTAAACCCTGTGTATAATGACGTGATTCAGCAGCTACCCAAACTCTACGATGTACAAATGGTGAGTATTAAACCCTGTGTATAATGACGTGATTCAGCAGCTACCCAAACTCTACGATGTACAAATGGTGAGTATTAAACCCTGTGTATAATGACGTGATTCAGCAGCTACCCAAACTCTACGATGTACAAATGGTGAGTATTAAACCCTGTGTATAATGACGTGATTCAGCAGCTACCCAAACTCTACGATGTACAAATGGTGAGTATTAAACCCTGTGTATAATGACGTGATTCAGCAGCTACCCAAACTCTACGATGTACAAATGGTGAGTATTAAACCCTGTGTATAATGACGTGATTCAGCAGCTACCCAAACTCTACGATGTACAAATGGTGAGTATTAAACCCTGTGTATTATGACGTGATTTAGCAGCTGCCCAAAGTCTACAAAATATGACTAGTGAAGGTTTTGCACTGTATGTACAGGTATGATAAATGTCCTTTATATACAATGTAAAAATTGTTATTTAACTCATTGAAACATAAGTAGATGGGAAGTTTTTCATTTCAAGAACCTCATATGCTTAAGATGTCAAATTGATATGCAAAAGTATTTATATATATTGTTAATTCAAATTTGTTTTCATCTTGCTTCATGTGGAAAGGTTGGGATCATTACAAGAAACATGTTTATATTGAACCTCTCTGGCCATCAAAAAAAACAGTGGTCCATTATATCCCCAAAAATTTTTGTTATTTTTCATCGTGAAATAAATAGTAGCATGAAGTTGTTACAAGTGTGTTTTACTGCATTGTGATTTTAAGTTTTAAATGAGAAGTGCAACTGCATATGTGAGACCTGGCTGATTTACTAAAGACCAACAACAAATCACTAATACCATTTAATTTTAATGTACTCAATATTTGTATTTCATTTCTTTCATACCACAGACAGTTTTATCATTTTGATTTTGAATATATAAATAGATATTGTACAACACTGTTTATTCCATTGGGGATGTTTTCTAAAGCCTAATTTGTATAAGTAGTGGAGGCAAACAATGATTAAAGTACAGAATTTCAAAAAAAAATAATTAATTGTCTTGAAGACTACAGTATTTCACTTTATACATAAGTTGGTCTTCAAATTTTCATCACCCCGTAGACTTGACAAATTTTTCTACAGATTTGGTCTGTCAGTCTATTGCTAGTCTTTTGAAGTCACATCTTTGCTTTATGATGTTATTCCTATTAAGGGCACTTGCTATTTTTTTTTAATATAAAAATAATGAAAAATTGATACATATTTCATATTTGTACATTAACTGAAATGATTAAGAATTTCACTGCATGGGATTGAATTTTTTTGGTGAAAACTTTGTATAGAGTTATGAACGGTGGGCAAAATATCACAATTTTTGAACATCATATAAAATGTACAAATTCCCAATATTTTGTGCTAATGGCAACCAGAATAAGTCCAAACTTGTATATCAACCCATGCATCCAGTATTTTGTTGTATGTAGCAAGTGTCCTTAAAGACATGTTCTAAATATGTAAGGTTTCCATGTGAGGAAATGTAGAAATGAATGATGGAAGAATCGGTGGTTTGTTTGTTTTTTCAGGAAAATGTAGATTTACAACTAGAGAATAACTACAGAGACAGACTTAAGCAAATATATGGTGAAGTGAAGGCCAGATTGGTAAGGTTCTTCTGGTTTCAGGTAGAATATCAGTAATTACTGCTCAGATCGTTAGCTCTGTACACATGTGGTTTCTTGATGCTTGTATCAACACTTTGCCGTGGGTTATGTCCTTTAGTGGAGTCAGCCAAAGGCTAGTGAAAAGCCAAGTTTTCCTTCTTTACATTACCAAATGTAAGCAGTTACAATATACAACTATGTATTATAGCTAATTAAGTTTTCACACAAGTTTATGGGGTTGCCCCACTTACTATTGCTGATTGCAATTAATGAAAAAATAACAAATCCCAAAGGCATAGATCAGAAAATTACAGACTAACATATGAAAATACAATTTTTTCACCATAAGATGGTGGACAAGGAATTTAACGTGTGTGAATTGTTGATACACATATTATTTATTACTTAAGTGTTGACTTTGTTGACAGGATTGCCAGATGGCACTAGGAGTTACAAAAGCGGAGCTAGAGAAAGATCACATGATCCAATGGATTACAGACCAAGTCGTCCAGAGCATCACTCCAGATCTGGTCAGTAAATGGAAAGGGTTTCAAACAAGTCTAACCCCCCCCCCCCCACACACACACACAAAGTAAGGATTGGGCAACAGAAAATCGAAACTACACCCCTACCACCCACCCACCTATCTAAGAGTCATGTAAACACAAGTTGCCAGACATTCTGACTGTTTAGTTAATAACAATCCCCCACTAAACTAAATAAAAAAAAAAAAAAGAAAGAGAAAAAAGAAATAAAAAAATGATTTCCACTGCAGCTTGGAGAATGGTCCTGAAGTTCTCAGATTGGGAATTTTATGACAGGTGACCAAATAGGGAAATTCATTTTGTCAACTGAAAGACTTTTGCCAGTAATAAGTTAGTTAACATGAAAATCAAATAGCATGTTTTATTAATTGCTTTCAGAATTTAACTTCTCTCTTCTTTTGAGTTATGAAATTTAATTTTACTACTTTCTGGGGGTATTGGTCCTCTTTGGACAGTTACAATCTAATTACAATCTATGTTACTGCATGCATATGGAACTTTTTTTTTGATTTTCCTTAAAAACAAAACACTAAAAAATTCTCTCAACTTCTCCAAGTTTCCCTATCAACTTTTATGGTAGTATTTTGACTGTTTTGGTTGTCAAAAGGGATGGAATACAAATTTGAAGAGATAACAATCAGATATTGTACAAGTATACTACACAGTCATTATTCACCTCCCTTTAAACAAGGTAGATTTTCAACCGTGTTTGTCTGTGAATGAGATTGGATACCAGTGAAAGCTCACAGCATCACAGAATTATTTTTGAATGACTACCAAAGCTCATTAAAGTATTGAAGAGATCTGTGGATAAAACTTAACAACGGATGGATGGGGGATAGGTTTCTGTGAATGAGAAATGAGAACAAATCCAGACGGAGAGGTAAATGATCGGGGGGAGGGGGGGGGGGGGGTAGAAGTTTGCGCTCTTGCACTCTCTGAGTTAGGGAAGAGCTATTTTCCCATTTGTATCAAAGTAGTGGCTGTTCATGCTGATTTAATGATTGCAAACTGAGTTTTACTGGCAACACCTTGACAAATTAGAAGATTGATTGTTTAGAATCCAGATATGGTGTATCTGGAAAAAAGATCACCGACCTATAGAAAGTAAACACTCAGTGCTACACTCATCACAATTCTGATAATCTGGCAACATCCCACTCCAGTTGTATTAATTCTGTTCATTTTATATATTTATTTAGGAAAAGAAGAACATCCAGTCTTGCTTATCTCAGCTACAATCCCTCTCACAGACAGCCAAGATATAGCTCACACAGTCACCCGGAACTGTGTGGAGACATTTATTTATAGACAACAAAGTGTGTGAACAGTAACAACTCCAGTGGTGTTTTGAATGATTTTCAGTGCTGTGTATTGAATAAAGTCAGTATATACAGTACTTCATGAGAAAGCAGGTTCTTTGTTTCTTTATTAAGGATTCCATATGCCATACAGTTGTACGGGATCTCGTCTAGTCAGACATGTAAAGCTAGCATTGGCCGCAACTACTCACCCAAAAAGATCACCAGTAAATTTTAACAAACACGGTAATAATGAATGTTTTCTTATTAAGATTGAGGAAACTTTTGGACATCAAACAAACGATTTATAATTGTTCAATCATATATTCAAAACACATATGAGGACATTTTTTATGACATATTTTAAATTAATAAACATTTTAAGCCATGTAAATATGCAAAGCTGTACAGAAAAAAAAAGGAGTCTGAAAGTTGAGGTCCATCATGATCATGATGAAACTTGTCAGATATAATGGTGAGACTTGTCTCTATAGTTGGAAATAATGGTGAGACTTGTCTCTACAGTCGGAAATAATGACGAGACTTATCTCTATAGTCGAACGTAATGGTTAATCATTTCTCTATATAGACATAATGGTCAAACTTGTCTCTCAAGTCGGACTACTTTCAACTGCTTTCTACTAGTATGTGAAACTGTATATTACTATGTAATGCGAAATTAACATATTCTGAAATATTTTGAATATTTCACTACTTTTTGCAAGATATCTTTCACTGAGTTATTGTGCACAATAATTCAATATTAAATGCACATTAACTGAATGAAAAAATTATCTTCCAATAATGCTCACAATAATTCAGATGAATATATTATTAATTCAATGTAGAAATATCTTTAATTTCGTTGAACACTTTAATAATTAAGGCGTTGAACTTGCTCGAGAGGCTTCTAGCGATCATGCAAAATTTTGCCTCTACACCACCTTTCAGCCCATCTCAATGGGCGAAATCAAATAGTTCGTATTGGTTTTGAATCTTTCTTTCGATTTAGGACTTTGAAACATTGAATTTAATTGATATTTGAAAGACGCAATACCATTTCCGTTGTTGATGCCGTTTATTATTATATCTTTGTCCAATAGTTAAATAATGATTGTTTGGTAAAAGAAGTTCATTATTAGCGGAATGATTTACTACGAAACAGATTTTCCCGCGAAATTTGTGTCGCACGATACCATTAAGTACTTCCAAAATAACCTGCTCAAATTTGGTTTTCATATATATCTATAGACTCGTAGTTGCACCAAGAATCCTTATTTCTGATCAGTAAAAATAGATAAAACTAAAGTAGTCACGGTTAGGTTGCTATTCCAAAAACACAAAGACTATTTCCAGTTTTGTTTTCGGTAATCCCGGTTTTTAAGTTGGCAAAACGAAAGTAGCGTGTGCATCGAAAATAACAGCTTATTTTAAGAATAAACCCTGGGTAGGTAGCATTCATTGGGAATTGAATCTTGTTCAGAATTCCAATATTCTTACTACATATTACGTTGAACTTTTGAATTGTTAGACATTATTGAAAACAAAGAGTTAATACCGTATAATTGTTACATCATACATGAACAGAAGACATAACTTCTATAAACAAGTAGTCTCACTCTGAAGCAGTTATATTCTTTTCAGCATTTTTCGTCTGCAATTTCAATTCATCTATTATAGCCTTTGTAAAGTTACTAGTCTTAAGGGGATATTATCTAGCAAGAGGAGGGTACACGTATGAACTTGTTAGGATAAGCAACTTTAGTCCAAGCTCTCTTCTTTATTTCTTTTTATGTAAATAAACACATTTTGCCGACATTTTACAAATGATTGTAATGCTTTATTTATGTACTTAAACACGAGGAAATGTCTCCTGTGGCACTCAAACATTTCTTCTCTTACTTTCTCTAATTTGCATGCCCTCAATTTAGTGAGAACCCTATAATGTATATGATACTGCACTCGACACCTTTGTGGTGGCCCTTCGGTAATTTGGCAAAATATTGACGTCATTGATTCTATTTACTGTATATAATGCACAAATCTGTAGGAACAAGAAATGTGTGCATTGATCGTCGCAATTTATTTAACGAGAACATTAATTGCATCGTATATATGCTGATTTAAGTGTGTTAATTGCATTATTCAAGTATTAAGCACGTCAATTAAAGATGTCTTTAGATTCAATAAAAATATTACTTAAAAAACTTCTTAAGAATCTCAACAAAGCAATCATTCAGCAGAGAATGATATATCAGTAATTTGAATCGGATTACAGAATGAGATATATCAGTAATTTGAATCGGAGCACAGATTGAGATATATCAGTAATTTGAATCGGAGCACAGAATGAGATATATCAATAATTTGAATCGGAGATTTCATTAATTCTATTATGTGCACAATATGGCTTCACTGGTCGCGAATAGAATTAAACGTTTTGTATCTAGGATTATCTAAACAAGTGGTACGCAATAATTAAATGAAAATATAATATTACAGTCCCTGAAACGTTCTACTTTCCCATTTTTCCGTTCGTTCAGGGTTCGTTCACCGTTCGTTTAGCGTTCGTTCACCGTTCGTTCACCGTTTTCCGTTCACAAAGCGTTTTCCGTTTATCGTTCACCGTTTTCCGTTTATTGTTCTCCGTTTATCTTCACCGTTTTCCGTTCATCGTTCACCGTTTTCCGTTCTCCGTTTATCGTTCACCGTTCTCCGTTTTCCGTTCATATTTCCTCATTTTCTTTCGAAACATCAATGAGAAAGGACACGCATTATTGTGAGATATGAAGCGAAAAGTCGGCAGAAAACTGTCCTATCATATCAGGAATTTAATTCTGAAATACAAATGCATACCACATTTAAATGTTTTGTATATTTACACAACAACGTATCACATTGTTCGCTTTGCTGAAACTAAAATAATTAATGCTATATTCATGATTACCTGCAGAAAATGCATTTCCAGAGTACTCTGTTTATGTAACACAAAACACTTATATCCAGAGGTCCGTGTTTGCCCATCTCTCGGAACTGTATTTTCTTTTGGCATTTACTGTTTGTTGCTTAGTCATTACATTCTTACCAGCTTTCCATCCAAGGAACTTATTAGAAATATTCTGAGTAAACAGATCATTTTGCTATTATCGTTTTCCGTTCTCCGTTCTCCGTTTATCGTTTATCGTTTTCCGTTTATCGTTCTCCGTTTATCGTTCACGTTCTCCGTTTATCGTTCACCGTTCTGCGTTTATCGTTCATCGTTTTCCGTTTATCGTTCACCGTTTTCCGTTCTCCGTTTATCAATCACCGTTTTTCGTTCTCCGTTCACTTTCCGTTTAGCGTTCGTTCAGCGTTCGTTCAGCGTTCGTTCACCGTTCAAGTGGGAAAGTAGAACGTTTCAGGGACTGTAGAAGATGCCAATTTAGCATCTCATAGTATACCATATTGATAAGAATATGTACTGAGCTGAGAGAGAGAGAGAGAGAGAGAGAGAGAACCATTCTGTTCTGACAATCTTTGAAGATTATATCATTCTTCAAATGGAATTTTGGTCCTATGCCTGTCAAATTAGATATCCAGAGAACGTTGTGATAGGTATGTTATTGGAATTGTATCCCGTCCCCGACCTGTACTGTATCCAAACCCTGTCTCTGCGTTTGAGGGAAAGGATGGCCATATTTGTACCGGTTTTGTAAGTATAGGAGTACGAGCGGTAGCTTATTCCTTTGGCTGTTGCAGTTACTTGAGGATTGCCGTTAAGAGTAATATCGACCTGAATTTCGTTGTCGCCCATGGAAGTAATAGAGACATAGAACACATAAACCCCAGCAGAAGGCGCTGTAAAGACCCCGGATGAAGAGTCGTAGACATCACCTTGGTTATGCAACACTTGATTGAAGACCAGTTTACCAGAGGACCAGCGTGAATTTGATGACGATACTCCTGCAGTGAAAGCTATTCTTCTTGTAAAGTCTGAAAATTTAGAAAAACGTCCTTTATGTGAATATGTTCAAGATTAAGAAAATCTCTTGTAATCATAGCACAAGCTGAAAGTAAAACTGTCTTCCCTAAATTACAACAATGTATTCCTTGAACTATATACTGGACTTACTCATTTCTATTGATGCTTTAATAATCCATGAAATTTAGTAACCCGGAAATTATCGAAAATCTTGCCTAAGTCTCTGGCAAAATAAAAGCAATTTCACAGTTTTAGAATTACTTACCACAATTTCCCTTAGATATATTGTTTTTAAACCATTCTAGAGATAGTACAGCTGCCGCCATTTTTAACTGGTTCTGTTGTGTGTCTGCCAAATCAGTCTTCATGTTCTCTAAAGTATTATTTGTTTTCTCTGAAAAACAGCAATACAGTTAATCACGTGTCATCTCACGCTTACGATTTGTGGCAGGTAAGACTCATTACCATTAGTAACAAAAACTTATGTTATAAACTATTTCGTTACCTGATAAGTGTTCGGACAGGTTTCTAGCTATTTCTGACATCACGTGACTCTTCTCGTCAATTAGTTTTGGAATCGTCCGATTAACATCACCCAGGCGTTTGCTTAGGTCAAGTGAACGTTTGTCAACATCTACCACAGCCATGGACAGCAGACGCATGTCCACGTCAATGCCAGAAAAAGCCCCAGTGACGTTTCTTTCCAAAGATTGTAGACTTCCATTCATCTCTCTTTCAAAATTCTGTTGATTTTTTTGAAGTTTCCAAAGAGCACCATGTATTTGTTTGGCTGTCTCATTTTGTTCCGTTAATACCGACTCAATTTCTGCCGTGGATTCCTTTAATTTCTGGTTTTCTAGTTTGAGCGCCTTTATATCTCTCTGTGTGGATTTCAGGTCATCTTGCGATCTGAGCAACGCTTCATCCAAACTGTTCTGTAGTTTCAACATGCTGTCTTTGAATGTCACCATATCCTGCATCAGACTGTGAACATTTTTCACCAGACTCATTCGAATCAGAGTTTCTTGGTTCAGTAATTGTCTGAAGACGTCCTGTCCGAGCGCCTCGTTGTTGGCCACGTCTGTAACTGTGGAATTCGTGAAACCTGTGGAGAGAATACTTTCCATTATACAGCAGAGAGTTATGATGATGAACAACACCTTCATTACGCAAAACTTTGTAATCTGTTCAAATTGAAGTTGACGGTAACTACTATCGAGCAGCGTAAATAATTGTTGATTTTATATGTAAACAGTATAAGAGGTCATTTGAACTTTGATTGAGTATTTATTCTTAACACGACTAAGGGATTGCATGATTTCTAGAGGAAAGAGGTATGAGTGTTCCATATTTAGAAGATATGCATGTAAGTGCCTATAAGTTCGAAATACTTGTTTAAATATTAAAATGTAATACTTTCAGGAGGTCGAAGATCGATTCCAAGTAGATTTGTGTACAACTTCAAGCGTTCTCGAATTACAACATAATCATTATGACAATAACCATTACATAATGAGCTCGACAACGATGTTCAGAATATGTTAATCATATTGGCAACGTAACGATCCCTACATTCGTAGCGTTATTCCTGTTCCACATGTACAAGTTCTGTTCATCACCTCAGCCGTTTCATGTACAAACTGCTGGATTTCAGTCTATACAAAATCTCATCTAAAGAATTTCTGTTTTAATATTTGACTGTCTGAGCTTTACGCTAATAATTTGTAATTGTATTTACCACATTTCTGATTGGTTTATACATCTAAATTCTAAATACAATGCAACCGTAAGGTCGTTTCCCGTCCGTGCCATATCCACTTTAAATCTAAGACGTATACATATAGAGAGTGGTTGCTCCCTCATCAAAAGGAATCGCAGACAAGACCTTAACATCGGCGACGGGCGATGAAACGTTAAAGAACCCTCACCGCTACGGCCCAGACCGCTACCCATAGGTCTAAAATTCGTGGTACTTCACCTACAACTGGCGACGTCTCAACATGAGCGAAAAATTATCGACGTTGTGATACACAAACAATCAAACAAACAAACTAAATACAATTTTTCATGAAGTACAGTTTAAACAGATTTACAATAGAAAAACAATAAAGGTAATACAGGTCAGATACTACACGAGAAAAAAAACTAACGAAAGCAAGGAAAGATACGCAAACACAAAGATTAAGTGTTGGATAACCATAACGATAATTCTCCTATTACAATTCATTCAGGAAGAATTACAAGGTATATTTTTTTCCAAATGCATCATTTTTGTTTAATATACATATACATTGATGTTAACGACTAGTGGATTTCGATTGATTACATGTTTGTTTTTATGTTGTATTCCGTCACGTACGAGAATTGTTCAATCATGTAGAAACGTCGCCAGCTTTGGGTGAAGTGCAACGAATTTTGAACTATGCATGGCTCTTACGTCCGAAACAGGATAGAGTGCTTTATCGAGCTAATCTTGTTTACCTTAAAACATAACACGTTAGTCACTCAGATGACCTATTTTCTTTAGTCTTCTTCGGTCGTCTTTAAAAATTCCCCAACTTCTTCTTGGAAACAAGACCAAATGTTACCATTTTTGGTGAGGAGACGTAGGCGACAAACTAACAACTCAACTTTATGACAAACGGGATGATTTCAATTTCTCCATCGTCAAATTCCCTTATCTAATCGACAATATTCCATCATCACTTGCATATGGTGTTTATATCTCCCAACTCATTCGATACGCAAGAATTTGTTTTGCATATGACCAGTTTTTAAATTGAGGCAGACTACTGATAATGAAGTTGATGTTACAGGGATTTGTACAGTCTCGTTTACAACTTGGCTCCTGAATATTTGTCGCGATTAATACAGACCAAAAAATATCTGTCTATTATTACTTATGTAGACACATAGAGGGATAACATGGAAATAGATGGGATCTTGAAAAAAATCCTTCTGAGCATGCGCAAGCGCATCCTGTAGATGATTTTACATGAATATGTACATTAATCATTTATTAAATGTATAGCATATATATCCATGAGATACTTTATCAAGTGTGCAACAATGAAAGAATGGCTGCAACATTAAACCAACAACAACGAGAATAAAACTACAAACAGTAAATACAATAAATATTCATTTGTTAATAATGCTTTAATTTTTTTTTACACATGACATCGATATGCAGTGTGATAAAGAACTAGTGGTAGGGAATACGTATTATCATATTATGAAAATTCATCAATGTTTGAATTAATACAGTTGTTTAATACGGAAAGATATGTGTAATCTAGATAAACTTATTTCTATAGCATGAGACCGATCACGGTGGCTCAGTGGTAGAGCTCTCGCCTCGTGAACGGAAGGTCGTGAGTTCGAGCCCCGCTCGGGCCGGCCGCGTCAAACCTAAGACGTTAAAATAGGTAGTGATTGCTCCTTCGCCAAGAGCTGGGCATTACGAAGTGAGAGTGACGGGTCTTTCGGATGGGACCTTATAAACGGAGGTCCCGTGTCGCAGCACGTGTGGCACGTAAAAGAACCCTCACTGCTAAAAGCCATTAGTGCTAAGCATAGGTCTAAATTTGCAGCCCCGTCACCGGTAATAGTGACAGTCGCCGGATAGCTGAAAAATTGCTCAAGCGACTATAAATAAAAAACAAACAAACAAACAAACAAAATCTATAGCATGAAGCTCAGAAATTCAAAATGCTAATAATTAAAATAAGATCAATGTTTCGTGTGATTTACATAATACTGTACATAAAAAGGTAAATATAATAAACAGTGATCAATCTCCTAACACCTGTATAGAGCGCGCCAAACACGGATTTCTGCAGACATACCCCGTAGGGCATACTAGGGGTGGGATCGGGATATGTTTTCCTGGAAAATGTAACACTTTCATGCGTAATATATATTTATACATTGTATACTGATAAAGATTAAACTCATAAAGAATTCAATTACATTGTACATGTTGGATGGGAGATCTCTCTTAGCTCCAAATTACGAACAATAAATAGAAGTAATGAGTAATGGTATATTCTAGAATTTTTATTTTTTTTTTAGAAAATATGGAGGAATTCACATATTTCAGAATCATTTTTTATTTCATAACAAATTTTCTAGGCTGAGAAACAACTTTGAGATCGGGGCAGAAAAGCAATATTTGCACTAAGAAAATATATACTAAGTATGCCACAAAGTTGTGAAACTTTATGATCGGTGTTTGATTATTTTGTTGGAGGAGCAATTAATTACGTCTCGGCAATCTGGCGATATTTCTCCATTTTTGTACACAAAAGCTTGGTGTAAAAGTAGTAGTAGTAACGTGGCCATATTTGCTAAATTATTCACTTCTATACAGCATTTTGTTTTTTACAATACACGAACATCAGCGTATACAGAACAGTGCTGCCAGAATGGTAATGCGGACAGGAAAATACGAACGCCTGTTCTGATGTAACTGCATTGACTTCTAGTCGAATACCGCATTCAATACAAAATGCTGTTGTGTGTTTACAAGTGTCTTTACAACCTGGCTCTTGAATATTTGTCGCGATTAATACAGACCAAAAATATCTGTCTATTATTAGTTATGTAGACACATCGAGGGGTAACACGGAAATAGATGGGATCTTGAAAAAATCGTACAGAGCATGCGCAGGCGCATCCTGTAGATGATTTTACATGAATATGTACATTAATCATTTATTAAATGTATAGCATATATATCCATAAGATACTTTATCAAGTGTGCAACAATGAAAGAATGGCTGCAACATTAAACCAACAACAACGAGAACAAAACTAAAAACAGTAAATACAATAAATATTCATTTGTTGATAATACTTTAATTTTTTTTTTTACACATGACATCGATATGCAGTGTGATAAAGAACTAATGACAGGGAATACGTATTATCATATTATGAAAATTCATCAATGTTTGAATTAATACAGTTGTTTAATACGGAAAGATATGTGTAATCTAGATAGACTTATTTCTATGGCATGAAGCTCAGAAATTCAAAATACTAATAATTAAAAAAAGATCAATGTTTCCTGTAATTAACATAACACTGTACATAAAAAGGTAAATATAATACATAGCGATCAATCTCCTAACACCTGTATAGAGCGTGCCAAACACGGATTTCTGCAGATATACCCCGTAGGGCATACTAGGGGTGGGATCGGGATATGTTTTCCTGGAAAATGTAACACTTTCATCCGAGATGTTTGTCAATCAATGTCATGTCGCCTTCGCGTTGTCATCACTGCTAATGGAGGTCATACCCGGTACTAGTGAACAAAAGTACATTTTTGACACATCCCTCATTGACATTCATGTCAACTGTAGCCTCTTGTGAATAAAATGATGTTCAAAATTAAGGAATAGTGTTCAATTAACATGGTTTATACTATACCACTATGAATTTGTTTATTAGATAAATGAACAAATTTATAATATATGAAATTATCAAGTGCTGTGTTTCTAAAGTCCGTCAGTATACTTAAATGACCAGATAGACCAAACTGGAATTCAATATTTAGACTCCAAATCTGGAGCAAATATGGATCCTTGGGTGACTTCGGTGAGTTGAGATGGAGGACATACTACAGTCTAGGGATACCTTAAAAACTAGTCTAAGTCATAGAATGTCTAGAGGTAAAACGAACTAGATAACCACGTGATTAAATCTACATGTACCGTGTTAAGTCCTGCAATAGTGTTATTGGTTCTTATTGTAGCCTCTAATGTCTGTGAATGCTGTAGAAAGTTTTCGCCTCCAGAGACTGTACATGTATATGTAACCTCACTGATGAACCTAACCAAGTCGGACTGAACCTATGAACCAACACCACCACGTTTGTGGTTTATTCACCGCAGTTTATATGATATTTATAAGGGTGATAATATAGCATATGTTTCATCATTATCGTATCGCTGTCAACACGGGAAGAAAGAATGGTATGATTCCTTTAATTCACTTATTCCATTTCAATTTTTGACACGGATGTATGCGCTAGCAACACTACTATATGTGGTAGATTGATTGATTTTGATAGTGGAAGTAAATCTCGGATTTTCCACTAAAATCATAAATTAGAATGTTTATGCGTTGTCTAATTTTTCTTTTACTCGATGATATCTGGTCATGATGCTAAATTTCAGCGCATCAAATAGCTGATATGTTTTAATGGCAATACGTGTAAAAGTTACCTAGTAAATGCCGCTACCATTAATCACATTATCAGTGATTGTATGTTACTAAGTGTATATTTCGGTGATCTCCTTTTATCGATCTAAAATTGTCAACACGTTTATGCTGTAGTTTTGTCATCTGTACCATTTCCTGTTTAAATTTAGATTATTTTCATGTTCTCACATTTCTTCTAGAGTATCAAAGTGAAAGATCTGTCGTTTCTCTTCTTTGTTTCCTGGAACATGGTGCATGTGGTTTGCCTGCTACCAAATGCAAGTAAGTATCTTTAATCACCTCATTTATTTTCATTAATTTTAAATACCTTTTATTGGTCATTATTCATGACATTGATTGTGTTGAAAAAAGTCCACGGACGAATATCACATTCCCCTTATCTATACCACTAAAGTTTAATACCTCATCTTAGACTACATACCCCGCAATCTACGACGATCAGAATAGCTGGTTGTGTACTTGGTTGTTTTACGTCCCGTTGAGAATTTCTCACTTATATTGAGGCGTCACCACTTATCGAAAAAAAACAAAACAAACAAGAACGGAGTACCATGTTTACCTGATGAAAATATAACGTTCCCATTTGGAATGACCGGTGAACAATGGATACTTTTCCTCCTACGCACATGGTTGTTTAGACACTGAGGGCTTCTTTACAACGTGTGAAGCATTTACAGGTGAGACGCAGTGGTCATTTCGGACGAGGGCTTACATTTCTAAGTCCTGTTGCATGATAGTGGTTCATAAGGTATTGAAACCTCACTCACAAGGCCCCAAGTTCTGTTCAAGATCTCAATCAATCGTATTTCATTGATTTTTAAATTTATGAAATGGGCAGAATACAGCAAGTAGAAGGCATGTTGAAGGATTATAACTGACTTCTTTTCTAATGTTTTTAAAGAAAAGAGAAAACGTCTTTGTCTCTCTGGAGAATGTGCCATGTTTTAAAAGTATTTTCTTTATGGGTTGCATTTAGCAAAATAATAATAATAATGAAAATAAAAAAAAATGAAAAAAAAAAGAAAAAAGAGATACTCTGTATTTTTCCTTTTATTTACACCTCAAAACAAAGTGGCGCGATCGTAATCATCAGGTGCCTCTTGTATGTTTTAATTAATTTTATTATCACTATAGCCCATTTTTAGAAGGTCCGTTTTGAAATTTTTAAGAATTTTAACTCATTTCAAAACTGAAGGATTATGTGCACCTTTTCGTTTCAAATATTCGAACGTTTTAGTAGGTGTGTTAAAAGTTTTGAAATCTAGAATGCGAGATGCATCAAATCACTTTCCTTTATATACCAAAGGGTCAATCAAATGCATTAAGAGATATTTCATATGTGAATTTAAGTAGTTCATGAGTAGTATTTGCTATAGTGAATAAATCAGGGATTTCTTTTTCTTTACCATGAAATATAATTGATTGATTGATTATATATCGTTTAACGTCCTGCTCGAGAATCTTTCACTCACATGGAAACGTCACCATTCCCGGTAAAGGGCTGGACAATTTAGGCATATGCTCGGCAATTATGACCATTAAGCAGGGAGGGATCTTTAATGTGCCACACTTGCTGTGGCACGGGACCTCGGTTTTTACGGTCTCATGCGAAGGACCACCCCATTTAGTCGCCTCTTACGACAAGTAAGAGGTACTGAGGATCTATTCTAACAACCCGGATCCCCACGGGGATCATGATAACGCCCACGGTACGTTATTCATTCTTATCGGTAAATCTGTTTATAATTTCCTTGGTTGTTTAATATAATCGGATATTGCATACGAACAGGGAATACTCAGACGCTTATAGCATATCCAATGATCTGTTTATAAACTTCTGAATTAAATACAAGGTTATTATTTTCCAAAATTAAAATGAGGAGAAGGCTCAGATCGCAGTGGATGGATTATTTATTGCATAGGCAGATTTGCCCGATGTAATGTAGTATATTTCTACTGAGGTAATCAATTTCTCAAATTGCATATTTGTATAGAGTGATGGAACATCATAGCTGGCCATGTATTAAGTAAGAAAAAATTTGGCTCCCATCAGCTAGGTACCTCAAGAATCACTTGAATCTACACTAATTGTGTCGGCGGTGTGATACGGTTTGCATTAGTCTGGTTGCTAAAACTGGTTGCCTTTGTTTATGTCAAACGCTGAAAGCTTTGCTGTGCCAGCTGAGTTGACACCAGCACAGTTCTCTTTCTTATCCATTAAGTGTTTTTAGTAAGCAAATCTGTTTATTTAATATTTTGGGTTTTGTTTTATTTAATAAATTCGTTTTCTATTCAATATTTTCGCTTTTCTTACTTAATAATTTTATTGTTTCTTATGTAATTAGTTTAATGTGGTTTGCACTAATGGGTTCCGTACATGATAGACACTGTTTGCCATATATTGCGTGCCATTATGCAGTTGTTTAGGGAAATATTACAAACACTTAAACAAGTGTTGATTGACGATATATTTTGATATAATAACCATGGATGATCAGTGAAAACTTGAAACACATAAAATTATTCTAAGCTATGTATCCTAGAAAATCCAGAAAGTCTAATTTGAAAAACATCAATTTTTGAGCTGCAAGAGAATGTTGCACTGAAATTGTCTACATCATTTACAGCAGAGCTTACCTGTCCAAATGACGGATCAGAGATTCTCATCGATGGAATTGGATTTGAAACCCAAACATTCCGATTCCCTGAAGCTGGAAGTACTGTCTTCCCTAAGTAAGTCACTTAAATTGATTGATTAATTGATTATTTGTTGCTTTCCGCTACACTCAACAATTTTTCAGTTATCTGGTGGCGTCCAGTTTTTGTTGGTGGAGGAGAGAACCCAGATACAATGCACCTGGGAAGAGACCACCGACCTTCCGCAAGTAAACTGGCAAACTTGCACACATAACGCCGCGGCCGAGATTCGAACACGCGCCGACAGAGGTGAGAGGCTTTGTGATTTTGAGCCCGATGCTCTAACCACTAGGCCCCTAGTCACTTAAATTCACATCTTCATGTCCAAATCATATCGTAAGAAATTTACTAATTTTCAGTAATACTGAAATATAGTTCGTTTATCCTGGATATAATTTAGCAATGACGTAGATTTGTATTAACTTAAAACTTTCCAATTACACTTCTTCCTAAAATGTGTATTTCAAATTAGTTGTTAATTCATACTTTATCTACAAACTTTATAAATCAGCACTTACATATCTGAATAACATTGATTTGTTTTATTTTTTTAGATGTTAATTGAAAAACAAAATTGACTCAACCTGTTTTCAATTTTTTTTCATATGTTATTTCAATATATATGTACAGTATAATAAAATAATATTGATTTTAAAAATATTCTGACAAAGCAGAGCAATCAAAATTTTCCTTTTCAAAGTAATATATATATATATATATATATATATATATATATATATATACTATTGGAGAAAAGTCCATCTATCCCTTTTTGAGAGTTCTGTACCCTCAATCATTTGCATGTTCAGTTTCAAATATGAAATCCTCACTTGAACTTTGTAGTTTAAAACGTTCATGCCATGCATTGTTTACTATTATATTTTGCAGGAGAAGCTGGTGTATGTAAAGGAATATTTTCTTTGACATGCGCCAGGCTTCACTTCTTGTAAACATACTTTGTTCATTGTAACAAACGTTTGAATGACAAACTTCTGATCCTCATTGAGCTTATACTTTTACGTATTAAGGGGCTCCGTGGCCGAGTGGTTAGAGCATTGCACTCAAAATCACGACCTCTCAACTCTAGTTGGCGCGGGTTCGATTCTCGCTCACGTCGATATATGTAAGAAAGTTTGCCAGTTTACTTTCGGAAGGTCGGTGGTCTCTTCCCGTGTACATTGTATCTGGGTTCTCTCCTCCGCCTATAAAAACTGGACGCCACCAGATAACTGCAAAATTGTTGAGTTTGGCGGAAAACAACAAAACAACAATTTTACTAATTATGAACATGTTATGTTTAATGCTAGTGACTTCTGTAATGATTATTTCGTGTCATACTAGTACTCCCACTGTGCTTGTGTTTGCTAATATTATTACATTTTCATACAAAGAACCTCTTTATAAAATGTCTTGTATCTCATTCAATTTCAAGACATAATGAGTTTGCTTTGCAATAATATGCTGAAACGACCGAAGGAACACGATTTAACGCATTTAAGGTAGAGACGGATTGCAACCACGTGATCAGTATTTTTTAAGTGAATTTATTTCTCGGAATTCCTTACACCGTCCTAAAATAATTGAAAAACAAAAAGGGCTTTCTTGTTGTGATTGACTAGACGGTGTCTAGAGAAAAGTAGCAGTTGTATAGATTAGGAATAGTAAACGGGATTTACGTGAATGAAAAAATAATGATTGATCAAATATTTTATCCGTGTGGTAATTTTTACCAAACGAAATGAAAATCACCATCATACGATGCACAACTGCTCTACGTGAACAAAGATTTTGATGCCTCGTAATGTCCGAGTGCTGCAGGGTTAATTAAATACTATTGCTGTCGTTACTGAGAGTCTAAACAAAGTACCTTCTGAGAAGATGAACTCGATGCATGCATTCAACTTGGACAACGAAATCATAATTTTGGTAAGTGAAAAAAAATGTTATAAATCAAATTTGTATTCAACTCGCATGTAGGTCTACAATCTTTTTATTAAAAATAATGTAAAATAACAAGCCTGCATTGTCCCCCTCATAGGCAAATGCATTGAATGGACATATGTAAGTAAAATGAGTAGACTTGGTGAACAAAAGATAATAATGTTAGAGTTGGGTTGTTTTGATACTATTAGAATGACCTGACAGCCTATGAAAAGCACATATGTCATCTCATAGCAATATATAATTCTTACACACCAGTATTTTCAATTTCAGTGACACGTTGTCTGACACAGTACAGTTAATGATTAATTACTGTAAATATTGTTGATTGTTTGTTTGCTTTACGTCCCGTCGAGAAATTTTCATGCATATTCAAACGTCACAAGCTGTAGGTGAAGTACCTTATATTTAGATCTATGCTTAGCACTCAGGGCCGTAGCAGTGAGGGTTCTTTAACGTGCCAACGCCCACTGTGACACGGGACTTCCGTTGTTAAGGTCGTATCCGAAAGAACCGTGATTCTCACTTCTGAATGCCGAGCATTTAGCGAAGGAGCAATCACTACCTATTTTTGCGTCTTGAGTTTGGCGCGCCATGGCACGAGCAGGGCTTGAACACACGACATCCCGGTTACGAAGAGAACGCTCTAACCACTGAGCTACCGCGACCGGTCACAAATTAGGAAATGTTTGATTAAGTTAGAGAGACTCTTATAAATTTCAAAAACTACCGCAAAATTTGATAGTTGGATACAATCACTTTTGAGCCTAAAGCCATGAATGTTGTTCAACATACATATGTACTTTCAACTAAAGTGTGAATTCAATGGAAAAAAAAACATATATGTATTACATGTACAAGTTTGTTTGTTTTTGTTTTGAAGATATTAATATTGCATAACTTCTGAGGAAATATCAGTATTTATCATTCTTTCATTGACATAGCAGTAAGCTGATTGATTGATTATACTTTGTTTAGCGTCCCGCTCGAGAATTTTTCACTCATATGGAAAGGTCACCATTGTCGTTGAAGGGTTGCAAAATTTAGGCCTATGATTGGCGTTTATCGCCATTGAGCAAGGAGGGATCTTTATCGTGCCACATCTGCTGTGACACGGGGCCTCGGTTTTTTGCGGTCTCATCCGAAGAACTGCCTCATTTAGTCGCCTTTTACGACAAACAAGGGGTACTGAGGATCTATTCTAACAACCTGGATACCCATGGGGCGACATATCAGTAAGCATTTCATAATAAAACATGCACATGATAGGTGACCACTGTCTTTGGGTTTTTTAAAACAGACATTTAATTGAAACAATGGACGGTTATATATTTTTACAGTTTGTTAGACGTTTTTATAGATACAGTGAAACTTCTCCATATTGCTCCTCCAGAAAACCGGCCCTCCCTGAATATCGGCCGATTTTTGAAGTCCCGGCAGAAATCTTAACATTTCGTAAGGAAGATTGATTGATCATTTATTGCTTTCCGGCACACTCAACAATTTTTCAGTTATCTGGTGGCGTCCAGTTTTTGTTGGTGGAGGAGAGAACCCAGATACAATGTACCTGAGAAGAGACCACCGACCTTCCGCAAGTAAACTGGCAAACTTGCTCACATAACGCCGCGGCCGAGATTCGAACACGCGCCGACAGAGGTGAAAGGCTTTGTGATTTTGAGCCCGATGCTCTAACCACTCGGCCACAGAGGCCCCTTCGTAAGGAAGAAACCCTCACATTATCTGCCAACCCTATAAACCGGACATCGACGACTTTTTATAGAACATTTGTTAACAAACATGTATAATTTCCCCTCATAATACTGGCCACCTTTTAAGGTCATAAAAATGTGGCCAGGTGTGGAAAATATGAGACTGGCTGACTGGCCAGGTAATTATCAGCCTATCCAGGGGAGGTGTGAAAAAATAATTGGCCTGTCTAATTCCACGGTTTACCTGTGATGTCAATGGTGTTAATGACCCCTGCCAATTAAGGTATTCCTTGCAACTTCTGTAGAAAAGTTAATAGAATGATGCAGATTTGAATGAAAATAGTAGGCCTATCAAGCACCATACTACTTTATGGATATAAGCGGCAGTGAATTAAAAAAAAAACAGGGATGATAATTATGATTATTACAATATGAATAATTTTCTTAGTTTCCAAAGACTTAAAATTTCAAACATATATTGACAATACTATTCTGTATTTACTACTGTACTTTCGAAAATATTAAAACAAATTTGTCATCAAGAACATAAGCGATGGATGTAAACAGAGTTTTTATAGGTAAGGGAGGATTTTCAATTTAGAAATACGGCGTTTCAGTAAGATTTGTTTGTTTGATTGTTTAGAGCCGCCTGAGCAATTTTTTTGGTAACGATATCAGTGGAGATAAAATCAGTCTGCTCTAATCATGAGTAATGAGATCAAAGTGAACAGTACCAACTCTGTGTATTAATTACAACAATTACTGATTGTGGTGTCTCCCAAATCGATGTGTCTGTTTTGTTTATAAACATATAAACTATGTTTCTACATAACTACTGCTAGCCTATAAATATCTGTATTAATCATGTCTCATCCAGCAAAGCGACAACGTGTTGAGCTATCACTTAGTGATAAAATCAAACTTATAAAACATTATGAATCGGAGGCTAAAACCTCTCAACATATATTGCAATTAAAAAATAATTAATGGTTATGAAGAGTTGATGAAGAACAAATCATGTGAGTCAATATTGAGTATTCGTTGGAACGAGCTCGTCGTGTCATTTCGCGACGCGAGCTTCGCTCGTTATTAATTCAGAGTCTGTGCTTCTATGTCCAGATAGTGTGTTACTAAGTTGTAAATCACCATTACTAAGCTATATTGTTATAAATGCTCCATTATTATTGTAATTTTGTATATCTATTATTTCAATGCGCAAAAATGTTTTTATAATTTACATTATTAATGCAAGATTTGGAATCTGTTTCGTAAATCACTGATGAAGGCGTCTTTCACGGTGTTGTCCCTCAGTCTCTGAGCGTCAAATCGCCCTTGAGTGTTAGGCCTTTCCTTAGTGTTCTTCAGCTTGATCTTGATGTGTGCTGTCACCAGATGATGGTCGCTAACTGCGTCTGCACTCCGCTTGACCTTAACATCTAATAGAGAGTGTCTCCACAGACTATCAATCATCAGGTCGTCAGTCTGGTTCCTGGCCCTTCCATACGGAAAGTTCCGGGTCACTTTGTGGATATCATGGTGTGTGAAGAGAGTACCTCCTATCACGAGGTTATTCATGGCACAGAAAAGTCTTTCACCATTGTCATTCCTGGCCACAGCCCCGTGCTTTCCCATGACTTTTTCATAGTCGTTGTTGTATATTCCGACTTCGGCATTGTCATTCCTGGCCACAGCCCCGTGCTTTCCCATGACTTTTTCATAGTCGTTGTTGTATATTCCGACTTCGGCATTGTCATTCCTGGCCACAGCCCCGTGCTTTCCCATGACTCTTTCATAGTCGTTGTTGTATATTCCGACTTCGGCATTGAGGTCCCCAGGATAACACGGAGATCTGTCTCTGCTTGTCATTGACAGTCACCTTCGTCTATATCGCTACTGTCATTGGTTGGTGCATAGCATTGTATTAATGTGATGTTGATGTGCGTGCCCTTCTATCTTCTACTCATCAATCTGTTATTTATGGGTTTCCATTCCAGTAGGCACCGCTTTACACCTTCCCTGAGTATGATGGCTACTCCTTCATGGTGTAATTTGTCATCTCTCCCGGAGTAGAGGATAATTTGTTTCTTCAGTGATAGTTCTTTCCATATCCAGTCCATCTACTCTCACTCACTCCTAGGACATGGGAGTTAAATTGTTTCATCTCAGATGATACCTGTGTCAGCTTGCCTGTCTCGTACATTGTTCTCACATCCAATGCCCTGGTTTGGGTGGTGTTCAGGTTCTCCCTCATTCTGCTGGCAATGTCCTTGCGGCTTTTAATGTCAGCATTCACAGGAGTCTCGTTGTACTCAAAAGGCCTTTCAAACGCCGAAATAAAGATTCTTTTTGTTGCTGTTTCCGTAACTTTGCTCTTTTTTATAGGACAGGGGTGTTAGCCCTGCGCCCAACCAAGGACGAGGATAATATGTTCATGGTTTATATCTACTAGATCCATAACTTTACATGGCTAACGAGACTAGATCTGCCCTTGATTTTTAAGTAAGAGTTTATCTTCTCCTAGGTAGCTGCCTTACCAGGCTAACGCCCCCACCTGTACGATAATTTCTCCATGGCACGGACGGAGTTGTCAGACGGATGGTCTTCAACAGCCTCGGGGCATTCACTCCCGATTTCTGCAGGGTTTACTCCTTAGTCTTTCTTTCTCTCAAAGGTATCCACAAGACCGACTTTTATCACAATTTACCCTTTGCTGGAACCACTCATCGATGGGCCATGTGCACTGTGCATTTAAAGGCCAAGTCTCCTCCAAGTCCTTGTGGTTCTGCTTGGGGCCGTAAGGTACCCAATTCCCATCTGCTACCTCGAGTAGGATCCCATATTTGGGTCACGTAGGTCTAATTATGGAGAGGCTAGACCTGGCAATAAAACTTACAAATAAAGTTCTGCTTATTTTTCACAGCAAGCTGCTAGCCAAGGGTGGAGCTGAAAGCGAGAGTGACACCACACACACACACACACACACACACACACACACACACACACACACCTGTACGCATCACGCAGATATTCAGCATACTGAAGTCCCTTATATTGAACTATTTCTTGCACTGAAGTAAAAATGAATCCCCAGTAACATAATTCATATAGCATAATATCAGTTATATCGACTTATTATTAATTCTCTCAATTTCAATATATCCGAAGTATAATGATTGATTATTTGTTTGTTTCACTTCTCGGTGCGATTTGTTCACTCATACTGAGATGTCACAAGCCGTAGGGGAAGCACCACAAATATAGACCTCTGCATAACGCTCAGGGCCGCAGCAGTGAGGATTCTTTAGTGTGTCAACACTAGCATAGGATCTACGTTTTTAAGACTATATCCGAAAGACTCGTATTACTCACTTCTAAATGCCGATTGGCGAAGCAGCAATCACTACCTATATTAAATCTTAGGTTTGCCACGGCCATGACACGGTTACGAAGCGAACGCTCTAACCACTGAGCTACCGCGACCGATCAAGGAGTAGACTGAATTTTGTACTAACAACTAACAACGATATATACTGGACAAATAAATTAGGGATCATGGACTATTTCATTGATTAAAACTTAACCTTTATAGGTACATGGCAGAAAATGAAACACAAACGCTGACATCATTTTTCATCAATATTCAATTAGAAATCTCGATTTCATTTATTGATTTTTTGGGATCGTAGAGCACAAAACATTTCACTGAATAACGTGAATAAATATGACATGGAATACAACTTGAACTTTACAGAACATATCTAACACTGACTCAGAGTTTCATCAATACTTGGTTTGACCTCCGTTTGCTCTCAGAACAGTCTGGCATCAACGGTGCATACTGATTATGAGATTCACAATGTTCTGTTGTGGGAGATTGTTCGATTCCTCTCTCAGCGCGTTTTCAAGGTCATCCAAAGTATGTGGTTGGTTTGGACTCTGTGAAAGGTGATGCTGAAGTTGATCCCACACATGATCGATGGGATTTAGGTCCGGTAATACAGCAGGCCACTCCATGTGCTCAATAGTTCCCCTCTGCTGATACTTCTGAACCACATGAACACGATGAGGACGAACGTTATCGTCCATCAGAATGAAATTCGGCCTGATTGCACCTGTAAACAACCGGACGACTGGGTGAAGAATGTCATTCTCTTTTATCGAAGCGCAATCAGTGCGCCGTTCCTGATGTCTACCATGTCAGTTCGACCCGCTAGAGAGATCTCACCCTAAATCATCGCAGGGTCACACCAAACCGATTGTGTTCAGCCACCAATGCTTGGGCTGTGTCTCTGTTTGGCCCCTCTGCACACACGCCTACGACCATCGTGGAAGTCCAGACAGACTTGCGTCTCATCTGTGAACCGTACCGGCTCTCAACGTCTTCTATCCCAATTTACATGTTGACGTTCGAGTATCAGGCGTGCTTGTTGATGACGTGGAAAAAGTCTGGGACGCACTACTGGCCTGTAATCCCTAAGATTAGTAGTATGAAAGTATGTTTCTCAAAGTCTAGGACGAAATGTGCAGGCCTGCAGCAACATTAAACTGATTAGTCAGTCTTGGAGCAGGTTGAAACGAGCTGTCTCCGAGCCAACGTTACGATGTACCGATCTTGGTGTTACGTTGTTGCACGGGGTCTGCGACTCCTAGGCCTCTCATTAACTGTACCAGTTCCTTAAAATCGTGTCCAGCATCTAGTAATGACACTCTGGGACACACCTAACCGGATAGCATCATCTTGCTGGGTTTGACCAGCCTGAAGCATCCCGATTGTTTGATTGTGCTTATTTGCCTGTAAATGTCGTCTATGTGTTGGCATATACTTATACACAATAACACTCATTTCACTCAGATGTCGATTCGATATATCCCAGTGTACTCGAAATGTAAGACACCAAGAACTTGTCCATATTTACTTCATATTTGAATATTTCATTCATCAGAGACGTTAACCGCACACTATCAACTCAAATTTAAGACAAACGGGATGACGTCAGCTTCTTCATCGTCAACTTCAATATTTATGTATCATATAACATTATAATTTATATGAAAAGATTATGATAACGAACAGTAATTAATCTAATAACTCCTATAATGTAGAACGTAAACGGTACCAATTTTGATGCACCAGCTGTGCATATCGACAAATAATGTCTCTTCAGTGATGCGCAAGTGAGATATATTGGAAATGTGACATATGAGCAAACTTGGAAGAGCTGAAAGAACCCAAAAATACCAAATAGTGGATCCAAATCCGGCAAAAGATCAGAACTATGCATGCGGGAAATAATACTTAATTTTGAAATTATTTTCTTAATTTAATCACAGCACATTTTTATCTGTAATTCATGATAGTATCGAAGTACGTAGAATCTGGGATGATGAATACCCTTGGGGACTAACAGTCCACAAGTAGAGACATACAAAAATAAGAGTTACATATGGCGTTTATGGCTTTCAACTGATTAAATACTCACGGGCAGTTTCTGCATATGATCATTTTTTGCATCAAGGTAAGCTACTACTAATTGATGTTTCTATTCTAGCGGAAAAAAAGAAAGTGTTGTTGAGTAATTCCATTGATAAATTCATACAAAAAACGTTATGTTGCCTTATGTATATCATTTTTTAGTGTAATGTCTTTCAATTTAAGCATCAACATTAAATCAAGGATTATGTCCAATACGGTCGATACGAACAGTCTCTGTAAGTAACGGGTGCAAAAGAGTTTCACAAATTTAATAGAGTAGATGACCGTCATTTGCACTGATGCATTCTTCACACCTACTACGCAGAAATACCAGGGAGATATTTCGCTATAAGCGCTATGAAAAACGATGCAAAGCGTCCAATGTAGCTGAGAGTTTACTCTTGAATGAGACATCGCTCCATTTCATCCCAAATAAGTTCCATAAGCCATAATGCAGGTAACATCGCAGGCTAGGGTAGCACATGCACGTTTCGATGCTGTAGATAGTCACTAACAGCGCGTGCGGAGTTTGGTCGTACGTTGTCCTGCTGTAGAATGACGTTAAGCTGGTTGATGTGATTGAATTGAATGACGTGCTACATACAATTTCGTTGTGGTAGCGTAGATCGGTTAAATTGACTTCCACTATCACCAAAGGGGTCTTTCCAGGTTTCAAGGTAACGGTCTGCGGCACGGCGGTAACCACTCGACACGACCGTCTCGATTCGCCCGTAAACAGAAATTTGGCCCAATCTTTGTTATTGAAACAACGATGCCTCCTACACCACGCTAACCTTGCAACACGGTGACGGATATCAGGACGTTGAGGACGGATGGTAGCTTCTTGCAATCTGTTTTTTGCAGTACGAAGACATTCTCCATGCCTAGGAATGCTTCTAAAAGTCAAAGAAGTATATAGGAATCGATGACGTAAATGTGACGTACGTATATACGTATCTTGGCAACGTGACATTCACGCGGGCATGCTGATCGTGGGAGCCCCGAACGATGCCAATTTATTGATGTCTCTATAAAGCATTTGGAATGTTAATATGAACTCCAAACTACCTTGACATGTTGCTCCGATACACCCCAGCTTCCGGTATCCCAGTAGCATTGTACCTTGTTTGCGGTATATGTTGAATGATTTGTTTCATACCCTTTGTTAGACTGTCATTTTTCATATTAACTTTGACTACGGGTAATCCCGTATACCTATTTTCGCTTAAGGGCTCAAGGCGGGTGTGACCGGTCAGCAGAGGACGCTTACTCCTCCATGGCACCTGATCAAACACCCAATGTATAACGCACTCCCGGTCCGATCTACGTTTGCGATCTTTCCCGCTTCAATATTGCCTAGTTTGCTTTCCTGTTTATTAATAGGATAAACGAATAAAAAAAAACCGTAGATTTTTTTAAATTTTTTTTTTGTCTTTGAAAAAAATATTTATTGACTTTAACTTGGGCCAATTTAGAACACTGCCTTTGGGATCTCTCTAAAACTACAATGTCATAACATGTACATTGTACTCTTTTGTGTGTATTCATATATCGAATGGCGAAGTAAACAATGTATAAATCGTAATCATAAATCCCCAAGACATATACAAGTTCGAGTGTAGGGCAACACGGACCTCCGACAAAGCGAAGGTAGGATCAGGTGCCATGGAGGAGTAAGCATCCTCTGTTGACCGGTCACACCCGCCGTGAGCCCTCAGTCGAAATTAGGTTAACGGGATTATCCGTAATCAGAGTTAGTATGACAAATGACAGTCTAACAAAGGGTATGAAACAAATCATTCAACATATGTCCCGGAGACATTTTGTAATCGCAAACAAGGTCATTATGGCGACCGTAAAATTTGCGAAATGATAACTTCAAACGGGATTTGTTATAACCCTGCAACGTCAATTTTTTTGTCAGTAGTTGACCTCGCTTTAAAAAATTCTCATACGTATGGCATGCTCTCGCGTATCGAATCAAATGGGAGATATACACACCATAAGCAGGCAAAGGTGGTATATTACTACATAGATATGGAAAGTTGATGATTGCAAAGTTGAAGCCATCACGCTTGTCATTTAATGTAGTTGTCAGTCAGCCATTAGAGTCAATATTAAGTAAAATATCCAAATATGAAGCATAATAATAATAATAACCTTTATTTACCCAGGATAACACAATTAGCATACAACTAGTTTTCATTGTGGTCCTGCATTAAAACATATATACAGACACGTTAGATTCTGTATTGTACTTTATTTCGAGTTCATTGGGAAATATCAAATGGACATACTTATGAAAATTGTGATTGTTGATTGATAAGACGTCATCGATATATCTATATGTATGGTTGAAGGACACGGCAAGTTTTTTTTTGTTTGTTTGTTTGTTTGTTTTTGTTTTTGTTTTGTTTTTTTGTTTTTTTTTATCCTGTAATAGTTTCTGAACAAATTCTGCTTCATAAGAATATCTGCTGTGTCAAAGACATGTTTCGGCTCCTTAACAATCAGGGTCGACCAAGGAGATAGGATATGACCACAAAGCGGGTTTATTTCAGAGTGAGGTGAAACCAAGCAAGGAGTAATATTTGCTGGTCATAATAAGAGTTATGGTAAAGTCACAGTAGGAAAAAAAACCAATGTACAGTGCAAGATAATCAGGAAAGTTAGTGGGATGTCATTGAATAGATTGATATCGGAGTTAGGCTGAGATCATTGAGATACTGGTCGTTCACAGGATGGGACCACAGTGAGGCTTGATTGTGAAGATACTCGTAACTAAGGTGGGCTAAGATAAGGTTATGCATTCCTAGTTTTAGTTTCGCATATTGACCCTTGGTGTTGGTGGAATTGAGTATCCGTATAGTTAGTTAGTTAGTTAGTTAGTTAGTTAGTTAGTTAGTGTGTGTGTGTGTGTGTGTGTGTGTGTGTGTGTGTGTGTGTGTGTGTGTGAGAGAGAGAGAGAGAGAGAGAGAGAGAGAGAGAGAGAGAGAGGGAGAGAGAGAAATAATGTGTGTGTGTTTGTGTGTGTGTGTGAAAGAGAGAGAGAATGTGTGTGTGTGTTTGTGTGTAAACCACACTACAACACGAGATTAAATCTGCAAGAATTGTCTTTGTACCACGTATATACGATTCACATAACTGTATATTAGGAAACATGCGCTGTAAGATTGCTTTGATGAGCATAAGCATGTAGTCGTACATGAATGCCTTAAGGAAATACACGAACTGATACACAACATAACACGATATCTCTACCAGCAAAAAGTCCTTCTTTGGCGAAAATTTTGTCAACATGGAATTGCTCCATTTTGTTGTATAATATTTCTTGAAGAAAGACTTTATCTTTTCAACATACATCACATGATACGAACCTCGATAATAAGCACGAACAACTCATCACTCAAGATACGATCACACAAACGGAATCCACATACACTCATGCTGATTTCGAAATAACATTTTTACATTCTCGTTAAATGTTTTGACGTAAATGTATCCCCGATCCCTGACTTTGTACAGTGACAAACCATTAAGACTTCCTTTCTCTTTTGTAATATAAGGGGAGTGACTTGCAGATGGAAGTTTCAGGCAAAACCTGGTTTACGACTTTTGTTGCAGTTAATAGATGTACAAGCTGAAGGGGACGATGAAATCAACGTCATACACTCTGACGGTAAATATCAAATCTTTTGTATTATTGCATTATTTTTGAAAGTTTAAATTTCGAAATGCTAATTACCTATATCGTAGATTATATATGTTATATCTCGATTTTCATTTTTCATCTGTAGTACATTTTTTTTGGTAGTGTTATAAGCGTTTAGTATCTTATTATATTTTATTCATGGAATGATCTGTCATTTTGCGTTGCAGTGTTTAACAAAATTATTCGATATAATAAGAGCATTAGGGTAATTTATTTTATATAGGGTGCTATATAAATGTTATCATTATTATTATTATTATTATTATTGGTATTAACCACAAAAGATTAATGATGAAACGCATACCTTCAAACCATGCAAACCATTAAATTCTGATGGTAAAGAACTCATCTCCATCCACTGCAAATCACTGAAGGCTGATGGTGAAGTACAAATTTCCATACATGTCATTCATTTGTTTTATCTTATAAAACTAAATAATGATTTCAATAGTTAAATCAAATACTTTAGCCCCAGTCAGCTATATAGCTTCAAGTCCACATGATTGTTACATAATTCAAATACGCACTATAACCCAAGTTGTCAATACCAATAGTTATGTAACTTTAAATACAAAATACAATTCTAGTCACCAATACCAACTTTTAGTCGCCAATAGCAACAGTTATATAACTTAAAATACACAGTACAATCCTAGTAGTCAATACCAATTGTACAGTTAATGTACATTTAGAAGCACAGTACAACCTTGGTCGTGAATACTAACAATTATAAAACTTTAAACACAGTACAACTTTCGTGGTCAATACCAACACTTATGTTACTCAAAAGGAGGTTCATTCTGTGATCATAAATGCATTCATTCCATCCTCAATGTACAAAAGCCACGAAAACAACAGGAATCTTTTTCCTTTCGCATAATACGCGAAATTGAACACGACAAATTTTGCCTGGACATTGAATCCCAGTTATCTAAAATAAAGAGCAATATTCCAGTCGAAGACATTGTTGACTTTACAATTAAGGTATCCGTGATGTGTTAAATGACCACGCACCGTTGCAAAATAAAAATACGATTGTTAGAAATAATTCTCAACAATTTTCAGTCCACGTGCAGGACAGGACACTCCACAGAAACTATACTAATGAAGGTCCATCATGACATCGTATGTGTACTTGGCAATAATAGTTGTGCTATCCTTGTATTGTTCGATCCCTCTGCGGTTTTCGATGTCATAAACCACAATATCCCATTTCAACGGATGGACAACATGTTTGGTATCACTAATTTTGCATTAAAATGGATTAAATCTTACCTTAGTTATAGATATCAACGTGTTGCCGTCGGTTCATCGTTGTCCGATGCTTGCCACTCGAAAGTGGTGTACCGCAAGGCTCAGTCCTGGGTCCGAGACTCTTCTATTCTCAAAACCCCTAGGGGAAGTATGCAGACATCATCCTATGTCGTATCATATATATACACTGATGATAATCAGATCTATATCATCGTTGAACTTGTTGACAATTGGACAGATATGTCTCAAAGACTCACAAGTTGTTTATCGGACATACATATGTGGATGAGTATCAACCTCCTAAAAATCAATGAAGATAAAAATGAACTTACAGTCTGCATGTAAAACTCTTGTAAACTCGTTAGTTACATCCAGATTAGATTACGGAAATGCATTGCTTTATGGTGTTCATTCTCAACACACCAGCAAACTCCAGAGAGCAGAAAACACAGCTGCAAGATTAATAACACGCTCAAAAAGTCTGACCATATTATTCCTATTTCAAAGGATCTCCACTGGCTCACAGTTGAATACAGAATTCAATATAAGATCCTTCTTCATACCTTCAGATCTCTAACAACCTATCTCCAGTTTACATAAAGGACATCCTTAAAGTTTACCATCCCACACGATCATTAAGATCCGAATCTCTGCATCTTCTCCAGGTACCTCGGACACGTACAAAAACATATGGGGATCGATGTTTGGATAAGGCCGCATTAAGTCTGTGGAACTCTTTGCCTTTTAAACGCAGACAGTGTACTTCACTGTCAAGTTTTAAAGTTGATCCCAAAACGTATCTTTTTAGATTAGCTCTTAATTCGTGATTGTTTTACTCAAATGAATTACTTTCATAAAAAAAACCAACAACAACAAAACCTGTAGTTTAATATTATGATCATATCCTTTATATGTATTTAATATTTCCTAAGGGTTGTTTTAAATTATTTTATATGTTATTATGCATGGTAATCATTTCATTACATAAGGCGCTAAATTTTATTCTATTCACATGTATAAAGTATGTTCACATATATTTTATTATTTTATCTGTAAAGCACTTTATCAGACGCAATTCAATAGAGCGTTATGTAAATCTATTGAATAACATTTACAATTAGATACACAGTACAATTTTAGTGTTCAATACCAACAATTGTGTAACTAAATACACAGTGAAACTTTAGTGTTCAATACAAACAATTATTTAACTAAATGCACAGTAAAGCTTTAGTGTTCAATACCAACAATTATTTAACTAAATACATAGTACAACTTTAGTGTTCAACATCAACCATTATGTAACTAAATACACAGTACAACTTTCGTGTTCAATACCAACACTTATGTAACCAAATACACAGTACAACTTTAGTGTTCAATACCAACAATTGTGTAACTAAATGCACAGTGAAACTTTAGTGTTCAATACAAACAATTATTTAACTAAATACACAGTACAACTTTCGTGTTCAATACCAACACTTATGTAACCAAATACACAGTACAACTTTCGTGTTCAATACCAACACTTATGTAACCAAATACACAGTAAAACTTTCGTGTTCAATACCAACAATTGTGTAACTAAATACACAGTACAACTTTCGTGTTCAATACCAACACTTATGTAACCAAATACACAGTAAAACTTTCGTGTTCAATACCAACAATTGTGTAACTAAATACACAGTACAACTTTCGTGTTCAATACCAACACTTATGTAACCAAATACACAGTACAACTTTCGTGTTCAATACCAACACTTATGTAACCAAATACACAGTAAAACTTTCGTGTTCAATACCAACAATTGTGTAACTAAATACACAGTACAACTTTCGTGTTCAATACCAACACTTATGTAACCAAATACACAGTAAAACTTTCGTGTTCAATACCAACAATTGTGTAACTAAATACACAGTACAACTTTCGTGTTCAATACCAACACTTATGTAACCAAATACACAGTAAAACTTTCGTGTTCAGTACCAACAATTGTGTAACTTAAATACATAATACAACCTTAGTCACCAATGCCAACAGTTATGTAACTTTTGATAACAGTTCAGTTCTAGACTTCAATAAATAACAATTATGTAACTTTTGATAACAGTTCAGTTCTAGACTTCAATAAATAACAGTTATGTAACTTTTGATAACAGTTCAGTTCTAGACTTCAATAAATAACAATTATGTAACTTTTGATAACAGTTCAGTTCTACACTTCAATAAATAACAATTATGTAACTTTTGATAACAGTTCAGTTCTAGACTTCAATAAATAACAGTTATGTAACTTTTGATAACAGTTCAGTTCTAGACTTCAATAAATAACAGTTATGTAACTTTAGATACACAGTACAGTTCTAGTCGCCTTTAACTAATAGAAGCTTAGTTTTAAATATACGTTAATGTCAAGGTTCGGAAATTTAACCAGCTGTACATTTTTTTCATCAGGATTATCTGAGTCAAACAAAGGACCACGAATCATCAGCGATGTCTTTGAGTATGTTGTTGCCCTGGATGAATCCCTCACGGTAGAGTTGATTTCAGACGACGTGGGGAGCGATGCAGAGAGATTCTTCATCAACACAATAGCAGGAAAGGATTCCGGTGAGAAAGTGTTAATTGAGAAAGCTGAGATACTTTTGCAGGTTTCCTAATGATGGAACACAGAAGACATACTTAAACATATGGACATTATCACGAAAGTTCCGCTGATGACCACAAACATATGAAAATTTCTTAACGATAAGAGGTGGATACCACTAAGTACAAAGTAAACATACAGAAAGTTCTGAAGAATTACACGTAAGTACCGCTTAGTACTAAACGTAAACATACAGAAAGTTCTGAAGCATTACACGGAAGTACCGATAATACTAAACGTAACCATAAAAAATTCTGAAGCATTACAAGGAAGTACCGCTTAGTACTGAACGTAATCATACAGAAAGTTCTGAAGCATTACACAGAAGTACCGATAACACTAAACGTAATCATACAGAAAATTCTGAAGCATTACAAGGAAGTACCGCTTAGTACTGAACGTAATCATACAGAAAGTTCTGAAGCATTACACAGAAGTACCGATAACACTAAACGTAAACATACAGAAAGTTCTAAAGAATAACACGAAAGTACCGCTACTAAACGTACACATACGCAACATTCTGGGCCCCGGATTGTGGAACAACTTCCTTTGTTGAATTTTAATCACCTTTAAGATGTTCATTCCTTTTGATCTGAACACTTTTAATTTGCAAATACTAGAAATTTGGTGAAGCAATATTGAATAACAATTTTATTATGGAATGATTGACTTCTCAAACATTTCATCGCAATACTAAATGCGAATATACGATATATAATATACAATATATATATATATATATATATATATATATATATATATATATATCTTTGCTGTGACCTCAGTTAGATAAGTCTTTTATGGCGTCATAATAACTTTAATAGGTAGAGTTACATATTGTCAAGAATTCCCGCACATTTTGTAAAGAAGGTATCATGGTTAAATGGTGGTTGAATTGTTAAAATCATTATTTTCAAATAGAACTTGAATTCAAAACTTTTATAGAATAGTCCTCTTTGGCCTTGCGGTTTATTTTATTTTTAGTCCACATTTTAAAGAACTGAAAAACTTTGAATTTAACATCTTCGCATTCCGCAAGATGTTCATTACTTGGTTGGGGAGTACCGCACATTTATGATGTTGTAAACCTATTGCTTCCTGAACCGGACAGTATATATATATATATATATATATATATATATATATATATATATCTACCAATGTGTTTCTTTATATAACACTACTAACTTACAAAATCGACATTTTATTTTGTAACCTCTGCAATATGGTGAATTCATACGTTGACTTTGTTTGGAAGCGAAGTGTTTATCCTTTTTACCTGATGACGACGATAACCAGCAACCATCACCACCCATAAGCGAGGGTGGTTTCGAGCTAGAAAAATTATGTTCATGTCAGGTCTCCGCTGCGAGCTTTCCTTAAAATCCTACAACAGAAATTTCTCATGTGAACAAGAAGTCTCTCTTCGTTCGTGTTTGTCTTCTCTTCTTCTCACTCTGGAGGTAACAAATACAACCTCCCTGCACTTCCACTAAATCTGTAAGGATAATGCTACAACCACGACTTCTAATAATGAACTTGTCGTTGTTCCCTTCCAAAATTTGTAAAATATTTTCATTTAGAGCTTAATGTTAAATTGATCCATCTATTCCTCGTTGATTTTCAAAGATCTACTGAATTGCTGTCAAAATATGTGTCCACAAAGTGCGCTTTAACTTTCAATTAGGCCAACGCCACCGTATAGATGACATCACATAACCTATATCGTTTACTCTGCGCTCTTTTTGTTTTCACTTTGGTTGACTTGACACTCTCAATTACCTGTATTGTGCACCTGTTTTATCTTTTCTATGCCTTCTGAATTGAATAATTATTCATATTCTCTTACATATTGTTACCAACTAAATATTAATGTTGTAAGATTGCTTGCCATATAATTATGGAAGTTCGTTAACAACAACAACCCAAAACAGAACTATAAATATCAGAAGTAAGATATCATTTTTTGAGAGTCGTTGGGTTATTTCATGAATTGGTACGTAATCAAATCTACTATAAGGCGATATTGGGTTTGATCAAATTACTTATTTCGTGCCATAACTCAATGATACTAGAAATTATATATATATATATATATATATATATATATATATGTGTGTGTGTGTGTGTGTGTGTGTGTGTGTGTGTGTGTGTGTGTGTGTGTTCACCGAATAAAGTAAAGAGTCATTTGTTGCTGTGAGACAAATCCAACATTTCTTAGGTATCGTTATTCGCATTCACCCCTCTTTCACCAAAATATCGAATGACGAAGTAAACAATGTGTAAATCGTAATCATAAATCTCCAAGACATACACAAGCTCGAGTGTAGGGCAATACGGATCTCCGACAAAGCGAAGGTAGGATCAGGTGCCATGGAGGGGTAAGCATCCTTTGCTGACCGGTCACACCCGCCGTTAGCCCTTAATCGAAAATATGAAAGGTAAGGTACAACTTCACAGCATATTATCCCCTCCACCACCCCGAAAAACAGAGGTTCGTTTTAGAGTTTCCAACTTTTCATAATTCCTGCTTGTGGCAAATACAACGTAAAGTGAAACGTATATGGTGTTATAGAAGGTTGTGTATATCGACATTACTAACAAAGGAGAGGAGGCAATTGGAAGTCAGGAAAACTGCATTTCTAGTTAGGTGATCTCACCACTAAGCTAACCAGCTGGATATGCAAAGTAAATCAATTTTACTTCAATGACAAATTGAACTTATGTCGCAAAAACTGTTTAAGAGCTCTCCAAATTGAGGTAATGGAATAATGAAATATAGTTTTAGAAAAGAAGACATCTGATAGGAACAATATGTGAAATTTCATGTGGAAATTATGAAGATAACGGACAGTGATCAATCAATCTGAAAAATCCTATAAAGGATACAGAATTCAGGATAGATTGAGGTGATTGGAAGATTAAAAGACATGATATAGTGATG
Source organism: Ostrea denselamellosa (assembly GCA_024699665.1). NCBI lineage: Eukaryota > Metazoa > Mollusca > Bivalvia > Ostreida > Ostreidae > Ostrea > Ostrea denselamellosa. The sequence goes on from JAMZEH010000103.1 coordinate 2,667,053, forward strand.
TCGTAAAGAAGAAAAAAATTGCACACACACAGATATATATATATATATATATATATATATATATATATATATATACCATTTCAATATATATTAGGCTCAACTTCTAGAAATATAATGCTGGAGTCCATAAAGGTTTGTTCTAAAACGGTATCAAATTTAGAATCCTGTATAGAGAAGCAATCAGCATATCGAAAGTCAAAACTTAACGTGGAGGTATTTGCAGATGCCCTCAGCTCCATTCAGGCTAATGCAGAAGTTAGCGCTAAAATCCTCAATCATTCAAAAAATATGTAACTCGCATCTTTGGTAGGTCAACAGGAAGATCATGTTTTGCTTACAGAACACCTTTGGTGGCACAAATGCAATCAATGAAGAACTAAACCTAATTCAAATTAAAGGGGATGGATTTTTTATTGTAGCTTTGCGTACCACCTCCATGAAGACTAAGAACAACATGCAAAATTTAGAACGACAATTGTAGAATAATTTGGAAACAATAACTTTTATCTATCAAGAACTTACAGATGGAGCTTTTCAGAAACATTTCAACAATGATAAATTATTGAATTTAATTTTATTAATTCATGGGCCACAGAGGCACACTTACGAGCGACAGCATTTTATTTCGATATGGACATTTTGTTAAAACTAGTTTGAATTATCACGTCCAATAGCAAAAATACCCACCTGAAGAGTGCAATCAGAAGAAAAAAAATGAAATGTTTGAATTTTTCTTCAAACCATTTTGATTACTTCAAAAGTTAGAATAGGCAATGTTGGTAACCTGCTCAATCCAAAAATAAGGGCCAACAGCTACTGAATTATACCGATATGAGAATTTATCTTCTGAAGAAGAGGAATTCGAAAATGAAATTATGATATTTAATATAGTTAAACAAAATGAAGTAATCAACTTATACTCACGATATCAACAAATGGACAATTCAGTTTGTTTGTAAAAGGTTTGAAATTTGTTCCCACAAAGATAAATATTGATTGCATTCAGTTGTTAACGTAGCATGCGTCTACGGGATTTTTTTAAAGTCAGAGAATGAATCATCCTTCAATAATGATAAAAATGCAAATATAATTAATTTAAAATCAAATGGACCCCGAAGGAAGAAAGAAATAACTGGCTCGATTAATACATTAGGCAAGTCGTTATCAGGTGTTTAAGATTTTATTTTAGTAATAGTACAAACGCCGAAGAAAGGCCATGGAAGTAGTACGGACCAGAATATAGTGATAAGACCTGTAGACAAGGGCTATTGGATAGTGGTAATGGATATGGATACATACGTTGATCAAGTAGAAAACGAAATGATTAACAGAAGTAATATACGAAAAAATAAACAAATTACCAACAAAATAAAAAAAAAAAGTTAATGGAATGCATAAAAAAGTGTCAATTTCGACTGAATTAAGGCATTATCTGCTACCCACTGAAGTGACATCAGAAAAACTTCAGGACAACCCAAAGATGCACAAAAACAACACTCCGCTTAGGACTATAGTAAACGGCCGACAGCATCCAACAGAAAAGATAGCCGAGTACGTTGAGTCACGACTTGATAATGCAAATAGATCCCTTGCAATTTATGTACAGAATTTTGGAAAAAAAAGAACCTTTCAAGTGTAAAGCAACCATCACCAGATTTCGCTATCCCATTATGTATGAACGAGAAAGCTCTTTATCCCAAGGCTGAAAAAGAAGCTCGCGATATCATCAAAAAGCTTTACAAGAACGTCATGAAAAGTAAGTAGACACGAAAAGCATATACAAAATGTTGGATGCTGTTCTTGATAATGATTTTAGTTACAATAGCAATCATTACATTCAGACTGATGAAAGTAGATACATTTCTTGAACGATATAAAAAGACAAAACTGTGTAAAATTTAAAAAGAAACAAAAAAAAACCAAAAAATAAATGCCAAAGAATTCTTGAAAATTCTGACTGCTACGGTAACAAATATCATATCAAAAATTATATTAATTGTAAATCTAGCAATGTAGTTTATGGAGTGTTTTGGAAAATATGCAAAAAATGTGTTTGTGGGAGAAACTAGGGTAACTTTATAGCAAATTCATGTTTTAAATTTGTAATTTATTAGAGGAGAAACTGATGACCTGTAGCTATATATTTCTATACAGATTCTCATAGTATAGACGATTATTTATATGACACTGTTACATTTTGCGTGTCCTATGCCAAACGTAGTCAGGGTTTTGATGAATGGTCCACCGGTTACGAAGCGAACGCTCTAACCACTGAGCTACCGCGCTACAGTTATGAATATGAGTTACGGTATAATAGTTATGTAATACAAGTTTATGACATTAAATCGACGATAATTTTCTAAGTATCATTTTAAGGTTACGAATTCCTATTTCAGGCACCTGTCCTGGTACTAAGGAGATATCCGCAACAGACGAAGTTCAAATTTTGACCTCAGAAAACTTTCCAGATCCATATGAAAGGTAAGTTCAAAATTCCATGCTATTCATAACGTTATTAATTTCTATGGTAATTATTCGTATTTATATGAACGAAACATATTTGCTTGAGTTACCATTAGATGCAGCTAAGGGCCTAGTTGGTATGTACGATAAAAGGACAGAAGGTGTGGGGTCGCCTCACGCGACACACCTTGTCTGGTTGCATTAGATGACGTTTACCGGACGAGGTTAACTCAATGGAAGCCGCCTCAAGGCGTGCTGTGGGGGCAGGTTTGGTGGGGGCAGGTCTGGTGGGAGCAGATCTGGGGGAGGTCTGATGGGGTCAGGTCTGGTGGGGGCGGGGCAGGTCTGGTGGGGGTTTACGAAACGAACCTTTTTAAAATAAGGTCTACGCTTAGATTAAAAAAATGCGATATGACTTTAAATGAATTGATTTGAAGGACATCTCACGTTTTCATACGTTATCTGCCCTGTTTTGAAGTATGAATTTTGGTACGTTATATCGTGTAAATCATACAAAATACAGGTTTTATTAATAAATCTAATCTTTAAGACGAGGTACGACTTTAATTTACCATAGTCAGTGACTAATTTTAACAATTATGCAGATAGAATGAGGATAGGGGTGCCAATATTTGCAATCTGAAGCGGTAAAATTCGTCGTTTCCAAAAGTTTTTTTTAACCAGCTCACCCAGGAAACATGCTTATCACTATATAATATCACTAAAATTTAATTTCGAACATCATGTGTGGTTTTTTCCAACTTTTTAATGAAATGAAAAATTATGGGGCCGTAGCTTTTGTACCGTACTGTACGCCTATTTTACCTTGTCAACTTACCTGTATTGATTACATTTAAATCGGCTTCAATCATTAAAATACCACGTGTTTCACGTCATGCTATACTTGCTGTCAAAATGTCGGACAAGTGTGTGTTCTGTTCTTACAACACAAAAAAGTCAACAAAAAAAAATCGTACAATAGCCGGGTTATTTTAAATGAAAAGTCGTACTCTTGGCATATTTCTTATTTACAAAATAGAAATATAAATGCATATGCAGGATGTGTTTTATGCTGTAAATGTTGTTCGAGATTGGCCAGGGAAAAGCTACAGGGTGTAACAAAAGAAAGTCTTATCCCCGATATTTCTAAAGTAGATAAAAATTGTGTCCTTTGGCACGTTGAATTTCACTGCCGATTGGCTAAATCCTCTCATATTTTATGTCACCCGATCCCCCAAAAGATATAAACATACGTAATAATTGGTTTAACCTCGGTTTATTGCCCAGAGATCGATATAACTGTAAATCTATTTGAAAAGGTGTACTCTGGTTCGAATTTCCTCTGATTTGCAATTTCTTTGGGCTATAGAAGTACGTCCCCCCCCCCCCCCCCCCCCCCGTGATCAAGAAAGCCGTTTTGATATGTTGTGTATATTGTTCATTCTAGTTATCGTGCTAAGGGAAAATCTTGATCACGGTGGGGAAAGACCCTAGAAAAAACTTTTCCTGTTTCCATAGACTTCCATCATAAAATTCATCGTTTTACCCCAAATAGCGTCTGTTTATTAACATTTTTTATCATTTTGAAGAAAATTCCATATGCCTAACAAACTAAGGATTCATACCATAAAGTTAATAACCTTATTACAAGAACTTTATTTTTTCGATTTCTAAGGGCACTTTTGAATGGAAAACCTGAGATGTCCTTTAATCATTTAATTACTTAGGATTCTACTAAGGTCACAAACTGCTTATCTTATGTTTGCTTAATATAACTTTTATCTCTGTCTTCTTTCTTTGTTGACCGAGCAATGTGCACGCCATAACTGTCGCGGGAATGCCTATATCAATGCGGTGACATATTGCTATTTGTGCAATTCGCGCACTGTGTGTTATTTCTCATGTGGCAATGACACTATGGTTTAAGAGCCTTATTGCATTCATTATAATGTAACTAACCGCTATAGCGTCACCGCCTTCTTCAAGGTGATGTTATATGACGTCATAGTTGTTGGAGGAGAAACAAACACTATCATAACTTTAACGTCTCTGAAATAATATTCATAAGGTGTGACGAGGTTTTAACTTCCAAGCATTAATTATTCAAAGTTTGCTTAGTTCAATAGTATATTATGTTTAACAGCGATCGCAAGTTTAGTTAGCAAAACAAGTAGCATTACATCACAGGCCCCATTAAGTACCGTCTCTCCTGATTCAAATGGGATCGTGCGATAGGATTTACCAATACAATATGTAATTAGGTAAATTACTGTCTGGCATGTTTCTTGAATAGGTGAAGATAAAGATACAGAATAGTGATCAATCCCATAACTTCTAAAAGAAATACAAAATTAAGAGTTAGATTAACACCGACCGCTGCACATACCAAAGGTGGGATCAGGTGCCTAGGAAGAGTAAGCATTCCCTGCCGACAGGTCAAACTCCCATGAGCACTTTATCTTGATTAGATAATCCGTAGTCAAAACCAGTATGTAAAGAACGACCTGTTTTTTTTCGTATAGGATTGTTGATTGATTTTTTTATGTCCAGTTGACAATTTTTCATTCATATTGAGAGGTCACCAGCTGTAGGTGAAATACCACAAATTTAGACAGATGTTTAGCGCTTAGAGCCGTAGCAGTGAGTGTTCTTTAACGCGACAGGAAACTACATTTTTAAGGTGATATCCAAAAAACCTGTGATTTTCACTTCTAAATGCCGAGCACCTGACGAAGGAGCAGTTACCACCTATCTACATATGTTTTCATCTTAGACGTGTCCATGACACTAGCGGGGTTCGAACTCACTACCTCCTGGTTACGAAGCTAACGCTCTACCAGTGAGCTACCGCGACTGATTATTCTTTATAGGAATTATGAGATTGATCACTGTTCATTATCTTCACCTTTCATATTACAGGTAAATCTAAAAATTCATCAAACTGTACGTATTATTATTAGTAAAACTATTATGATATTGATTAGTGTTCATTATCTTCACCTTTTTATATAATAAACAGTTTCCATTTATTTCTACACGTATCTTTGAATAACTAAGTCAGCGATCATGCGACTGAGAAAGTGAAGGTATCGGACATTTAATATCAAATTGTCAAATACTGTAATTAATGCAAAATCAAAAGTAAGAGAAATACAGATTGCTGACACATCAGAGGTGAAATCGGGTATCTAGGAGTAGGCATCCCCTATTGACAGGTCACACGCGTTGTGAGTCCTCTTGATCAGATAACGAAGTAAATTGCAGTAAACATTTGTATTTGAAAAGGGCCTAGCAATTGCTATGAAACACACCAGACAGCATCTGACCTAGTGACATGATCATAATAACAACCATAGGGTTTGTAAAACGATAAACGATAGTGTTAATACCTCTGCAACGTCAACTCAGTGGCCTGTCTCGATTTTATGTTCATATGGAGAGCATGCTGTAAAGTATGGAGTCAATTGAGGAACATAAACAATATTTACAAGTTATGATTGAATATTACGCTACAAAATATGAGGGGTTGGGGACGGAGAAGCTTAATACACACCGTTTGTCAAAGGTTTTGTTTTGACATAACATCCAAACATAATGCAGATGCATGAGTCTGTAGTGTCTTTTATTTCGAGTTCCCTGGGATATATGGAATTGATATCTGAATGAAAATGTGTATTGTTAGTCCTTTGGAATCGCACTTTGAAAAATGATTGATTGATTGATTATATACTGTTCAACGTCCCGCTCAAGGATTTTTCACTCATATAGAGACGTTACCATTTCCGGTGAATGGCTGAAAAATTTAGTCCTATGCTCGGCGCTTATGGCTTTTGAGCAGGGAGGGATCTTTATCGTGCCACACCTGGTGTGACATGGGGTCTCGGGTTTTGCGGTTTCATCCTAAGGACCGCCCTATTTAGTCGCTTCTTACGATAAGCAAGGGGTACTGAGGATCTATTCTGACAAGCCGGATCTCCAGGGGGATTAGAAAAAAGTATTTAATGCATCAACGTCTTTTGTGTACATCTACTGATTGAAATAACAAAAAAAATTAAAATTTTGTAAAAATCGCAAATTCGACGTTTTGTGACGAAAAGCATGCAAAACATCACCTTTACACTACACGGTGCTACCCCTGCTCCGAGTTTATGACATTTGAAGCCGCAATATTCCTTAAGACATATCTTTGCATTTTGGGGTTTTTTTTCTCTTCAGCTCAAGTATTTGTGACGTGACAATAACTGCTGATGAAGGAAAGGCTGTTCATTATAAATTGGCATTTAAAAATATGGAGAATTTCGTATGGGACGAAGACATAGGGTCTTGCTATGATGCCTTTAAAATATTTGACGGTAATGTATCAAATTATTTCACAATGCTCCACTGTTGAAATGTTTGTGAATTACAATGAAAATATTCGGGAATATATTGAGTTTTAAACGAGAAGCAACTGTGTCCCATATTGTTGAAGTATTTGACCGTAAGATTGTTTGCATTTGTATATATTCGATGTTTCCTCCACTCCTATGTACAGGTGCAAAATAAGGAGTGTCCATTGATATTTTGTGAGAAAGAAACAAAGACAGTATGAAACTTGACGAGATCCGGAATCCCGAAATATTACTACATTGTTTTATACTGTTCAACACATATACGAAATTCACTCCCATGAGAAGCTGGGTTAGATAATTACCCAGTACGAGGGGTATTAGGTAATTATCTAACGCAGCTTGTCGTAAAAGACGACTAAATGGTGTGGTCCTTCGAATGACACCGCAAAAACGGAGACCCTGTGTCACAGCAGGTGTGGCACGTTAAAGATGAAAGGCTAAGAAAATGAACAGTTATCAATCTCATACTTCCTATAGAAATTATAAATCAGAGATATTAGAAACAAGAACCATTTGACATACCAGAGGTGGGAGTAGGTTCCAAGCTGGAGAAGGCATCCCCTAACGACCGATCACACCCGCCGTGAGCCCTTTATCTTGATCAGATAAATGGTAATCCGTAGTTAGAATCAGTGTGCCAAGAACGGTTAGACCTTCTAAGTAAATCTCATTGTGACAAATTGATACATGATAAATTGACAAATTTTACCTCAGAATACCTTAGATTTTATAATAAAGATAATTGTTTATATCATAAAAATATTTTCAATTGTTATATCAAAAATTATATGCCATTGCTACATATTATAATCTGTGCACCCTCATTACGTAACAAGTCAAACAACTTACAATACATATCAACTAATACTCAATATAAGATTATAGATAGTTACTCATATGGCATGCTCAAATCAATCGAATTAATTACGATTTACATACATAATTAAAGAAGTAAACTCCTCAGCTTTTGAGCACAACTGCACAGGATGCTATAACCTGGTCCGTATTATTTCAATGATGATCTCATTGATCCAAGCATATTACACGTTTATTACTTAACCCAACACAGTGGAGAAAAAAAGGTGTCAATAAAATTTTGAAATGGTTTGATCTGCACTATATAGTGTTGTGGAAGGATTGTTCAATGAAAACGTTATAAAGCTGCATGATTTTACAATTTCTGATTTATTCAATATATCGTCAGTATATCTTTTCCTATTAATGTATTACAGTTGATTATTTATGATACAAGTAGTTGAAACTTATTCACATGTTGTGATTCATTAATTTTCTTGATTTCTTTTTCTAAACAAAACACCTTCGAAATGAATTTGGCTGCAATTTTATTGAAAAATTTTGTATTTTGTAAAATAATTAAAGAAAATTGATCTATAACCCTCACATTTGAACGCTCTATTTCAAATTTTAAGACACGGTTTTTAATGTATGGGGATGTTTTAAAATTGACATTACTCCCAATATGTTCTTATAGAACTTCAAATTTTGTATCATAAATATTACTCTATATCATATGCAAAAACGTCATTATTTACAGAGCATTGATATTAAACTTTCAATATCTATATTGTTTGAAGACATAATTATGTATGTATTTTATGTAATGATTTATTTGTTTCACGTATTTTGCGTTCAACAGATAAATCAAGTGTAAAAGAATAAATGTTAAATTTTAACTGCAAAACGGTCAAGTTTAAAACACTGTAGCTCATTGACTAGAATTATGACCCCTGTTTTTCTTTTCAATTTTCTAATTCTCCTTCAATGTAGAAATACAAAATTATGCTTCCCAAATAAATTGACAATGCAACAAAACTCAGGTTCGAACCTCTTTAACTGCCATGCCTATAACTGTGTATTACTAATTTCTCGCACATACAACATGATTAAACAAATACAGACATAACAAGGATTTGATGAAAAACAGGTGAACTCCATAGAGCCGCAACAGTAATTAAACTTCAATCTATTCTGTTGGAGATGTGTTAGTATAAAAGCTACGCACTATACAAATGGATTCTTAATTTAATTCATATCAGCGATGAATACAAAAAAGAGAACGATCGCTCTAAATTAATGTGCCCCTTTTTAATCCTATAGTGAATCAGCAACATACAACTTGATAGATCAATGTAAATAGCATATATTTCGATTTCAATTGTCTATCTACTCACACACACACACACACACACACACACACACACACACACATATATATATATATATATATATATATATATATATATAAGCTAAATTTTTCCCTAGCAACAACTAAAAATACGCCCTGAATAGGTTGATAACTGGTCCATTACCTACATGAAAAGGTCGATATAACTAACAGTATTCAATTTCGTAATTCTTATTGAAAATAGAAATTAGAGAGATTGGCAAACACGTACTCCTTGTAATGCCAAAGGTGGGATCAGGTGCCTAGGAGGAGTAAGCATTCCCTCTCGACCGGTCACATCCGCCCTGAGCCCTACATCCCGAACAGGTAAACGGAGTAATCCGTAGTCAGAACAGTGTGTCAAGAACGGCCTAACAATTGGTATGAAACACATCAGACAGCAATTGACTTAATGGTAAGTTGTATTGGCAAACTAGATCGTTATAACGACCATAACATTTGCGAAATGCTGACTTTAGACGAGACTGTACAAACCCCTGTAATATCAACATCTTAGTCAGTAGCCCGCCTCTATTTAAAACTGATCATATGCAGAAGACGCTCTTGCGTATCGAATCAGTTGGGAGATATAAACTCCATATGCTGATGATGGAATATTGTCACATAAATAAAGGAAGTTGACGATGGAGAAATTGAAATCATTTGTCATAAAGTTTAGTTGTTAGTTTGCCGCCGGAATGTATTTTCAGCAAAATATCTAAGTAGGAAGCAGACGCGGGAAACTCTGTGTGTCTTTTATTTCATTTCACTGAGAAATATCGAATGGACATATGAATGAAAGTGATCATTGTTAATAGACAAAACGTCAATATCTCTAATCGTCCAATTGAAGGCCACAGCAAGAAATTATTTCTTCTCATGTAGAAGCGTTTGAATGAATTCTGCTTGATAAGAATATAAAAGCAGGTCAGCTAGCAAAGGAGCACAATTCGTGTCCATGGGAATTCCAACAGACTGTTGGAAGACCTGATCACCAAACACCACGAAACAAATGTGAAGAAGGAACTGTGATTTCAAATATTTTAATGTACGGGAACATTCACAATGACTGAATCACCACCATGTAATATTACTGGCCCACTAGTAACTTTCGGAATATCCCGACTTTGGACTTGTTGTAGAACCATTGTGATGAAAGGAAACACTGAAACTTTGAAGCACTCTTTTTGTTGTTCTTGGAGAGAGAGAGAGAGAGAGAGAGAGAGAGAGAGAGAGAGAGAGAGAGAGAGAGAGAGAGTATCTGAAATATCTGCGGCTTCCTCAAAAGTTCTCACATTCTTACCTTATAAATGTGTCCTCAAATGAACACACTCCTTAAATCTTCTCTTAGGATAAGTTGACGAAAATGGTTGACATTCTCATTAATTCTATTACATTGAAACAATTGATCAAATAAATCGTTTTCTCTTGCAAATTTAACATATGTTTGATTATGAAATATCTTGTACTTTCTGAACTTTTGTCTGTACACATCGGACATTAATTCACAAGCTTTAAGATTGCAGCCTTCAATCTGTCATAATCTGAACTTTCACCTTTGGCCATTTCCGAGTATACAACGGCTTGTTGCTAATCAATGCACTTGGTAAAAATGTTGACCAAACCTGCAATGGTAATTTCAAATTGGAGTACAAACGCATCACAATTAACTCTTCACATTCAAAACTTAAGAACACACCCATATTTTCATCAATGTAAAGCAACAACATCAAATTCCTGATATTTTGATTAGGTGCCTGCAATAACACACTACTTGTCTTTTATATATTTAAATCAATATCACTCTCTTGTAATAATAACCTCCATCTTGTGAGTTCTAGTGTGATATTTTTATACAAATACTTGGAGGAGGATTGTGATCTGTAAAAACAAAAATAGGATACGCAGTACCATTCAAATAAACAGCAAAATGTTATAGAGCAAACAATAGAGCAAGACAGTCTTTTTCAATACTTGAATAATTTTGTTTATATAGAAAGAAAATTGATGTTACAGTGATTTGTACAATTTCGTCTAAACTCAGCATTTCGCAAATTTCATAGTCGTTGTAACGATCTAGCTTGCCAGTACAACTTTCCATTAGGTCAATTGCTGTCTGATGTTTTTCATACCAATTGTTAGGCCGTTCTTAGCACATTGATTCTGACTACGGATTACTCCGTTTATCTGATCGGGATGTAGGGCTCACGGTGGATGTGATCGGTCCACAGGGGATGCTTACTCCTCCTAGGCACCTGATCCCACCTCTTGTATATAGATGGGCCCATGTTTGTTTATCTCTCTGATTTGTATTTGTTATAGGAATTACGAGATTGAATACTGTTAGTCATCTTCACCTTTACATAGCGTAAGTTTCTTTGAAAAAATTAAAAACCGATCATATGCAGAACAAGATCTTGTTTATCGAATCATTTGGAAGATGTAACCACCATATGCAGGTGATGGTGGAATATTGCCACATACATAAGGGATGTTGACGATGGAGAAATTCAAATCGTCTCGTTTGCCATAAAGTTGAGTTGTTATTTTGCCGCCAGGATCTATTTTCAGTAAAATATAGAAGTACGAAGCAGAAGTGAGGATATATTCAGTGTGTGTATCATAATTTCTAGAACGAAAATAAGCTATTGCCGTTGATGATGCGGGGGATTAAATATTCCTGTTTGGAATCAACATTTCGAAATTATATGGCCGTTATGATTATTTTTCTTTTCGCAAATACATCCTAGTAGTATGTTCAATGTAGTTTGTTTCATACCAACTGATGCAACATCTATACCCATTGATTATTACTACAGAGCACTGAGTTTACCTGAGACAGAGATCAGTGTAGTTCTGTTTGGTCAGCAGGGAATTATTACTTTGCCTTAGCGCTTAATCTAGATTTTGTGTTTCCAGTGGTTAATGTTTAACCAATTCTCAGTTTTCTATTCTTCAATAGTTAATCATTTTACATATATATATATATATATATATATATATATATATATATATATATATATATTGACTAGTGATGACCAACACAGTCTAACACCGCTAGATATTGAGTAATATGTTTTCTATTTTTATTGTAAAGGGTTTACGGAGGACAAGAAACTGTTCGATAACTGCGATTTATTCCATCCTGAAACTGAGGGTCAAAGTTCAGGAGGAGCTTTACGTATCCTGTTCTCAGCAGATAGCGACATCAATGAATCCGGGTTTCTACTTCTCTTCAACCAAAAAGGTATCGTACAGTTATATATGTCAGTAAATAGAAAAATAATTTCATGATGTGAAAGGAAATAAACATTCCATGTAATTAAATTGAAATAAAAGCCGTGAAATGGATGAAATATTGCCAAGTCGGGGGACAACCCTAGTCAATCAATCACTTAAAGCCTTCCTAGCAGTTTGAGGCATTAACCTTTAACCTTGATTCATACCAGTACATTTCCTAGTTCCCTTAGATGGCGTTTATCGAACTCTATGCAACCAGATTTGGCAAACAGATTTTTTACATAATTTCGACCTCGCCAAGCCTATTCCACTTCCGTATAGACCATTTCCCGAATTATCGTGAAAATCGAATCAACGATATCTTAGACAACTATATGTAGTTTGACTTTCAATTTATTCCAAGTACATCTCTCAAGATTAGGGGCCTCCATGACCGAGTGGTTAGGGCATTGCGCTCAAAATCACAAGGTCTCTCACCTCTAGTTGGAGTGGGTTCGATTCTCGCTCGCGCCGATATATGTGAGAAAGTTTGCCAGTTTACTTTTGGAAGGTCGGTGATCTCTTCCCGGGTACATTTTATCAGGGTTCTCTCCTCCACCAATAAAAACTGGACGTCACCAGATAACTTAAAAATTATTGAGTGTGGCGGAAAGCAATACACAATCAATCAATCTCTCAAGGCTCTAAATACTTATCACCTCATTACAGTCACATCACGAAGAACATTTTCAATATTGAAATAATGTATACACATATTGCTTAAAACATCAACATCGTATATCATTCTTCACCATAAATTAAACACCATCCCTTTGGTTTCTAGTCATCCACGTCTTCAGAAAATATTATTTATTGTTTCTGCCAATGTAATTTGTTCTATAATAGGAACCGGGGGTGGGGTGGGGGTGAAAGTGCGCAGGGGCAACAAGTGATTCCAATAAACACCATTCAGCTAACGGTTGTATATACGACCTGATGTCGTCAGATGGATATGTTGTCCTGGATTTCCATCTGATGATCCTTAGGAATGTTGAACGTATTAAAAACGGAAAGATTATGAAGAATCCCATCCTTTGTAAGATTGCGTCGAGTATAAGTCGGATTCCCAGATGTTGAAGTTAATCCCAGTTCATTTAAAAGGCATTTATAATAGTAACGTTTACTTACAAACAAAGACATTGTTGTTATTTGCTTTATCCGCTGGGACTAGAAGTTTTCATGTAGTCTATGTAACTCCTTCGTCACTTCAGTTTTCTTAAAAACAGACGGATAAATAATGCGCATTTCCCCATCGAATGGTGAATGCGGGATTTTAACAATTTTCGAATACTTTTGATCCACTGAGACAAAGTGTCAAGTTCCTCATCCTCAGATTCCGTCCAACGTCTGACAATATTCTTCCACGGACTTCATGATAGCCATGAAATTATGTCGCCATCTAAATGAGCGAGGTTCTCGGAATTTAGGACCTTTTAAAATCAGGGACTTAAGATCCTCATTTTGTACAATATTTATGCCCCCTGTAATGATATGACTAGCGGGACTGTGATTAAATGAGGAAGAAGAACATGAACGTGTATATATAGATAGGTATATATATTTCATACACATGTAGGTTTTGGAGTAAAGATGTTTGTTCTGATTTGGCAATATCTATTTTATTTATTGGAACATATTGGCTGGATATCATATCGTTAGAAAAAGATGCATATGTAAACAAATATAGACATTCTACACTTTGATCTTGATTTTCTTTATTATGGTCATCATGATTTTTGTTGTAAACCTTTAAATGATCAAGATTTATTTAATGCTGATATTTGTGAAATAATGTGGCATTTACTAATCATCATATTATATAATTAAGTTTAAATTGTGCCGAATAGATGCAGAAAGGTAATTTATGGTCACAATTATATCGTGTTGTTACTTAGCAACCAGCATATTCATTTCTCAATAAAAGATTAGTTTCAATGTAGTATTTGAAAAGACACATTATTTCATACATGCACATTTAGAATTTCCTACTCTCATCAATTGAGAAGGGTGATATATATATATATATATATATATATATATATATATATATATATATATAATACAGACCATTTGAACCGTTCCATTCCCTCATCAAACCGTTCCGTTCAAACCGTTTCATAGCCCAAAGCTTCCCCTTTCTAGACCAAAACGTTTCGTTCTCATCTAAAATCGTTCGGTCCCTCAAAGACTTCGTTCCCAAACACCGTTCATTTCGGATTGGTCATTCGGAACTCGCGTGTCAGTCTGTCACTGTAGGTCAGCAAGGCGCTTGGTCGAGATTAAAAACTATCAGCTCTTAATTTAACCAAATATTTCAAAGATGTACAAGGATGTACATTTCTGTAGTTCAAATCCGTGAAAGTTTAAAGACCAAATACCATTTCATCGCGACACGAGAGAGCATATTTTTATTTTCGTGTAAAAGGCCAATTTTGTTTTACCACGATTGTAAACGGAAATCAACTTACTGAAGAAAAAATGTGTGAAAATATGGATCATTTATTCTGAAACCAATGGATAGATAAATAAATAAATAGCGATATTACTGGGGTAAAAAGTTGTTCGTGCAGTGAGGATTTTTTTTATTTGTCGATAGTAGATTTCAAAACAAACAAACGTCAAATTAAATTAGAAGACCTACTTGAAGTACGTATAACTTTTAGACTAATATTAATTTGACATGTTTTGGTGAAAGTGTTGGAAATTGAAATGAATTACTTCCTTATTAGTATTTCAACTGCAGTGGTGCCATCTTCAAAAGTAGGCATGAAGTGATCGAGGCACTCAGAGTTGCTACAGTAACGGTGTACATGCACTACCCTGCAGGAGAGTGGACACGGAGTTCATACTATTGGTCCCCATCCTATGTCACTTCCCTGATATCCATCATTATTTTTGGAGGTTTTTTTTTTCAAAGCCCCTTTAATGCGCATGCGCCCTAACGAGTACCATCAATGAACGTGGCAGGTCACTGTGCTATTGAAACAATTCGGAAAGTCATCATTGTCATTGAACATAATTATTATTATCGATTTTCAAAGTTTTATATTGTAATTCTTAATTAGCAGTTAATATTAAATTACATGTATCGATCTATTTGTTTTGAATAAAAAGGCTAAGATGTCGAACAGTACTCAGTCTCTTAATTCCTATAGAATATAATTCCTTAGAATATACAAATCAGAAAGATGGGCAAACATAGACTCCTGGACATATCAAATGTGGTATCAGGTATCAATTGTTAGGCATCAATTGCTAGGCAGTACTTTACACACTGACTTTGACTACGGATTTCTCCATTTACCTGATAAAAATATCACGATGGGTGTGTTATATCCCGGTATCCGTGTTTGCCCAACTCTTTGTTTTGTATTCCGTAGAGGAGATTGATATATTTTCTTTTCTTCACCTTTTCATCCATTCAAATGAGTACCATAATCTTAGAGAATGGGGAAATATCTTATCAGTGGTTTATATGAAAGATTTAGATGAATGTACAGAAGACCCTGCACCTTGTGACCCCAACGCACATTGCTTCAACACCGAAGGATCCTTTATCTGTGAATGCATAGAGGGGTTCAGCGGAGACGGGTTTCAGTGTTCCCAAGGTTTGTTCCCGTTCTTAATTTTGATTTCATACCAGTACCAAATGTACACTTCCTATATCTTATTTTTGTGTTTGTTATTCGTTTGTTGTTGTCCATAGATCCCACCATTACTTCCCTGATAAAGAGTCGGCTACCTCTATTCCTGGTCTTCTCCGCTGGGACTATCGCAGTCGCCAGTGGTGCTGGATTACTGCTTCTTCTGTCTGGCCACAGTTCCAACGGTTAATTTATGTATATGTCCAGCACACATAGAAGGAATTGTTTATGATTTTGCAGGAATAAACATCTTACATTTCTTTGTTTTGTAGTGAATTATTGTATGTATCGGCTTGTCGCCGACATATGACATCTTCAACAGAATAGAAAGACTATATGGATACCTAAATTCGCTTCTGTGGAGATCTTCAATACCCTTTGCTTGCCATTATAGTTGACTGAATTTTCAGACAAATATGAAAGCAACTTTAATCTCCGTGGAAACAGCCAAAAACGACGCTCAGTGCCTGAGCTCATTATACCTGATACATGTAGTATACTTAATTACTGAAAAATTGCCCAAGTTAACACAGAAAACGAGATCTCATTGGTCATATTAAACATTAAAACCATAACGGAATCGGGGTCGAAATAGTAGTTCCGATATTCCGTATTCAGAGCTGCTTTACGCCTTCGGTAGCAGGATAAAATACTTTCACCGACTGCATAAAGGGGCATTTATAGCCCGGCATTAAAAATTGCTTTTGTAATCCAAAAATATATCGATGGACATATTTTAGGTGTTAAACCTGGAGTATAATTGATCATTTATGATAGTTTTGGACATTTTGATTATTGTAATAACATAAACGGTACAAATTTTGATGCACCAGATGCGCATTTCGACAAATAATGTCTCTTCAGTGATGTTCATGTAAAAAATGTTGGAACTCCAAAATAAGAACTTGGAAAAGCTGAACGAACCAAAAATACCAAATAGTGGCGCCAAATCCGGCAAAGCATCAGAGCTATGCATGAGGGAGATAATACTTACTTTTGAAATGAATTTCCTAATTTTATCACAGCAAATTTTCATCCGTAATTCAAGCTAGTACCGAACTATTTAGCAACTGGGCTTGTGATATTGGAGACTAACAGTCCACCAGCAGAGGCATCGACCTAGTGGTTGTAAGATAAAACATAAACGATACCAATTTTGATGTAACAGATGCGCATTTCGACAAATGATGTCTCGTCAGTGGAAGAATATGATCCTGTAAAATGTCAATTTGATATTTTGTTAAAATGTTTAAATATTAAATGATTTAGCAAATTTCATTTTTGATGAATAATTTTCAGTTGTCACCATTGAGTTTTTCTATTCGTCCAATCCACATTCTATGACATATGAAGTACTATATAAAACGATATAACAATAGTACCATTACGACGGTACCATTACGACGGGAGTAGTCGCCCACGTGGCGCAGTGGTTAGAGCGTCGGGCTCAAAGATCTGATGATCCTTGAGTCGGGGGTTCGAATCCCACTGTGGGACGTGGGTGCCGGTCTTTCGGATGAGACCGTATAAACCGAGGTCCCGTGTCGCAGTAGGTGTGGCACGATAAAGATCCCTCCCTGCTCAAAGGCCCTGAGTGCCGAGCATAGGCCTAAATTTGCAGCCCTGTCACCGGTAATGGTGACAGCCGCCGGATAGCTGAAAAATTGCTCAGGCGGCTATACAAATATTTTACTAAACATAACATTTTATGTTCATAAATTGACAGATTAAATTATCAAACAAAATCTGTATATGAATTAATTCTGTACACCATGTGCCTGGCCTGTGAAATAATTTATAGTGCACGAGATTCTAACGAAATATTTCTTTGAAGTTATAAGAAATATGAAACCATTCTACTATACACATAAGTGATAATAGTTGTGAACTGTCCTTCATGCAAGTTAGTAGCTCAGTTACGTCATATGCCTACACATATACTACTTTTGGTAATTCTCATCACCAATTTATCAAAATGGCAAAGTTGGAATCATTTGTTAAACAAATATAGTTTTGTTATCAAATTGCATGAACCATACATGATTTTCTGTGCTTGATCACAGGTGTTTTCCACACGCAAATTGACTCACAGTTCGAAAAAAAATAGTATACCTTAAAATTTGAATTAATTTTCATTTTCAATAATATCCCTGCTGGTCACTGAGGTCTTATCGAAAATACTGACACCTTTATAATGTTAACATCATGTTGCACAAATGGGCAAAAAAATGTACAATGCATTTTGTAAACCACCGACAGTTTCAGTCACCATAACATTCATTTACCATTTAGAGTTGGTGCTGAGCGCATAGGATAGATAATATATTCATATAGTAGCTATTTAAGAAAAACAACACTAAATCTGTTTCGTGTCTTCATTGTCAAGAAAGCATTTATCTTATTTAGTAATACTTGAAATAATTTGGTTCAATTATATTAGTTTTGATATCAAGCTCTAACATATCTTCATTCTCATTACGATTTGCCTTCATTGCCTATAAAAACAATTCTCTGTATTATTCTTATATGAAATATGGGAGCCTCCGTGGCCGAGTGGTTAGAGCATCGGGCTCAAAATCAGAAGGCCTCTCACCTCTAGTCGGCGCGGGTTCGAATCTCGCTCGCGCCGATATATGTGAGAAAGTGTGCCAGTTTACTTTCGGAAGGTCGGTGGTCTCTTCCCGGGTGCATTGTATCAGGGTTCTCTCCTCCACCAATAAAAACTGGACGCCACCAGATAACTTAAAAGTTGTTGAGTGTGGCGGAAAACAACAATCAATCAATCAATTTTATATGAAATGTCTAAGTAGATATAAAAGAAATTATCTTATTACTTTTTAAAATTAATTTAAAAAGATCGGGATCTGGAAGCCCGATTGCATTCTAAGGGTGTTCAGAAATTGGGTATGTAAATTTCCCACTGTGTATATTGTTTTGAAAAAATAACACTATCACTTGCTTTTTTGGTGTATTTTTAGGAGAATACTTAAAGCAGCAAGTCTTAAATATTTAAAATAACTAAATAAGAGATAATAACCGGCTTATCGGGCTTTGGAGGCTGTAGGATGCTACCAAAGGGTTCAAACAAATCAGAAAATCAGGTATTCTTTTGGATTCTACATGGGATACATACTGGGGTAGTGGGCTGAATGAGACCGGGACATCACATACCGTAGTGCAGCATAGACCGGGCCAAAATAGGTTAGGGCAAATTCGTGACAGCACATTTAAGACTGCTCTTTACTAATTAAACTTTATATATATATATATATATATATATATATATATATATATATATATATATAACAATACACATTAAAACATTTAAAATTTACTTTAATGATGATCATTACAATTGAAATAAACCATTTGAGAACCTAGACGTAAAATGGCTGAAATATTGCCAACACGGCGTAAAACCCCAATCAATCAATGAAAACCTAGAAATCAAACCCGAACACGCTCGTATATTTAAAATCCCTTACCTGTTAAAGAGAAAAAAGATTCGCGTTCAAGATTTCACAGTCGTCTTCCATTTCTCTTTGTTGCCACTATTTACATCAACTTTTTAATTCAAACTTAAAGGTAACGTATTTATTGCATCCAAACCATTTAATTTTCTTATTGCTCAGTCAAGTTTATTTTTAACCTTTTGTATAATATTAGTTTTTACTTTACGAAGATAATTTATACATACTCTTGCCCTTTGACCAGTTGTGTCCGTTTGAACGTTTTTCTTCTTTTGACCAAATACATTTGATTTTTTTTATTTATCGTACAATCTACAAAATGTACACAACATAACCCCTTAGAGAGTCCCATTTCGGTGAAAAATTCATATGAGGTATTTCCGCACTTCTTTATCAACTATTTTTTTTTATCCAACGCCATCGATGTATATAACAGTGTTCTAATCGGGATAACAAGTTTGAAACAACTCTGTAGTTCTTTTGTGTTACGATAATACCTTGACGACTGTTCTTAGAGTGTGCAGATGATTTATTTGCATACCTTGATAACTTATTCGAGAATGTCTCGCTCATATTGAGACGTCACTGTTCTTCGCGCTCAGGGTCGTAGCTGCGAGGGTTCTTTAATGTGCCAGCGCCTGTTGTTTATTGGATAATTAACCGCCGAGCTTTTGGAGAAGGAGTCATCACTACCTATGTTTACATCGTAGGTTTGATGCGGACATGGTACGAACGCTCTACCATTGAGCTACTGCGACCAATTCGTTCAGAATAGAATTCGATGCTGTTATGCTGATTGATGGTAAACAGTTGATAATACAGGGTTTGAGCAGTCTCGTTTAAAGCAAGTGTTTAGGAAATTCTGTGGTCATTATAATGATTTAATTTAAAAATACAAACTGCCATTAGGTTGAGTGCTGTCTGACGTGTTTTATACCAATCGTTATCAGCTTTTTATACATACTAATTTTGACTATGGGTTACCGTGTCTTGGCTGGTGTTGGCATATTAAGAAACCCTCATGGTACGGTCCTGAGCGCTGAGCATATGTCTAAATTTGTAATATTTCACGTATAACTGGTGACTTCTCAATATGAGTGAAAAAATCTCGACTGGACGTAAAGTATACCACGTTTACTTGAGCTCACCGATCAACATTGGATACTTTCTCCTCCTACACGCATATCCGTCTTTAAGTGTAGTACAGGTCACGAGTATTTCGCACCGCACGGTGGAAAACACACGGTGTAGAATGGTCTGTGTTACAATGTGCACACGGCTTGACACGGTGTATGTATTTCGAATACACAAGAAGTCCACCTTGTCTAAATATGTTGGTCCAATACCCTCCGTGTCACACTGCGTCTATATGAGATCATATAAAATTGTTTTAATTTTAAAGCGTATGAATGAAGATGTGAATTATGATATTGAAACCTTAATTCATTCAAAAGCTTCAACATGAGAAGAAAAAATCTCTTGCCATGGCTTTCAATTCGACCTATAGATATATCAACGACATTTTATCTGTTAACAATGATCATTTTCTTTCATATGTCGATTCGATGTATCCCAGTGAACTTGAAATAAAGGCTACATCTGCTTCGTACTTAGATATTTTACTGAAAATTAATGCTGGCGGCAAACTAATCATTGAACTTTATGACAAACGGGATGATTTCATTTTTTCCCTCGTCAACTTCCCTTATCTAAGTGGCAATATTCCATCATCACCTGCATATGTTGTTTATATCTCCCAATGGATTCGATACGCAAGAACATGTTCTGCATATGATCAGTTTTTCAATCGTGGCAGTCTACTTACAAAGAAGTTGATGTTACAGGGGTTTGTACAATATAATCTAAAGTCAGCATTTCGCAAATTTTATGGACGTTGTAATGATCTTGTTTGCCAGTACAACTTTCCATTAGGTCAAATCTGTCTGAAGTATTTTATACCAATTATCACGACGTTCTTGCCACACTGATTCTGCCTGCGGATTACTCCGTTTATCTTTCAAGAGATAGGGATCACTCCGGTTGTGACCGGTCCATGGGGACACTTATTCCTCATAAGCACCTAATTTCTCCTCTGGTGTGACCAGAGGTCTATGCTTGCCCATCTCTCTGATTTGTATTTTCTATGGGAATTACGAGATTGAGAAGTTTTTCATACATTTCAAATGATTTATATATCTACAAAATCCATATCACATTAATCAAAGAATTTAAAATGGCTCATGAAATATAGATTTTGATAGTTCAAATGAAAATTCATCCTTCGTGTGACACTGTTAAAATACACCACAACTCCTTTTGGACACACTATGGTATGCGGGGGACTCTAGGATTCAACGCTGACGCAGAGATCTGATTTCAAAGGTATCGAATTTTCTCTAGAGTAGACACATGCGAAAGCGTGGACTTTTGGTATGGGAGGTATTGTTTTTCCAGGAATACCCGTGGTATTGAGGGTTCCTTTGTTAAATGTGTAACAGTTGCAGTTGCGAAACATCGGTTCTGTCGGATGTTAGTTTAGATTCCGTTGGTGGGATTGTCATTCGTACAGTATGGAACCCTCAACGATTATTTCAAAGCGTTAGTATTATACAATAGGTACAACGTAGAATAGAGAAAAAGTCTTTGTATCTTTTGATGATGTGTCAGGATTTTAAAAAGCATTTGCTTTATGGGTTATATTTGGTGACAAAAACAATTCATATACCATAATTTTTGCTTTTCATTACACCTCATAACAGAGTGACTCGATCGTAGTTATCAAGTACCACTTTAATTGATTTCGTTATCACTGCAGCCCTCATTCGAGGGTTTGTTTTGAATTTTGTAAAGAGTTTCTTCAAGTAAAATATCATTTATGTATCTCATGGCGAATGAAGTACATCTTCAATATTTGTGTTTCTCATATGGCGAATGGTTTCGCATTCAATAAATTATTTGAAGGATTATGTGTACCGTTTCCTTCCAGATATTTTAACGTTTTTGCAGGTTTGTTATACGTTTTAAAATCTAGAATGCTATTTGCATCAAATCACTTTCCTTTATATACCGAAGTGTCCATAAAATGCATTAAGAGATATTTCATATGTGAATTTAAGTAGCTGGTGAGTAGAATTTGCTATAGTGAATAAATCATGGGGATCCGGGTTGTTAGAATAGATCCTCAATACCCCTTGATTGTCGTAAGAGGCGACTAAATGAGGCGGTCCTTCATATGAAAAAGTCAAATTCGAGGCCCCATGTCACAGCAGGTGAGGCACGATAAAGATTCCTCCCTCCTCAAAGGTTTTGATGTACGTTTTTAAAATGCAAATTGTCTCAAATCATCTTCCTTGATACACCTTAGTGTCCTCGAAATTTCTTTTTACATATATTTCATATGTGAATTTAAGCAGTTCATGAGTAGAATATGCTATCGTAAAAAAGTAAGGATTTCGTTTTCTTTGCCATGAAATATAATAAAAGTATTGTCACGATAATGCCCGTGGTACCATATGCGATGTTTACCTGGATTTTTTTTTTAATTCCTTGGGGTTGTCTGTCGTACTAGGATATCGCATACAGATGGTGAGCTTTTAGGCCCCTATAGAACATCCAATGATCTGTTCAATTTAAAAACACTACTTGCGAAGAAGACTCATATCGCCAGTGAATGATGTATTATTGCACAGACAGATTTGTCCGATTTACTGTAGTATATTTCTACTGTGGTAATTAATGACTCAAATTGCATGTGTGTATAGAGTACTATAACATCATATCTGACCATGTATTAAGTAAGAAAATATGTGGTTCCTATCAGCCAAGTATCTCAACAATTACTTGACTCTACACTAATTAATTGTGTCGTCAGTGTGATGCGGTTTGCATCAGTATGTTTGTTAAAACCTGTGGTCTTTGTTGATACCAAGTGCTGAAACCTTTGTAGTGACATGCAGTTTTAATGACTCCATACCAGTGTAGTTCCTTTCCTTATTCATTAATTTCGGGTTTTATCAAATAAACATCGAATTTATTAAATAAAAAACGAAAATATTCCGTTTTCAAAACAAAAAAAAATATGCAATAAAAAACCGAAAATATTAAATAAAAGACAAAGTTGCCAACTAAAACACCAAAACGAAATAAAGAACGAAATTATTAAATAAAAGCGAAATTATTAAAAAACAAAATTATTAAATTCAAGAGAAATTATTTAAAAAACGAAATTATTAAAAAGTTTCGCTTCTTATTTAATGATTTCGTTTTTTACTTAAGTTTACTCTTTAATTTGGATTGCAATAATGGACTTCCGTACATTGTGGATATGTAGACAATGGAGTTTTGACATATATTGCATATGTATAATTATTTTTACATAGTCTATCCTAAAAGGTAATTAAAGGGTACAATCTGAAAAGTATTTAAGTTGTATGCTGCAACAGAATGTTGCAGTGAAATTGTCTACATCATCTACAGCAGAGCTTACCTGTCCAAATGACGGATCAGAGATTCTCTTCGATGGAATTGGATTTGAAACCCAAAACATTCCGATTCCCTGAAGCTGGAAACACTGTCATCCCTACGAAAGCCACTTAAATTCATATCTTCATGTACAAACTATATCGTAAGAAAGTTACTATAATATGTGGCATGTCTTCGTGTTCAATTTCCATTTTGTTTTTTGTGGGACTAAACCAAATGATGACAGGATCATGAGCACTGAAAACCACGTGACTACTTATATTTGTACGTCTATAGCTCTCCATTACTTACGTATGTTTACCACTCTTTACTGATAGTTTTTGTAAAGGCCCAGGGTGTAAATTTGATCATGTAAACGCAATTGCATATATGCAAAAGTAAATATACATATGTTTAAATATACACCCGCGTGTACATCTACTTTGACTACATGCAGATTTACTTTTGCATATGTGTGTATTTACACCGACAGTGCAAAGGTAAAATGAAGAAAATTTGTATGGGGAGGAATATATGTAAATATTTTGAAAACGATGCAATTTTGGGAACTCGACTTTCTTCAGTCAGGTGATCGAAAGTAGAACCCGCAAACACAATGCCCATTCCTCTTCGTCAGGCAAGGAAAGTTGTGACGAAGGATATGGAATCGAAAAACAGGCATCCGAGGAACAATCTGCTGAAGAAGAAAAACCAAATGCAGATTTAAGCAACGACGCTGCAGATCATCCGACCGATGAAATGCCCGCGGAAACAACACAGACTGGGATTAAGACACATAAGGAAATATCTAAAGCAAGCAAAACTAATGTCCCGAAGGACCGAAAAAAAGAAGAAAGTAAAATTAAAAAGGATAGTAAAGGGAGGAAAGCAAAAAGAGTATATTAGAGGAAGCTCTTGGAACCGTTATGAAAGGTTTCGGCACCACAAACGTAATGTCGGAGGACAAAAATTTGGACCTTGAGATAGAAAAGAAAACGGATTTAACTTGAAAAGGCCAAACTGGAATCGGAAGTACGACAGAAACGAGAGGAACGCCAACATCAGTTCAATATAATGAACTTAATCATGAGGATGGTTAGTGGACAGCGTCCGCCAGGGCTCAAACCGAGTGTATCCCAGTCCTCACATTTTGAAGATCCAAGACCTATGTGCAACATAACCTCTCCAAGTACCTCTTATGCTTTATCTACTCCAGCATCAGGGGAAAACTTGCCATCAAACGAAGGCAATACCAGTAGCTTTGGTGACACATCTAACTATAATTTGTAGATGTGAACATTTTAGACTAATTTTCTGCATACTGGAATACGCAACCACTAATCCTGTGTACACATGTTTTCCTCTTTTGAAATATTGCTGCATAGTGTTTAAAACGCATTGCATTCTGTCTATAAAGTAGGTATATGCACACATATACGTGCCTGTTCATTATTATCGTTTAACTTGTTCAATAGCATTTCATTGAAATAAGCATTAGAATAACTTTCCGTCATTCATTTTTACATTTAAGCGAAAATTAAATCTTTACTACAACGTGCAATGGCGATAGCAACTGATATGTTGCAGTTTCACCGCGTATAACGCAACATGTAGATCATAGGTTCATCTTGTATATACCTTCCAAATATCTATTAAAATATGTCCCAGCTGACATCAACAAAGTCACAAATGCTATCAAAACATTAAACGAATGTAAAATAAAGTCCTTTGTAAAACAAAACACAAGGTCATGACGAGGCTGCTTAGCACATGGATATTCCGTCGCCTAAACGACGTCGCCCAGGACGATTTTATTGTCGCCATCTCCATTGGTGTCTTCGTCCCATTCAGGTCTGTATATTTTGTTACTGAGCTCGCATATGTTGTGTAGAACTACACATGTAGCTCTTACTGAACAGGCAAACTCAACATCAACGCCGCTTTGATAGACATTTTCATCGACCTTTCAGTCTTCTGAACGAATTATCTATTGTCATCCAGGCCCTGCTCAACCAATAACTGAAGTCATGCGGAAGGTGCTGAAGGGTAGCGCTCTATTTGAAAATGGTTTCATTAGCCATGATTTGAGAGGATAGGTAGGGTAACCAAGCAATACAATGGATATAGATACTTCGTGCCCTTGAAACTGAACCTTTTTATCCCAGTTAGGACACAACGTTCCGTTTTCGCACATGTGAAAGATTTCTGAGTTAAAGAAAATTCAAGCATCATGCAGGCCAGCTAATATTTATGTCCCTGAAAATATATTTATGATC
The DNA here is from genome assembly GCA_024699665.1 of Ostrea denselamellosa. Lineage (NCBI taxonomy): Eukaryota > Metazoa > Mollusca > Bivalvia > Ostreida > Ostreidae > Ostrea > Ostrea denselamellosa. The sequence continues at coordinate 2,693,222 of JAMZEH010000103.1, forward strand.
GCACAAGCTTACATAACCAATGAGTGGTGGCCTTTCCTATTCAGGTAGTCTCCATGGACTTTAGCTGGTGCAATGATTGACACATGTGTTCCACCCATCGATCCTTTTATCTTCTTATAACAGTTTTAAGGTTCTCTCCAGATAAAAAAGACACATATCTCTGTAGAAAGTTATCGTTAATGACGGTGCAAACCTTGTGCACATACTCGCACACGGTTGATTTTCCAACCCAAACACGTTCCCGATTGATCGATACTCTATGTCGATGACAGCCAGTATGATGTAATAAACGCTTACTTGTGGACACCTAGTGGCTGCCGAACACATTTTTTTTCTTTGGAGCCAAGTAATTGTCCAGGCCATTACAAAGCATTTCAAATGTGCGTCTTTGCATTGAAAAGTATCGATCCACTGAGAATTGTGCAACGTTTGTAACACAAATCTGTCGTACCGGTTTTTTCACCTTTCCCTAAGCCATCCACCCCTAAATCGACCTAGCTCAGCACAAAAACCTAGAGCTACACAGTAAAGGAAAATCCTCCTTCTTCTCAATAATAACAATCCGCCATATTTATTAAACTTCGGGGATCATTACTATTTAACCCTAGATTGTTAAGTACTATAAAATACTTGTGGTTTCCATGACAACTATCGAGCTAAAACCAGTAAGAAAGAAGTTGTGTATATTGCATATATACATGGCAAAACTCCAAATGAAGATTAGCGGAAGACATATGCATTCGTCAATTCAAGCTATTGTATAATCTTTACACTGATTCTGACTACGTATTACTCCGTTTACGTGACCAAGATATAGGGCTCACGGCGGGTGTGACCAGTTGACAGGGGATGCTTACTCCTCCTTGGCACCTGATCCATCTATGGTATGCCCATGATTCAGTGTTTGCATTTCTCTTAATTTTTACATTTTTGGTACCGATCACGGTGGCTCAGTGGTAGAGCTCTCGCCTCGTGAACGGAAGGTCGTGAGTTCGAGCCCCGCTCGGGCCGGCCGCGTCAAACCTAAGACGTTAAAATAGGTAGTGATTGCTCCTTCGCCAAGAGCTCGGCATTACGAAGTGAGAGTCACGGGTCTTTCGGATGGGACTTTATAAACGGAGGTCCCATGTCGCAGCAGGTGTGGCACGTAAAAGAACCCTCACTGCTAAAAGCCATTAGTGCTAAGCATAGGTCTAAATTTGCAGCCTCGTCACCGGTAATAGTGACAGTCGCTGGATAGCTGAAAAATTGCTCAGGCGACTATAAATAAAAAACAAACAAACAAACATTTTTGGTAGGAGTTATGATCACTGTTCGTTATCTTCATCTTTTCATTTAAGTAATCATTCTCTTTACACAATGGTAGAGAATCAATAGCTTTTTCCGCATACTTCAGACTAATTCTGAACGGTCAACCTTCGGATGGCTTTCTAAACCATGTTTTACAGTAATTTGTTGGATGCGCCATTGCGAAATATGTGATATCCTCATCAAAATATTCTAAGACGCGGTTCATTTCTATGTATAGAAAATTAAGAGAAAGGATTGGTTAGAGCACCAGTTGAATTGATTCATGAATTAGCCATTAGTGATAAATAATCCTGTAGTCAAAATATAAACACATTATTATTGGTTAAAGTTTCAAAGATTTATCCAAATCAAACAATTGTTATGTTTGCAGCCATTATCACCAATCAATGTCGGTGTCACACAAGATGTATCATTTCTATTGATCTGTACTTAGTTTTGATGCTTCACTTCTCATTGTTATTTTGAAAAAATTATGTAATTGATGAACGCTAGAAATTCATTGTAACAATTTCAATAACAAATATAATGTTCAATTTGCTAAGTGATGATTCATTAGGTTACCTTTTAAGTATACTGGGGGGAAATATATTAATAACATTAGAACAAAATCAATCACGATCTCAAGTAAAATAATACGTCATTACTAAATGCTGCAGATAGAAACAGACATAGAAAAGGAGAGCAAGGTAAAGAGAAAAAGAAGTATTATCTAAGTATTCTATCAGTTTCAACTCTCCATGTACACGTCACACAAACTATATATTCTGATATTTATATGTAACATATGTCCTTATATGACCAAAAATAGGAGGTGAAATTTACACAAATACCCAATTGTAATGTTTAATTTGAAGTTAATCACCCTGTATGATTACCTGAAAATCGTGATTCAGGTGTGTAGTTCATCATTAAGTAGACACTAAGTTTTACGTTGCAAAAGATTGTTTTCTTTGTAGACTTTAAAAACTAAAGTCTGCTTCATATGCATAATAATGAACAGTGAAAATATTACAATTATCAAAAGTCTTGAAAATGCTCCCAAAATGATATATTTGATACTTATCAGAAATACAAGGAAAATCCCACCTCCATAGGCGTAAGTAAGAGCTAAACCCTCTCTAACGAAGGAGGCCAATTTTGTCGGTTTGATGAAAGATGATTTCAGATATATATGGTATCTTTTACCCCTCGCTTGTGTCGGTCTTAATTTCCGTTGCGATTGTTATATCTGTGAATTACTTCTTTTCTTTGTTGATTAGCTCGCATACTTAAATGTATTCTCTGGATCCAGATGGTGTTTATGTCTCTCAACTGATCCGATGCACTAGAACATGTTATGCGTATAATCAATTTTTAAATTGAGACAGCTACTGAAATATAATTAGGTGTTATAGACGTTTCAACAGTCTCGCTTGTAACCAGCATTTCATAAATTGTATTGTTGTTGTAATGATCTTATACAATCTGTCGTTAAGTCATATGCTTTCTGACGTGTTTCATACCAAATTGTTAGGCACATTATACATATTGATGTTGACTACGGATTAATACTTTTACCTGATCAAGACAGGGCTCACGACGGTTGTGAACAATTCCAGAGGATACTTAATTTTTCAAGGCACATGATTCCAACTCTAGTTGTCCAGGGGATCGTGTTTCCTATACTCTTAATTTCTTTGCGATTGATGGGTTGGTCACGGTTTTGTTATCTTCACCTTTCTCTTTATGAATTCTAATCACTTGGGGGTCACTGTTCTGTTTATAGGGATAAGGAAATATAGGCCTTGACAACCAAAGCAAATGTAATAGCTGGAAATTAAAAACATTGAACACTAATGGGAAGAAAGTGGCATCACATTTACCACATTTAGTAGTGTACGTCATGTCAACCCCTTTTCCAATTGTTTGAAGAGAAACAGAGAAAATTTCAAAAATTGGCAAAAATAAGATAAAACGAGCTGATGTTACAAGGGTTTCTATAGTCTCATCAAAGTCAGCATTTCGTAAATTCAATGGTTTTTATGACGATCTAGTTTGCCAATACAACATTTAGGTCAAATGCTGTCTGACGTGTTTATACAAGTCATTAGGCCGTTCTGTGCACAATGATTCTGACTGCAATTTCCTCCGTTTACCTGATCAAGATATAAGGCTCACGGCGGTTGTGACCGGTCGACATAAAATATCTAATTACTCCTCCTAGGCAACTGATCCCACGTCTGGTATGCCCGGTGTCCGTGTTTACCCATCTATATATAGACATAGTTAAGTGCGTTTTGATTGTTATAGGGACATTTACGTTTATACATAAGTTTATCACTTTTGAGGTACCTCTCTCTCTCTCTCTCTCTCTCTCTCTCTCTCTCTCTTTCTCTCTCTCTGTGTGTGTGTGTGTGTGTGGATCAATTCTCAATCCCAAAGCACCTTTTGCAAATCTATATAAAACTCCCATTGGTACTTTCGGTACTTTGATTAAAAATGTCAACGGTAGATTGAGGGAACATCTTGAAAACAAACCTTCGATGCAGCTATACAGAGCCACTGCTCAAAACTTTCACAGCGTTCTCTCATCGCTATATACATCACTTTATACTCTGCATAGCTGGTCATTTCAATCCATATCTATATTGCACAATATAAATTATATTGCATCGGCGGTTAAAATGATTAATGGTTCTTTTTAGTCAGCAAATGGATTGAACAAAGTCCGATATTTTTACAATGGTACGTCTGTATATATGAACGCCTCCACAATGAAGTAAACAGTATGTGCAAAATATGTGAAATCAAAAAATAATGGATCTGTCTTAGCCAGATTATTTTATATGAAATGTCATATAAACATTTATACTTTTCCAGAATTCATAATCAAATGTTTTAAAAAAGATCTCTTAGATCGGAATCTGCACAACTGATAGATATGCCTGTAACCAAGAGTGAGACGTGCGGAAAACGCAGGTTTGATAATGCAGCGGCCACTCTATGGAACAGTCTTCCATCTAAAATCAGGAAGATTCAAAAACTTGACTGTTTTAAAAAATATATAAAAACCCATCTCTTTCGTCAGGCTTTTAATGTGTGATCTTTTTGATTTGACGTATTTTATAAATCAGTATTGTATGCAACATGCCGGAGAACGGTATCAAAAAAAAATAAATAAATAAATTTTCTAGCACATATTTTATGATTTGTATAATATGAATTAATTTCTAATTTTCTCTGGCTTATTTCTTTCATAGTTTCAATTGTTCATTGTGCGATATTGATACCTGGCATTATTAAGTATTTTATGTATTCTGTATAATTTTGATTTGCATTTTAGTATAGTGTAAGGCGCTATATACGTGCATTTTTATATATATTATATTATAAATAAACATGATGGATTTTTGCTGAAAAGAGTTTGAATATCAAAGGTAAATACCGTCGCTTTTTTTCATATATGATTATTTGTGCGACCGTTATACAAATTACACTCCAAAACTGTTACGGTGAACGCATGCGAACCACGCAAGATGTTGTGGACACACTCTACAAAAATCTGAAAATCCATCGTTTCTGTGAGGCCATATTTTAGATTCAGTGGTGATGAAGAGATAATATTACATTGACCTTTGTTAGCCTAAACAAATTTACTCATAACTAAACGACTAGTTTCTAATGTCATAAACCTCCCTGGGATCCGGGTTAAAATAGATATTCATTACCCCTGCTTGTCGTAAGAGGCGACTAAATGGGGCGGTCCTTTGGATGAGTCCGCAAAAACCGAGGCTCCACGTCACAGCAGGTGTGGCACATTAAACATCCCTCCCTGCTCAAAAGGCCGTAAGCGTCGAGCATAGGCCTAAATTTTGCAGGCCTTCACCGGCAATGGTAGCGTCTCCATATGAGAGAAATATTCTCGAGAAGGACGTTAAACAATATACAATCAATCAATCAATCTAACGTCAGATTTTTTTTATTTTCAAGGGCAGACAATGTTTCTAGCACAGTCCAACAAATAATAATCAAAATTACCGTATTCTAAATGATCTGATAAAGGAAGATGATATTGGCAGCACCGACTCCGAAAACACACTTTCCCAAGCACAAGTGAGAAGAAACGAGCGAGTAGGACGTCTCAAGCGTGTTATTTCTCATGTAACACTCCCCATAGTACTCAATACCAAAGTATATTAATTGTCTAATTCTAGTTTCCATAGCACACCGTCTAATTACGGATTCAATGTCCTTCCAATCAATCTGACTTCTAAAATTAACAAAGCTTGTAAACTCTGTGTTACTGCCGACAGCATGGTAACAACCAATAGGTGTATAATCCGGAATGTTCGCTTGTATCGTATTCCCACTACCTACAATAGATTTTAAAGCACTATCCATTTCCATGACCATTTATCATCATCATTTAAAGGATTTCCACATTTTAGGCTATAAACAGAACACAAAGATAAGATATATACGAGGACGACTAATAAGGCATTTTATAGCTTTAATATAGAATTTCCACTGCCTACAAGACCAGTGCCAACTGCGGTACTTCCTATGTACTATAGATTTGTCGACTCTTGCAATGAACCTGAATAACTGATGTCTGATAAGTAATAGAAAGTATTGGCCCCCAGGCCGATCAGTGGCCATTAATCAATGTATTGCTCGAGTTTGAGACAAGTTCATTCAATGTTTTGCCATGTAAAGAAATAGATATGTTCTCAGCTGTCTTACCCTGTATACAGTTGGAACACCCATCATTCATCTGGCACTGTGTGTCACTTTTACATGTGTAGGGCATTGTGGGATCGCTTCCTCCTTCATCACAGACAAGATCATGTCTACAGCTGTGGTTGCTGCAGCTTCCGGTGTACAGGACTTCCTGTGGAATAGACATAGAACTTTAGCAATGTCTGCTCAACACACAGAAATGTCCAATATTGTCGTCGAATGTTTCAAACATATATGTGTTACGTTAGTGCATATACTAGTACAATATGAGAGTAAAGCTAACATGTAAACAATTGATAAACTATTACAATAAAAGTTTACATATACTCTTTGAAACATGATTTTACATAGGAAATATACATACTTCACTCCAGACGTTGATATCGAAAGATCGAATGTGATTTAGATTTTCAAGAAGATGAACTCCAGGAACCACATGACTTTTGTAGTTAAGATAACATTTCTTGTCCCTGGTGTCAAAGTTGAAGGACAAACATTTCCTCTGAAGCTTGCACCTTCTACCACACAAGAGCATACTGTTGGTGAAAAAGTTAAAATACGAAGCGTTGACGACAGTATTTCCGGATAGGACGTAAAATGTCTCGAGATGACAACAAGTAGTTAAACGCAACAGAAAAATGAGCGGGATTAGATTAACTTCAGACGTCTTCATCATAAATTTCAATAAAAACGATCCCCACTTTCCTTCTCTGACTCTAACCATGGTTATATGGGCACGTGTTGTTTTCCATTGCTGGTTCTAAATTAATCTAGGATATGTTATTGTTGAAATATCTCCATTAATATTTAAAGCATTCATAAATCAGGTGATTAACGTGAATATCTATTAAAGATCCGGATTACTATCGGACATTGTCCGTTTGAAGTTAACACATCTATTCATTAATCCATAAGTTTATCATAGTAACGAATGCGATGTTGCTGCGGAAAAACCAAATATGAAAGCCAAATATTCAAATAGTAATTCAAATCATCTTATCCTTAATTCATTTAACAGCATGGAAGGAAGGAGCACGCATTCGATGGACAATTTTTTTTCCGGGAAATCAATCACTCCTCCAAACCACATTTACTAAATACGATTGTGGTCTATTTACACAGTGTCACACTGGTCTACAAAACTTTGGAATCCATTTGTAAAACAAATATAACTCACAATTCATTCCGTTAAATAAATTCCTAGTAGAACTGGAGTAAGCTTTTAGAAATCTGGTGGAGACTGAGGTTATTAAAACAGGCATTGATACCTCTAATTGGAAGTAACAAATGCTGCAGGTAAACCTTAAAAACTCTGACGCTTCAGTAATGCTTTATTTCTGGAGAAAATTACAAAAATACTGATAGACTGGCATTACACTGAATGTTTCTTTTATTATTCTTTCTGAAGTTCTGAAACACAGAACTATATTCATTTTTATCTTAATTGCGTCTAAATTGTTCTTCATTGATGGTCTTCTTGATCTATGAACTGGAAAGTCATCAATAGATTTATCTAAGCCCACAATATAGATTGACGTCTCTCCTGTCTACAGATCAAAAAGAGATGGATACAAGCTGCAGTGACATGAATAAAATCTACTCTACTTACATTGAACTTACTGAATACATTGAACTATCTGATATACGGAAGTAAAAATAAATCTCCAGTAACATTATCTATATAGTTCAACACTGGTTCCATTATACTTTGGGTAAAATGAATCAATTCAGGTCACTCCCCTGAATTTCAGTATATCCAGAATAGACTGTATATAGCTCTGAAGCTTGGCATGCAACATCAACATGTACTTATGATTAGTGATGGATATACACTCTCTTCAGTATCAGAAATTAGCCCTTCCTTTTTAGAGTGAATTTGTATAGATATTTTCATCACATCTACTTGCACAACACTATCACAATTGGGAAGGTACCCAGCTAGTAATACACACAAGCAAGAGGAAAAGAAGAGGAAAGCTTCCTGAAAAATCCAATTACGTAATGAAAGATAGAAAGACGAAGAAAGTTTATCATGATTTAGTACAGGTAAAGAGAAAGACAGAAAGAGACACACATACAAAGAGACAGAGACAGACACATAGGGACAGAGAGACGGATACAGATAGACAGACACAGAGAAATGGAGAGAAAGACAGAGACAGACACATCGGGACAGAGAGACGGATACAGATAGACAGACACATAGGGACAGAGAGACGGATACAGACAGACAGACACATAGGGACAGAGAGACGGATACAGATAGAAAGACACATAGGGACAGAGAGAGACGGATACAGATAGACAAACACATAGGGACAGAGAGACGGATACAAATAGAAAGACACAGAGAAATGGAGAGAAAGACACAGAGAAATGGAGAAAAAGACACGGAGAAATGGAGAGAAAGACAGAGAAATGGAGAAAAAGACACAGAGAAAGACAGAGAAATGGAGAGAAAGACACAGAGAAATGGAGAAAAAGACACGGAGAAATGGAGAGAAAGACACAGAGAAATGGAGAGAAAGACACACAGAAATGGAGAGAAAGACACAGAAATGGAGAGAAAGACACAAAGAGGGAAAGAGATAGAATTAGCGCAGGACATCACCACCCAATAAATTTCACCAACATCATATATTACTCTCTTATCGTCTGAGAAATATGGTTTTCTTCAAACTAATAATGATTAATAAAAGTTAACTGTAGCAATACTTGGAAATTGTCCAATCATAGAACAGAACATAGAACAGAACACATAGAATAGAACATAGAATAGAACATACATAGTTACGTTAATCATGGAAAAGATGATCCATTGCTATGTTTATCACAGAAAAGAATATGCATATTTAGTATTTAGATATTTTATTGAAATTGTATTGCTGTCTGACGTGTTTCATACCAATTGTTAGGCCGTTCTTGGCACACTGATTCTGACTACGGATTACTTCGTTTACCTGATCAGGATATAGGGTCCCCGGCGAGTGTGATCGGGGGTTGTTTACTACATGATCCCACCATTGGTGTATACAAGGGTCTGTGTTTGCCCATCTCTCTGGTTTGTATTTTCTATAGGAATTACGTCATTGAGTACTTTTCGTTATCTTTGCCTTTTCATGGTTAATGTTAATCACAGAAAAGAGCATGCATCGTTACGCGTCAGGGGTTTACTTTTTGACACTGGAGTTATGACGAATCTGTGACTGTGCAGTTGCTGCTGTGTCTCATTATTTGATGTAATGATAAATAAAACGTCTTGCTTTTCAAACAACTTATATACCCCTATATATTGCATTCACCGAAGCATAAACCTTTCTATTTCAGTGTATCATATTTTTTTCGATATAAGCAGTGATGATTTTCTTAATAGGTATTACATAAAACTCTATATTCAAGGATTGATTACAAATATAACTGCAAGAAACAAAGTCTGTTTGGTTTTTATTGTGAGGGGAATACATTGTAAATTCATATTTCTGTTCTTAAATATTTTGTTTTAAACAGTTCCAATCCCGATGTCAAATATGAAAAAGAGAATTTTTTTTTGTTTTGGTATGATGATCCATCAACACACGAAAGGTTTCTGTAGATATTTTTTATTCTGAATGTTTCAGAATGTTTAAATCTCTCATATATTATATTACACGGTACACTAGATGTTGTTTTGAAATAAGATCAATTATTGTAATACACTGTATTTAATGGTTGTTCTAAATGTCACTAATGTGTGTATATTTACACAACCCATCGCATATTTAAAGCGCCTTTCATTTCCATTTCTAGAACAAATCTTTTTTTTTTTTTCTGAATTTCCTCTGAAAAATCAATATACAGTGAGTGAAGTTTTCGCAAATCCTATGGTCATTATAACGATCTAGTTTGCCAATCCAACTGCCATTGGGTCAAATGCAATTTGTTTTTACACACTGATTTTAACTACGTATACCTCTGTTTACCTGATCAAGATATACTGCTCACAGTAGGTGTGAACGTGCGACAGAGGATGCATAATTCTCCCAGGCACGTAATCCCACCTCTGGTATATCCAGGTATCGTATTTGCCTAACTCTATATTTTGTAATCTTTATAGGAGTTGCGCAATTCCTCACTATTCGTTATCTTCACCTTCTCACAAGTGCATCCAAACATTTTCAGCAAAAACAAACTTTGCGGTGCTTAGATATAGACCATCTAATACACAATCCACATATGTGTTTTTGTATTTCGTTTTCTTTCAAGTATAGTCCAGCTTGACATGTCACTACTGGTAATGTCCATACCGTTGAAATTGACGATCTGAAATCACCTGTTACAAGGTCAATAATTCAACTAATCTCAACCTCTCAATTGGCAACGGAACATTTCAGAATGGATAAGAAGTATAAGAAGAATATTAAAACACGTGTTAAACACATCAAAACAAAAGTGTGTACCATGTATCCTTCTGTGTTTAGTAAACCAGAGGTGATATGAGAATTAAATAGGTAACATGAGGAATGTGTTTTGGTTCCAGTTGACATAGCTTGCAGTAACATTGTATTTGCTTCTAAGGCTCATTATGCCAAATGTATTTTAAACGAACTTGTCATTAATTCCAAATTTGGCATCCTACTTTGTACTCCAATTGCCCTTTCAAACGAAAAAATATTTTCAAAATCATACCTCAGTTTTAAACACATTTAATATTCCGTTCATAAGCGCCGAGCATAGGCCTAAATTTTTCAGCCCTTCACCGGTAATGGTGACGTCTCTATATGTGAGAAAGATTCTCGAAAAGGACGTTCAACAATATATAATCAATCAATCAAACAATATTTTCAAAGATTTTTGAGCTCCTCAATGACAATACCTTGATATACTTTGGTGATCAGCCCTTCCAACAGTCTCTTCGAATTCTCATGCGCACGAATTATTCTTCTCCTTTATTAGTTAACCTGTTTTTAACTTTTATCAGACAAACCTTATTCAAAAGTTTTTACATGAGAAAATATCTCTTCCTGTGGCTTTCAACTATATATTGATGACATTTTATCTAGTAAGGATAATTATTTCCATTCATGAAAAAGGCTAAGACAACGAATAGTACTCAATCTCGTAATTCCAATAGAATATAAAAATCAGAAAAATGGGCAACTACAGACCCCTTCACATATCAGAGTTAGGATAAAGTGCTTAGGAGGAGTAAGCATCCCCTTTTAACCGATCACACCCGATTGTGATGTGTTATATTTCAAGTTCACTGGGATATATCGAATCGACATTTGAATGTTTGTTTCTTTGTTTTACGTTCCGTCGAGAATTTTTCACTCACATTGAGACGACACCAGCTGTAGGTGAAGTGAAACAAATTTAACGCTGAGGGCTGTAGCATTGGGAGTTATTTAACGTGCCACGCCTGCCGCGACACGTGACCTCCATTTCAAGGTCATATCCGAAAGACCCGTGATTCTCACTTCTAAATGCCCTGCGTTTGGCGATGGAGCAATCACTACCTATTTTTGCGTCTTAGGTTTGATGCGGCCATGGCACGAGCAGGGCTCGAACTTCTGGTTACGAAGTGAACGCTCTAACCATTGAGCTACTGCGACCGGTTGACATATGAATGGAAATGACCATTTTTAATACACGAAACGCCGTCGATATATCTAAATGTCGAAATGAAGGTCAAAGCAAGATATTTTTTTTCTTCTCATGTAGATTGGCCTTCATAATCAAGAGCTTGTTCTGCGTATAAGTATTTTTTTTTAATCGAGGCAGGCAACTGACAAACAGGTTAATGTTACAGGGGTTTCAACAGTCTCGTTTAAAGTAAATATTTCCCAAATTTTATGGTCATGAGAACAATTTAATTTGCCAGTAAAACCTGACATGGCGTCATTTGTTGCCTGACGTGTTTCCTAAGCACTGTTAGGACGTTCGTTACACACTGATTTTGATAACGTAATACTCCGATTACCTGATGAAGATAGAGGGCTCCCGACGGGTGTGACCAGTGAACAGGGGATACTTACTCTTCCCAAGCGCCTGATCCCACCTTCGGTGTGTCCAGGGAGGTTGATCAATATTCGTTATTGTCACCTTTTCATATTTTCATATTTACATTACTAGATACTTTTCAAATCTGGAATATAATTACATAAAAGGGAAGATTCGGTCGTACCGATAAAATTGATAATGTCCTTCTCTGGATTTTTTTTCTTTTTGTTCTACTAAAATATCATAGAAGTATACATCATCTGTTAGTGGTCCGTGCGTCGTCAACTAAACCTGTAGCAAAACCCAGAGAAGCAGGATTTCTAAAATACCCTTCCCGCAGAATGTCTAATTTTTATAGATAAATATTCATTTATTTATTGTGTTTTTTCTGCAAACAAGATGGAGACGAAGACAATGCTTCTCTTTATCTGTATCTATCATCATATTTATTTGTGTTTTTTCTGCAAACAAGATGGAGACGAAGACAATGCTTCTCTTTATCTGTATCTATCATCATATTTTCACAGTGAACGCCTGTCAAAAGTCATAAGGTAAGTAAATACCAAAAAAAAAAAAAAACAAAAAAAAAAAAAAACCTACGAAAATGAAAAACACAGGATGAAACGGCCTTGTCTGGCGTCTGTTTGGTACTTTGAAATGAAAATGATCATTGTTATTAAAAAAAAATAATAATAAGTCCTCGATATATCTAAATGTCGAATCAATGGCCACAGCAAGATATTACTTTTCATATAGACCCTTTTGAATGAATTCTACTTCACAGAAATGTGAAAACAGGTCAGCTACTAAAGGAGCACGATTCGTGTCCATGGAAATTTTAACAAGCTGTTGGAAGACCTGATCACCAGTCTACGAAAATATTGTCAATGAGGATCTTGATCTTCCGGTTGTGTTCTGGAGATTTTTTGTCTATATCCATGTACTGTGTAAAATTTGGTCTTCGATTCTATCCTCACCCCAAAGCCCAGGGTCCATATTTTGTAGGGAAAAAACGTAAAAATTTTGAATCTAAAGTATTTGAAAATGTTTGCATATAAGTGGCTCTATGGAGTGGTCAGAGCATTGCGCTCAAAATCACAAGGCCTCTCGCCGCTAGTCGGCGCGGGTTCGATTCTCGCTCGCGCCGATATATGTGAGAAAGTTTAATAATTTACATTCGGATGGTCGGTGGTCTCTTCATGGGTAAATTGTATCTGGGTTCTCTCTTCCACCAATAAAAAAAAATGGACGCCACCAGAAAACTGAAAAACTGTTGAATGTGGCGGAAAATAATAATCAATCAATAATTTGATTTAGTGTGGTAATGCCGATATTGATCTTTTTTTTTTTTTTATTTCATGTCTTTATTCTCATGTAAAACTCTGAATCCAAATTTTAGCCGCACCCTTCCTTCAGGCATCATGATTTGATCAAACATGATTGATTGATTGATTAAATATTGTTTAACGTCCTGCTCGAGAATCTTTCACTCCTATGGAGACGTCACCATTGCCGGTGAAGGGCTGCAATTTAGGCCTATGCTCGGCGCTTATGGCCTTTGAGCAGGGAGGGATCTTTAACGTGCCACACCTGCTGTAACACGGAACCTCAGTTTTTGCGGTCTCATCCGAAGGACCGCCCCATTAAGTCGCCTCTTACGACAAGCAAGGGGTACTGAGGATCTATTCTAACAACCCGGATCCCAACGGGGTTGCTCAAACATGAATCTGCACATCATGGAAATGCTTTCATATCAATGACAAACCATGGTCAGTATTTCTTAGGGACATTTTTTTATATCTTTGACCCCTATGATGGCTGTAACCATCCTCCCGGGATCACGGTCTGCACTACCTCCATGTTTTCATACTTCTCATCCTGTTTTTTTTTTTTTTCTCCCAAATCTTCCCATCGAGACTTTTCAATTGTATTATGGCCCAAACGTACCCCTGGTCACTCTTGAATCTGCACTACTTAAAGATACTTGCCTATTGATATTAGAGCAAGATTTTTAAAATTTTCTCCTGTATGTATAGCTATTTACTTACGCGGATCACAGGATCTGATCATAATCAGTTTGATGCGACACTCATTCATGAATTAATTGGGATTAAAACAACAGTACCCGAGAATGTTTGCAATCTAAAGAGCATTATGAAATTTTAGTTTTCATAGATGGCTTATTGCTCATTGTGATTATTAGGACAATTGTATCTGCTTGATGTCCATATTTTCTATCTTATTTTCAGTAGAGGGTCAATTTAACCTCATTCTGGTACTACCCCGTGGGGATCCGGGTTGTTAGAATAGATCCTCAGTACCCCTTGCTTATCGTAAGAGGCGACTAAATGGAGTGGTCCTTCGGATGAGACCGCATAAACCGAGGTCCCGTGTCACAGCAGGTGTGGCACGTAAAAGATCCCTCCCTGCTCAAAGGCCATAAGCGCCGAGAATAGGTCTAAATTCGCAGCCCTTCACCGGCAATGGTGACGTCTCCATGAGTGAAAGATTCTCGAGCGGGACGTTAAACAATATTTAATCAATCAATCATTCTGATACTAGACTCCTGGGGTTATGAATCTCACAAGTTTGGTAGAGGGCCCTATGCTCATTATAATCACACACACATTTTTGCTTCCTTGATGTCTACAACTAGAATTTTTCTTAAATGTAAAACATTTTTAATCTACAACCAAATTGGTCCCACTATGAACATTGAAACCACATTCTGTGAATTTCAGTTTTCGTAAAGGATATGTTGCTCATTGTAATCATGCCAACAGCTCGACTCTGAATGTTCCCAAAATTTCAAAGATATATTCATTTTGAATACGATCGACCTAACTCCACACTGGGGCACGAACACTGAATCCTGGGGAAATGAATTTCACGAATTTGGTATAGATATCACAATAAGCATGCCCACAGTGCGACTGTTTAATGCCCAAAAGTAAAGATTTCTCTTATATAATACATCTACATGTATGACCAGGTTAGCACCACCGTGGGAAATAAAACTCTGAACCAGAGGACATGAATTTTACATCATAGGTATAGGGCTCATTGCTGACCATAGTCATGCCAATAGTATGACTGCTTGATGTCCAGGAGCAAAGAGTTTTGCAGATTACATTAACTTTGATAGTTTTGGTTAAACCCATCAAGCCCAAGGAAGGCCGAGTTCATGAAATTCACAACTTTTGTTTCCCATGACCCATAGATGTTATGAACCAAAATTGGTTCAAACTGGTACAATCGTGTTTTTTTTTCTTTTTTGTTTTGTTTTGTTTTTGTTTTTTTGGTTTTTTTTTTTTGGGGGGGGGGGGGGGGGGGTGGTGGTTGTTTTTTGTTTATTTTTGTTTGTTTGGTTTTTTTTTGTTTTCTTTTTTTTGGGGGGGGGGGGGGGGGGGGACTGAAAATGTTCAAAAGTACATCATCACATACAATAGATGAAAACAAGCAGCAAAAGGTCACCTGGGTGACTCAGTGGGTTAAAAAAGAAGGAGTTGAGCTTGTGTTCACTGATACATGATGGAGATTTCATAACAATAGAGGCTGAATTTTGTTGTAATTTATTCATGAACGAATGAGAGAAATATTATGAAAAAAAATATTATGCATAAATGAAAGTTGTGAACCAATGTACACATAACATTTGCATGTCACATGACCTTACATTCAACACAAACAACCTGACTCGATATTTCAAGTCCACTACAATTTTTCTGTTAACTACATCAGTCAAAAACTCTGTTTTTTAAAACATTATCAAAATGTTAACACTAGAAAAGTCTATAACCAAACGGTTGTTTTGAGTGTGAACATCACCTCTTTTTTTATGATCTACAGACTTTTATAAAACCATTGGACTTGCTATTGTATGTTAAAACTGTACGTATGAGAAAAAAAACCCACAGCAGCAAAGACAGACATACAACATTCATAGGAGTTAGAGAAGTATGGCATTCATAGAGGGAGTTAAAGATATAGCATTTATTCACTGCTTAAAACACAAATACATATGTTTACATATAAGCACATTGTATTACATGTACCAAACACTACATAAAGTATGCTTATTGCACTGAAATACGTCCGCTTAAACTGAATGTTACATAAGAAAGGAATGACTAATTATCTTACAAACCTAGTCAAAATGAAAACACAACGCTTCATTTTTGCTTTGTTTTCTGTTCCATATTTGTCAAAGACAGTGCCGTCGTAAAATGGCTGAAATATTGCCAACACTGTGTAAAACCCGAATCAATCAATCAATCAATCAATCAATCAAAGACAGTGAAAATACATTGGTACATTGACATTAACACACTTTTTGAATATTTGTCAATAAAACTCAACCAAAGGTTCAACTACTGGAAAACCACAATGCTGCATCTGAAGTAAAAATAGAGTTACAGAGGACATCTAATCTATATATAGCACATGAATAAATAAACATAGGGACCATCAGTTTTTTAACTAAACATAACAGCAGGTAAAATTCCATCACTGCATGAGACAGTTCATGTTTTCTTAAAAAAAATTGCACAATATATGAAAAACTCTTTACAAAATGTTGAATTGTATCCATATTTCAGACCACAAGAAATACTATATTAGAAATAAATACACTGACTATAGAAATTAATGATGACTTCATAAGTTCTGATTCAGATTGCACTTGGATAAAATGTTAATAAATTCTTTATATAACAGAAATACTGAAGATCAATGGGGTTGTTAATGCTAAAAAATCAACAAAAAATACCCACTCTGCACAACTTTTTAATTTTAGAAACATCTGAATTCTATTTCAAGAAATATGAAGTCCTGCAATAGAGGACTAGACTAGATGGGCAATTGATGCTTGTACATATATATATAATGGTAATGATAATTTAAAGCTTTATTACAAACATAAAATACAACAAACGACTAAAGTCAGTCGGGAGACATTTACAACGGGACTAGCAAAAAATCATCTTGGCTGAAAAAAAAAGGTTACATTCAACATCCATTTTCAGTAGCTGTCAAAATTTCTTGTTCTGAAAAAAAAAATCCACAGACTGTAGTTGTAGACCCCTGAATATGAATGATCAAAGACCACCCCCACCCCCCACTTCCAAACCAATGTGACTTGCTGGTATCTATTTTAGTACCTTTTCAGTTACTGATTTTGAATGACTTATTTTGAGCACTCTTTGATGACTTTTCTCAGTACTTGTTCAACTTGCAACTCTAATTAACTTTTTTTTCTTAACAACAATCATCTACTAAGGCCTCTTGTTACATTAGACAATACATCGCTGAACAGAGTGAATACTAGAAATACCAATCAGCCAATATTGTTTATCTCACATTCAGAAATCTCTGTTGTACAGAGAGAATTCGCTACTGACTCCCTGAAGCCAAGGAGCCCTTGCAGTCAAAGGACAGCATTTATACACTCCTGGCAGGAGCTAAACTTTTAAGGCATTGAAATGAAATACATCAAATGTTTCAACTTTGAATGAAAATTTGTCTACTTTTTCATCCAATTTCTACATTAAAAAGGAAGAAAACACACAATATCAGAATGAACTCATAAATTTGGATAACGCTCTTACTGCACATTTATTTTAAATGACCCAAAAACAAAATACATAAAAATAACCATTTCTTCAGGACATTAGGTCTGTAAACACTCCACCAATCTCAGTTACAGAGATAACGGTGTGACCAATCTCAGTTACAGAGATAACGGTGTGACCAATCTCAGTTACAGAGATAACGGTGTGACCAATCTCAGTTACAGAGATAACGGTGTAACCAATCTCAGTTACAGAGATAACAGCATTACCAATCTCAGTTACAGAGATAACGGTGTGACCAATCTCAGTTACAGAGATAACGGTGTAACCAATCTCAGTTACAGAGATAACGGTGTTACCAATCTCAGGTACAGAGATAACGGTGTAACCAATCTCAGTTACAGAGATGATGGCTCCGAATTACCAGCAGTTTAAATTCCAAGAGTATTACAAATTCATTAAAAAGTCATTTTACATCAGAAGATTGCTTCCCTGTGGTCCTTATTAATGAAATGATGCATCATGGCAAGGATATCTTGGACCCTTATCTCCAGATGTAACGAGAAATAATCATTTGGATTCACCAGAGGTAAAATATACAGTGTTAAAGAAAGTCTTGCCTTTGTTTTAATTTCGTCCCATTCAAAAGTTTAACTGCAAAAATCAGAAAAATAAAAAGCTTTGGACAAATTGTAAAACAATACAAAATTTACCAGCATCCTGTATGTCCTTTTCTCTTCCAATCAAAGCCATTTAAAGTCCCTGAATTAGTACAAGCATTAGGTCTGTCAATGTCTGGCCCTGTCATGAGTGGACCTTGGTCAGCAGGACTCAGATTAGTGGTCTGGCAGGGAGTTAGAGGGGGGGAACCAAATGAGACCACAAAATGGGAGAATTGTCACACAGCAGGACTGGAAACGATTGTCATCTCATTCTCAAACAAAATAATCTAAATATAATGCAAAACAATACAAAAGTGTCAATATTATAAATAAGACCACAATATGGTACCAATACAACAGTCATAGCATGATGGGTTGTTTCACACACTTCATCTTACAATAATCCCTTCAAAATGTACAGGGTTTTCTCAAACATTAAAAAAAAGAAAAATAATTACAATGACAATATAAGCTGACAAATGTGCACAATTTCTCTTACAAAATATTCATATAAGTCACAGGTGCTTTATTACACAATACAAAAAGAAAAATAGAACACAAACAAGTATTGCAATGTATCTCGTGACGTGGATTTAGCTGCTTGTTTGGATAAAAGCTGAGGAGTTTAGAAGTGTACTGACGCTAGGAACCTTTGTCACCGTAATTATGTTCTACAACAAAAAAGCAGTACTCTGAGCCACACAAATCCCCCTCATTGTCCTTCCCAGGTGTCAGTTCCTCCATTGTTACATCACCTGTTGCCATGGAGACGTCGGTAATGGTGTCGCTATGAATGATATCACGGGTGATAGTTACACTCGGTGTGGGCAGTGGCTCAGAGGCGGGCGATTCACTCCGATCCGAAAACACACTGTCTGCATCCGAAGACACAAAGTCAAGGGCAGTACCCTCTGAGGAGGCTTTTGTCACGGAATTTCCCGACATTTTGGGGTAAAACTTATCTGTGCTGCACGAGGCCCTGGATCCCGAGTGGGAGCTCTGATCAGGTGATAATGCTGATGACTCCTGATTGTTTGTATTTGGTCCTAAAAACCAGTCAGAACGTTGTCGAAGTCTCTCCAACTGTTTACGCTTCACAGAATTAAATCGACTTAGGCTGGGCCGGGGTTGTAGCAGGTCCTCTGTATCATTTAGGTTGTCCTCCAGTGATTTTGGTCTCTGAAAAGGTGAAGGTAATGAACAGTGATCAATCTCGTAACTTAAGAGTTGGGCAAACACGGACCCCTGGATATACCAGACGTGGGATCAGGTGCCTACGAGGAGTAAGCATCCCCTGTTATCATAGCTATCATTTCATGTCAAAGTCAACACATGTTTCTAATATTATACAGTACAACACGGTTAGAGTGAACTTCCAGGGTCAGCCAAAAATAATTCATTAAAACCAAACTTCATTATACCCAATAAATTTTCATAATATTTTTCCTTGTAGGGGAATAACTCTCTCTTCGCAAAATATATAAATTTGTTATAAGCATGTTCATTATACATGCTTTATTGTCTTTTCCATCATTTGTGGGGTTATCTAACCCACCAATATTAGTAACCAGTTACATGTCTGCTTTTCTGATAGAATATTCCATCATTATTCAATAAAATTTCATCGAATATTGTGAGGTCATTTTGCAATAACTCACAAAAGATTCAATAACTTTCAGAAGTCAAAATGACTCAACTTTGTAAGTTTTTCCAGTACATTCGAAAGATCTGATAATGAATTGTCATTTGTTGTCCTTTAATTGCTATACAATAATTACAATAAATAAATCAATTGTAGACCTCTGCTTTTCTTGTTACAGACTTACTGAGCATTACATGAATAATGACGTGACATTGTTCCACTAATCTTTCCATGATACAGAGAGTAGAATTCTAGCATGAAAAAAGACATTTAATAAGATCATGCTGCGGTAAATTGATTAATATTTCTGACGTTTCTGCATCTCCATGGTGATTGTCATAGAATGCATGAATTAACCAAACATCAATTGCAATGGCATTTATTAATTTTTAAACTTACAATTAAGTCTACAATGGTTTGTATAATATCATTCTACTTGCCTGACAAATTTCTGTTCATGAGGAATATAAAGTTTAATATAGACGGTTGTTTCTCACGTGTTGAGATAAGGTCTTTGATGTCACCATGCTTGACACGATGTATTCGATGCAAGGCCCTTCTGATAAGTACTCGAGTAACTGCCTACTCATTGACAACCTTAATTATTTCCCTAATTATTTGACAATATTTTTACCGAATCTCTTTTTTATTAACAAAAAATACACAAGAAAAAAGACGATTTATTCCAAAGAATCCATACTGATTCTGTAGTGTCTTATTCTTCTTTATAATTTCCACAATCACATAATCACTACTAGTGTACAGCTACTAGTAAGTTTTTTTTAGCTCACCTGAGCCAACGTGATAGATTTAACACTGTGAAATATGACCTACCCTGCTAATGACCCCAGGAGAGGGCACCAGTGACACATCCGGAGCAGAAATAGTGGATGCTGCGAGTTGTCTTGTGGCTGATTCACCGTCTCCACGTGGACTGAGGTAATGTCGCAAGTCCGGTGACTGGTCTGAC
This sequence comes from Ostrea denselamellosa, assembly GCA_024699665.1. Taxonomy (NCBI): domain Eukaryota; kingdom Metazoa; phylum Mollusca; class Bivalvia; order Ostreida; family Ostreidae; genus Ostrea; species Ostrea denselamellosa. The sequence continues at coordinate 2,714,075 of JAMZEH010000103.1, forward strand.
ATTTCCATGGCTTCCTTTTCCTGGTCCAGTCGTCGAGACGTTGACTCGTAGAAACTTTCCTCTGTTATAGCTGAAAAGTGACAAGATACTGAGAACATGTTGATGCTGAAAACATGTAGATACTAAGACTTAAAACTGACATAGTGAATGGAACACGTTAACAAATAAAATTAGTCTTTGTACAGTGATACTTGTCTAATCTGACATACACACTGTTAGATTTGATCAGGGTAATGAGTATATTAATACCCTCAGAATTTGCATTAGATATAAGTCTGGACCCGGTTTCCTCATGGATATTTGGGTTTTGAATTAGACAGGTTTAACATATTATACATGCATGCACTGTAAGCACAGTAAATAATCAGGAATTCTCTCTTAAAGGGAAGAAGATTTCCACCATTACCCATCATAACTTTTTATTAATGTAACTTTTATTTTCATTTTGGTTAATCAGAAACAAAGCAATAGGCCTATAACAAATTTTAAAAACAGCCCCCAAAACAAACACGTGCATTCATTGTCTTTAACACATCAAAGTGAAATTTGCACCCCTCATCTCCAAAGAACAAATATCATGTTAATGATGTCCTCAAGTTAAAATCGCAGTAAAAATTGAGTCAGGATCTGAACAGTGTTACTGAAAAACATCTTTGTATCTGGACTGTTTACTAGACCAAATAGAAATTCACTGACCCAAATCAAATGCTTGTATTATTTTTTTTTACTCAGGTTTGAAAAGAACTTTGATGGGAGAGATAATTCAAAAATAAATCAAATCACTTCAAGGGTTTTAGTAAACATTAGTTCAAGTGTAATAGAAACACTATTTTACTACAGTATCACTCCATTTCAATTAATATAATTTTAACAGAAATTCCTTGATTTGTTGAAAAGTTTAAGCCTGACGGTCTAGTATGTGTAATACTGTTACCCTAATTGTGCTGGACTTGGTCTTCAGTGCTATCACACGTGTATGTTATTATCTGTTGTAGTGTTCTGACAATGATGTCGAATTTTATTTTCCCACATTACTATGAAGTCATTAAAAACAACATATATTAACATTCACTATCTTATGACATCGAGATTTGTTCAATTTTAATGTTCCGCTGTGTATGACGTAACGTTGCTAAGTTACTTCATGTAAAGCTTCTGAACATTTGAAATGCTAACGCATCACTAAATGTCTTAATCGACCACTTTTCAATAAAATCACCAGCAGAACAGTGAGTATCTCGAACAAAAAATGATACAAAGCCTGTACATTGTCTGTGCATTGTCTGTACATTGTTAAATAGATTTTATACTACTGCATTAAGAAATTACACAAGATTAGAATACATGTCAAGAATAAATAAAATACACAATATACCGGATTATAATTAATTAATTAGAGAATTAGATAGGGTAGGAACAATAGTTCTATGTTCTGAACGGCTATTGTTAAGAAGCAGTCCATATATGATGACAGATCTAATGTCTGCACCTGCGTCACAATAGACATGTCAAACAAAAGCATACCAAGTATATTCACTCGGTTTCATATTTCATAAAAAGTTGGATTTGCCTAAGAAACATTTTAATAGCATGTATCACAAAAAATTGGTTAAGTTGAACATGCTTAAAATCACAGTAAAGATTTGTCAACTTTCACTGTAATAGGAGGTTTACATCTTTAATATGTAAACACCGTGCAAAGTTTGAATCATATTGATGGGAAACTTTCTGAGCTACAGAGTACACAAAATAGGCACTGTCAATAGCATAAATAGTGAAACCCATCCCAAGTCAAACAAGCAAAAAATAGCGATAAAAATTTGTCAAATTTGCTCATAATAGGAGGTGCTTATCTTAAATATGTATACAAACACTGTGCAGAGTTTGAATAATGTTGGATGGATATTCTATGAGTTACAGATTATCAAAGAATGCACCATTAATAGCATAAATTGTAAAAAGATGGCCAAGTTAAACGTGGAAAAAGTCACCATAAAAATTTGTCAAATTTGCTCATAATAGGAGGTGCACATCTTCAATATGTATAACAATACTGTGCAAAGACAGAATAATATCGACTGGATATGTTTTGAGCTGCCCCGTGGGGATCCTGGTTGTTAGAGTAGAACCTCAGTACCTCTAGCCTGTCGTGAGAGGTGACTAAATGGGACGGTCCTTCGGATGAGACTGCAAAAAGCGAGGTTCCATGTCACAGCAGGTGTGACACGTGAAAGATCCCTCTCTGCTAAAAGGCCATAAGTGCTGAGCATAGGCCTAAAATTGCAACCCTTCACTGGCAATGGTGGCGTCTCCATATGAGTGAAAGATTCTTGAGCGGGACGTTAAACAATATCTAAACAAACAATGTTTTGAGCTACAGATTACACAAAGTATGAAACCATAAATGTGATGGACAGATGGACAAATGAACAGACGGACGGAGTGAAGCAGCTACTATACCTGCTGTTATCGTTGATAATGCAGGTAAACAGCATGCAGATCTGCTATTTAATTGTGATTTATCAACCAGGTTAGGCTTCTCATAAAACCACAATAGATGTTATAAAAAGCACATCATATACTGCTTGATTAGTGTTGGTATAATCTAGCACATACTAGCTTCTATCGATGAACAATCAATCTCAATATACTCTAGATAGTACATACTAGTTGTTTTGTTGAAATGATCAATCTCAGTATGCTCTAGTATAACACTAGCTGTTCTCTACGAGTGGAATAGATGACGTTAGAATTTCATAAACTGTGCAAATTATGAAATACAGAGAAGTTACTATTATTTTTAATCTTTTGAGTACTAAAACAAACTATCCAAAATTTGAATAAGATCTGTTGTCCTATATTATGGGGATTAATAATGCATGATTTAAGTCAGAAAAACTGCGGAGTTAGCCATTTCTATACTGGTAGATGTGTATTTGAAAGATACCTTGTAGAAATTCCTTGTAAAAACAAATGGAAGTGATGACAGTGAAGCAGTACTAAGCAAACACATAAAGCAGGTGCAAGATAAGTTGTACCAAGTATCATGATTCTTACCGTGTTTTACGGGGTGGAACTTTTTGTCCTGTGCCTCTTGACACAGAAATAAACAAAACCATTTTAATGCCTCTCTCCCTAAATAACATGCAAAAAACATGCAAAATTAACATGCCTCAAAACAAACAAAAATTTATAATTAGTAAAACAACTAAATTCACTCAACAACAAGAACTGCTAAACTACTTGTTTTTGTAGGGTTAGATCAGTTTTCTTCTTTTTCTTTTTTTCTTTCCTGTTTCGTTCTATTTATTCATTTAATTTTTGGTGGAGTGGAGGGGGGAGGGGGGGGGGGGGGGGTTGGAGAAGGAGGGGATACCATTACATTATTTATAGGATCCTATGGTTGAACAGTTGTCAGTACTTTTATACAACAGTTTATTTTTTTTCCATCTAAATCTGAGGATGGTCATTTTTGGACTGAACCTAATAGACAACAATCAGACTCCACGAAAATGAGCGATGTCAAAATACATAAAGAAATTGTCATTAGGACTTCCAATTCATTTCAACATACCCATGCTATTCAATATGTTTATGTTTGAGATACCAAAGTTCAGCTGTGTATCACTTTGACATATCCATGTTTTTCTAGATTATCAATGTTCAAGATGCTCAAGTTCATCTGTACATTCCTATGTAAAATATAAAACTCATGTTGCTCTGATCCCTGGAGTCATATTGCATACCCATGAATACACGTTTCTCTATCAAACATTTCAAATAAAAAAAAATTGTATCTTCATCATACATATAGAAGTTTTCATTCAAGTTTTGACTTTTATGGTTGACAATTTTTTTTAAAATAATATCCTGCCCAATTTTAAATTATTCTTTAAAATTATCTACCCTTCAAGAGGGTATGGCAATTTATTTGAATAAACTTGAATCTCTTTTATTTAAGGAAACTGAATGCCAAGTTTGGTTGAAATTGGCAAAGAGGTTCTGGAGAAGATGCTGAAAATATGAAAAGTTGACAAAATGAAGATTACAGAGAGGTGACAGAAAACTTCAATTGGAATAGCTCACTTCAACGCCGTCAGTAATTACACTGAATGTTACTGTAGTCGAACAGAAGAAATTAATATACAATACAGCAGGTAATTTCATGCAAAGACACGAAAAGCTAAAATAAAATTAAAACTCACTAGGCCATATAAAAATAAATAAATAATAAAAAAAGTCACAAAAAAATATTTGTTGATTCTCAAATACTTCCTCATGAGACTTAAAGGCAACACACTGCTCAATCACCAATATATGAAGAAGGGAGATAACTCGGATTTCAATTCAAATAATAAGTGTCATCAGATACCAACAGAAGATATTCAATTAAATCTCCAAAATCATTGAATGGTTGGTAATAATAACATATTCAAAGCTAACAGTATTATTCACCAATTTGAAATACACAATTTGTTCACAAATGAAGAAGATAATTGATAAAAATTTCCAGATGAAACAAAGAAAAGTAACTCTCAACAACACTATGCATAATGAATAAGAACAAAACAAAAACATGAAAGTTGCTTTGGATTTTTGAATGTTTAGTCCAAAGAATCTACAGATTACTTTTGCTGAGGCTAAAATAAAATACATGATAATTTCAGATCATTTTCTAATTATCTGAGGGACACTAAACCGATACTTTACACTGAATCTGAAAATACTGTGATCCTACTTAAATTGTTCAGTTAAACTTCAGAGAAATTCTTTCACCTGACTTAAACCCTTACATCATTTTTTTCAGTTTTATATTTTTTTTTTAACCATGAAAAACGTGGATTTACACGTGGAGTAACACGTCTAATTTTAAGATGTTGACAGAGGTGTATGTGAGAGTAAGGAACGTTAACTCTAGGTTGTGATTGCGTATATGAAATTCCAATACCATTACATCAAGAACAAAACTTTCTGAGAAAATTAAAAGAGCGAAATAGTTTTTCTTTCTATTTCAAAATAATAACAAAAAAGTGATATCTAAATCATAGGTCAGGTGTTGGCCCACGAGGAATGGGGGTATGTGAAAATACATGCTAAAAGTAGAGGAAATTAATTTCCTATGCATCTTGGCAAAAATAACGTTTAGTGACAAATTTACCTGTTTTTAGCATTAAAAGATCAATTTTACCAAGACTTACGAGGTAGAATTTCCTCTGTGGGGTACTGGAAGTGATAGCGGAATTTTTCTTTGATATGAATGCTTGTTCTGGTAGTCTCGGCGAAGAATTCAATGTTCTCCTGCCCAAACATGCTGGCCACCCCAAAATTCTCAATCAGAATCTGCATCACCTGGCTCGCATGTTCTACCATAGCCGGATCTGTGGCACAAGAGTGAAACATGCTGCCAGCCACGCTTCGGGCTAAGGCCTCGGTTGTCATGAAGTTAACGTGACTGTTATTGATCATGGTGAACCAGATTCCGAACAATAATGCCACCAGCTGCTGATGACCACGGCTCAGTGAAATCAGGAATCTGCGAGACATCAAAATAGACTCCATACACACACATACCACAATCAGTCATACTTTAACAAGCAGTGTTACCATAAATACTGAATTTTCCACATTAATATTTGTAAGTTCATATTTATAACTCTCTCCCTTAATCTGCAATCTACCCACATCAAAAACATGTATGATGATATAAGAAAACTGCCTAATCTGACACCTGCCTAATCTGACACCTATGTAATCTGACACACTGCCTAATCTGACACCTATGTAATCTGACACCTGTGTAATCTGACACCTGTGTAATCTGACACCTGTGTAATTTGACACCTATGTAATCTGACACCTGTGTAATTTGACACCTATGTAATCTGACACCTGTGTAATCTGACACCTATGTAATCTGACACCTATGTAATCTGACACCTGTGTAATTTGACACCTATGTAATCTGACACCTATGTAATCTGACACACTGTGTAATTTGACACCTATGTAATCTAACACCTGTGTAATTCATTTCACTGGGCGTTCTCATCTTTACTTTATTCTCAGTTTCATATTTTCATTGCTTTTTTTTTTTTACATTGTTTATGTAAACTGTATAACCCAATTTATGAGGAAATATCACTTCAACTGGTAAAGATACCAAAGGTAAAAACATTGGAAATGTAAATATTTACGCATGGACTGCTTGATACTGTTCCATTTTGTGCTGCAGTGACAGAACAGACAGAAGAGTGGTCTCCCCTTCCCTCCCAAAAATTCCACCAGGGATCCGCAAAAGGAACTTCTGCAAAAACAAAAACATCATAAAATGATTTCTAACAAAACAAAACCAAGGCAAATACAATAAAAAAAAATACAACAAACAAACCAGAAATAAACAAAGAAAACAATGAACAGGAAAGCAAGTGTAGAAGACCCCCTCCAAATCAATTTAAAGGATAAGAGACAAAAACATAAAACAATACATATCATTAAAAATTAAAGCTTTTCGGATTTGAAAGTCATCAGAAATAATTAAATTTATCCTAGGTTACATGTCAGTGTCTTTTAGTGAGCAAATTTTACTGTGACCTGAATATATACAGGTTGTACCCAGTTAGTATGCCTCCTGTCAATGTAGGGCCTACAGTAGTAATATATAACATCCAATCTCTCCCTGGAAAATCCCTGGGTAGCGATAATTTTTGTATCTCTACATTGTTTACATAACACTGCTCCAAACAAGCAATGGGTTTTTGTTTACATTACATTGCTCCAGGTGAGCAGTGGGTTTTAGATATAAGAGACACTTTACTGTCAGTCAGTCAGTTTTTAAGTGTAAATACATTCAGTTCAGACAAATTTTTATTTACTGTGTCTTGCTTATGTGGATCTTAAACTATAAATAGACTATAAACTTGATCTCTTTCGTATGATTTCAGAGAGGATTCATTGGAAGAGTTATTCCCCTTAGACTGTAATGGTAAAATGTTACAATTGCAATCATACTTAAAGGGAGATAACTCCTACATAGCCTGGCCATAGATTAGATCTTAATATCAGTCATTTACACAATGGAAATCCATTCTTACAATTCTGCTGAGTAGTACAAACTCGACAATACTTTAAAACTCTGGTGCAAACCTTTTCATGTCCATAGTTCTAAATAAAATACACCCACAACAAAGAACAGCTCCTAACTCAAAACTTGCAAATTTAATACATGCATACAAACGTTAGCAAGTTGGTTTTCCTGTACTAGTTCATTTGCATATCTTGACATATTTACTTATCTTGAGGATTGTTATTTGCATACTTAGAGGGCTGAAATCTGCGTACTTTGACAACTTACTTGCATGCTGACTTATTTGCATACCTTGACAACTGTTGTTAGAGTGTACAGATTATAATTCTGGAAGATTACGGGTTTGCCTTCAGACATCCTTTTAACAATTCGTCGGGTGTCGCGAGGATTTCCAGGTCGACGAAATAAGTCAGTGGTGTTCATTCCTTCATGAGCAATATACACCAAAAGTTCCTACAATCATGATGATAAAACCAATTAACACAACCACAAGTTTAATATACCTCAAAAGTTCCTACAATCATCATGATAAAACCAATTAACACAACCACAAGTTTAATATACCTCAAAAGTTCCTACAATCATGATGATAAAACCAATTAACACAACCACAAGTTTAATATACCTCAAAAGTTCAAATGATGAACTAAACAATTACATACACTGCCACAGCTTGCAACCTTTCTGAAATGACGTTTTTACGTAATAAGTGTTAGTTACAATAACGTTACCCACCACAATTTTTAACTTTCCGACATCTCTGGAGAATGTTTAAAATCCAAAATAAATCATTGCCGTTGACACAATGTGTGTATATTAGCATTGTGTTTCTATTATTTCATATTCACTGTTGTTACTCTGCTTTGAAAGAAAAGAAAATCGCCCAGCAGACCATAAAAACACAATTTACGTTAACTGTGTTACAGTCAATACAATCACATATGTGATCTTGACACATGAGGCCCATGGGCCACATCACTCACTTGAGTCACCTTGGCCTTGCTGTTGTGATTTTTAAGTGAATTCTTTTTATTCCCATGAACAATTTTTACCCAATATAGTGACCCCTACCTAGCCCCTTAGGGTTACGGAATAACTGAACTAAAACTCACACAAATGCCCCTAAAAGTACTCACAGTCTAATGGAGGACTTTACATATTTTACATGAGCACTAAACGACTATTTTGGAGTCAAAACCCTGTGGTTTAAAATTCACAATTTTGGTACGTATCCTTTTGCTTCTCCTAAATATGCATTTAGTTTTTATAAAGTAACAGCAAAATTAGAGATGAAGTCTTTGGTAATCACTATGATAACACTGGCCCTGCCCTAGAATCAAAACCCCTACCCCTGGGGTCAAAAAATTTACAAATACAATTGGGCTCCTTCAATAAATACCTATTTAGTTTCAGTTTAGCATTAAAGAATGTTATTTAAAGGGGCATAGTTATGATTTGAATAGAAAATTTTCCAATTTTATTTTCCCATTTTTAATGTATACCGTGCTTAACTAAAGTACATCGAATGGTCAATAATCATCTGAATGTCAGCCGTTGACATTCAAGCACTCACATTTCTTTGTTATGTAAACGAGGTTTGTGCCTATTTTTGTTTCACATTTAGACTGCTTAATAGAAAGTATCACATTTAACAAAAACTGATATGTGACAAACACTACAACTGTTTGTGTTCAGAATTAACTTGTAAATTGAAAGAATCTGCTTTAAATGAAACTTGTTTTTAGAATATTTAACCTTAGTGTAAACAAGAACATTACATGAGCATTGTTTACAAAGAATTGTGAGCTCTGTTTCTCTCATGTAACTCGACAAAAGACATTCAAATTTTGGCTGACCATTAGAAATATCTTAGTAAAGCACTGTAAGCATTAAAAATGGAAAAATAAAATTTGAAAATTTTCAGCTCCAATCATGTCCATGTCCCTTTAAATGTGTTACACATAAACACTATATGCCAAGTCTGGCCCCACCCTGAAGTCAGAACCGCTACCCAAGGGATCATGAAATTTACAATTTTAGTACAGGTCTTCTACTCTTAATAACTACACATTTAGATTTTCTTACAAATGTGCAGTTATACAGAAGAAAATTAATGAAAACTGGTCAATAATTAGTGTTTTTTTTCCCTGCCCCTAAGGCCCCAGGAGTGCAGGGGTCTTGAAATCTACAATTTATGTCTCCCTTGTCCCAACGATGCTTCATACCAAATTGGAAAGAATTGGAACAGCAGTTATCAAGAAGTTAGAAATGTTCAATTGTTGATGCATGATGAACAGTGGATGACGACAGACACAGACGGACACAGATCAATAGCAATAAGTCATCTGAGTCACTCAGGTGACCTAACAAACAAACAAACAAACCATCAGTGGGATAGGAAGGTAGCCATTCTTCAGCGCTGTAGAAATTGGGGCACCAAATTTCAACCTGCAATTAATTCAACAAGTATTTAACAATTAACTCTCTTCAACTCACCAGTATTCTGTGGTTGACTAAAAAAAACAGAGTTCAATTCTGCAGATCGTTTGTTGATGTAGCATGTACGTAAAAACACACACAGGATATTCTAGAATTAGACTCTGTGTACACTGTACAGTAAAATAAAACAGAATTAAATTTCATTTAATGCAGATGTTTTTAATTTACATGTTCATTCTGAACACAGTTTCCAGCTTTTGTCACATCTTATTTTGTTTTAAACATGGTATTTTCTGTTACACAATCTGTAGTAAACAAAAACATGGCACGACCCTAATTGTTTGCATAACGAAGAATTGCGAGTGTCGTATCTCACTTGTAACTCAACAACTGATACTCAAATTTTGGTTGATCATTAAAAATACCCTAGTTAAGCATTGTAAATTTTAAAAAGGGAAAAATAAAATTTGAGAAATTTTCAGCTCATATCTTGTCCATGCCCCTTTAACGTGGTATAATACATGTGACTAACATCCATTTGAAAGATTCTACCTTAAACTACCAGTAGTTCAATTCATATAGCCCAGTTTAAATTCATTGATTCTTTTTTTTTTTCTGAGATTATTCTTTAATACAGATTCTTTTTTTTCTTTTTTTTTTTATGCGGGGGGTATATCTTAAGACATCCAATTCAGAAGATTACTGTAAATATCGTATATATGAAAGTGAAAATTCAATTTTGATTTCAAGATAGATTCAAATACTAATTACAAGTCTATAACAAGGAAACTCACATGCTCTCTTTGTCTGTAATTAAGAACAGCTAAATTTTGAATAGACGAAAATCATTACAAAGAAATTGCTTTACCATAAAAATATTCCTCAATTGTTTTTAAGAACGTGTCTGACCCTGACTCACAGTGTGAAATCACATATCATTTATTACACTTACTTTTTAAGACGCATGGTCTCGGAGCTTCGATCAGAAACACAACCACCAAACACACTCCTCAACATGGCCATATTACAACTTCCACACGACAGCCACCCCAAAACCCATGATGTCACTCCCTGTTCAATGTGACGAAGCTTTCGTTCTGTGCAACATCATTCTCCGAGACTTTAAAATGGTGGTGTCTTTCTGCAAATTAAATTAAATACATCAATTCAATGGAAACAACTTGTGCAAAACACCTTCACATATTAATATAACATTTTTTACCTAGTGTCCAGTGACACCTATACACTGTACTAGTTCAAATTTCAATTGCAAAAGAGGTGCCCTGAGAGAGACTCCGTGTAGTGCCCTTAGAGAGACTCCACGTGGTGCCCTGAGAGAGACTCTGCGTGGTGCCCTGAGAGAGACTCCGCGTGGTGCCCTAAGAAGGACTTTGTGTGGTGCCCTGAGAGACTTTGTGTGGTGCCCTGAGAGAGACTTTACTTGGTGCCAAGAGAGACTTCACTTGGTGGCCTGAGAGAGACTTTGCGTGCAGCCCTTGCTGATTCAGACTTTGTGTGGTGCCCTGAGAGAGACTCTTGTGTGTGCCGAGAGAGACTTCACTTGGTGCCGAGACTTTGTGTGAAGCCCTTGCTGATTGGTGTGGTGTTGAAAGTACGCCACTATATCTGTCTGTGTGAGCAGTGACTGTCTTTATATAGTGTTTGTAAACATTGAGCCCATTATCACATTGACTTTCAACTGTGAGTCATATGATCACCAAAGCGGTATGGTAGTGACAGTTCTTGCAATAATTAATTATCTCATTATTATTATCATAACATGTAAGCCTTTCACAAACCCAGTGTGTTCTGTGTTTAAAACCAAGCTATACAAGTTTTAGTACTGATCATATAATTCATGCTGAAACTTTTGACTCAGTTATCACTCAATCACTGAACACAATTTATTCATTCTAAACTGTATTTTTTTTAAAAATGCCACATCATAAGGTCTAAATTTTTAACTCATTCAAACTCCTTTTATTCACAGCACAAAATATTAAACATTTAATAATGTGAGGACAAGAAATTAAACTTGAAGAGTATTTAATTATATTAGTAATTACAACCACCAATCACTGATTTATGGAAAACTACATATAAAAAATACCATCGCTGTCCAAATGAACGGAATATTTCTGTTAGTACGAGGGCTAATTATTATGTTGTGAGTTTTGTATTGAAAGAGGTTAGCATCAATGACCTTTTCCAGCCCTACTATTCCCTGACTATTTAAGGCCATGTACCTGAATAATGATGTCATTTGGTCAGTTTATATTAACAAGGTAGCACTCGAAAGTAAACATGGCTAGTGACAAAATATGTGAAAGAGCAGTGACTGAATATTTGTATAAGAAAGGTTTAGCACCTAAGGATATCCATACTGATATGGTAGCAACACTAGAGAAAAATGCCCCTTCATATGCTACAGTAAAATGGTGGGTGGCTGAATTTAAACATGACAGACAGAGCCTTGAGGATGACGCTTGTCCTGGAAGGCCTGTCATTGGTGCAAACCCAGAAATGGTCAATAAAGTCCTTGATATTGTCATGATCGACAGCTGTTTTACACAAAGATATATACCCAGTACAGTTGGCATTTCACAGGAAAGAGTACATTTCACTCTGCCAGAGCATCTTGCAAAGAGAAAGCATACAGCCCTTTGGGTACCAAGACTTCTGACAGTTGATCAGAAGCACATCAGGCGCACTTTCTCATACACTAATAAAAACCTTTTAGAGGTAGATCCTGCTAACTTTCTTCAGAGATTTGTTACTATGTATGAAACATGGGTCCATCATTTCACTGCAGAGGCCAAACAACAGTCTAAACAATCAAAGCACCCTGGTTCACTCCCACCAAAGAAGGCAAAGACTGTTCTATCAGCTGAAAAGATTATGGCTTTGGTTTTCTGGGATGCTGATGGTATTCTGATAGTAGATTATCTCCAAAAGGGGCAAACAATCAATGGCACATTCTATGTATCACTTCTGCAGTTACGGGAAAATATTAAACTCAAGCGCAGCAGAAAACTCAGTAAAGGTGTGTTGTTCCACCTGGACAATGCCCCTATTCACAAGTCTGTCAGTGCCATGGCAGCCATTAACAACTGCTGTAGCTTTAAATTCATTAATCATCTGTCTTATTCACCTGATCTCACTCCAAAACTAAAATTGGCCATTTCTATTACCCTCTTTCAGTCAGATAATGATGTCATACATACAGTGGAGGATTTTCTAAACGGTCAAGAAAAGGACTGCCTTTAAAAGTGGCATTGAGGCCCTTAAACATTGCTAACAAAAGTGTATAGATACTGAAGGGGATTATGTTGAAAAATAATGCAGTATTTCCGCCAAAATTCACCACCTTACATATGAGGCTCACAATATGTCAATCCGTCCTCATAACAGCACATTTTTTTTTTTTACTAAATATTCATTAAAAATGAAAGTGCAACTGTACAATGCTAATTCACTAAAACCGGATTGAAACTGTTTGAAAGTGAAAACATGGCAGCAAGCATACAAAATCCAAAGAAAAAAAATGTTGCAACTATCAAGTATTGCACAGTGAAATGTGAAAAAATCAAACGATCAAATTAATTACAAAGCGAATTGGAAAGAAGGATGGAAATGAATCAAATTCAATGGCAAATAAAAAATGAACTGCACCATTTACAATACGACAGCACTCACTCTACAAGTAAAGAGTGATTTACCAAAGAAACACAAACTAAGAATCTGCACTGATATATAAACTAACTCGGAGTATTCAATTACTAAAATCATCGAAATTCCATTCAAAACCCAAAGCGGGTAAAAATTTATACTGAGGAACCTAGCAATCCAAAAAAAAAATAAAATAAAAAAAATTAAGTGACATTAAATTAATGAATAGGACGATGGCGGAACTAAAATTTCGAAAACATACATGTCTTGATTAAACAGTCGTCTCAATTCAGATTTCTTTTATTTATAAATTCTTTAAATGAAGCAACTTTGACTGCATCATGCGACAGATGATGCTAGTTTTTTATATATAACGACAGATGATGCTAGTTTGTTTTATATAACGACAGATGACGCTAGTTTTTTTTATATAATGACAGATGATGCTAGTTTTTTTTATATAACGACAGATGATGCTAGTTTTTTTTATATAACGACAGATGACGCTAGTTTTTTTTATATAACAATAAGAAAGAACTGACCATTTCACTAGAAGCTGTACTGCTGGGAAAATGAATTGGAACATACTCTACATCAGAGAACTAAGGTCTACAGCTTCACTTGACTTATAACAGTTTGTGAAATAAATGTCACGAAAATAAAACTTTCTGGTCAAAGGCACAAACTAGAATATGATGATGTGGGCTATGAACAGATCGTATCAGAGAATGAAAGATTAATACAGTAGATGATTCACCTTACAGATATGTAGCAGTTACTTACATAGTTAATAAAACATTACGTACTGACTTGATTTATATAGTTAATAAAACATTACGTACTGACTTGATTTATATAGTTAATAAAACATTACGTACTGACTTGATTATATAGTTAATAAAACATTACGTACTGACTTGATTTATATAGTTAATATAACATTACGTACCGACTTGATTTATATAGTTAATAAAACATTACGTACTGACTTGATTTATATAGTTAATAAAACATTACGTACTGACTTGATTTATATAGTTAATAAAACATTACGTACCGACTTGATTTATATAGTTAATAAAACATTACGTACCGACTTGATTTATATAGTTAATAAAACATTACGTACCGACTTGATTTATATAGTTAATAAAACATTACGTACCGACTTGATTTATATAGTTAATAAAACATTACATACCGACTTGATTTATATAGTTAATATAACATTATGTACTGGGTATTTTTTTGTATTATGAGACTTAAGCTTCTGTTATTTAAACTGTTTCCTTGTCAGTCTGAATGACTGGCTCTTTTAAAAAAAAAAAAGAAAAGAAAAAAAAGAGCTTAATTAGCTTCCAATATACTGCAATCAACAACTTGAGGCCAGTGGACCTTAACACTCACCTGATTATCATAGCTCATACATAGCCCATACAGGGAGTCTCATATTTCCATATAAGCCCCAATATGGAGTCTTCTGTGCATACGTTTTTGATCTTTCAAAATACATACAATTCCTATTCAACTGCAGAAAAAGGAAAAATGGAAGTTTGAAGAATATTAATCATTTTAACATTTTACAATTATTTTTCATTATGCGGCCATATTTGCCTTGTCCTATTGCCTGAACCTCTGACCCAGGAGCCAAAAATATCACAATTTAGGTAGAAAGCTTCAACGACATCATAATTATGGAGTTTTCTCAAATATGGGAGTAGAGAAGATTTTCTTAGATTTAATACATTTTCACTATATGGCCATATTGACCCCATCCTAGGGCCTGAACCCCTGACCCAGGAGCCACAAATTTCACAATTTAAGCAGACAGCTTCATGGACATCATAATCATGCATTTCGTTTCTCTCAGATGCATATGGGAGTAGAAATATTCTAAGATTTAATACATTTTCATTATATGTCCATACTGGCCCTGCATGCCTAGAGTCTGAACCCCTGACCCAGGGGCCATGAATTTCACAATTTTGATAGAGGGACATCAACACCTTTAGTTACTCTTCCACATGTGTTGGAGTAGAGAAGAATTTTGAAAATATAGCCTTTTTTACGATATCCGGCCCCACACCTGAGGCCCCTGAGGGGTGGTAAGGTAATAAATTTCACAATTTATAATATTCCTCTTATCCTAGAGATGCTTCCCACCAAAACTGGTATCAATTGGCCTTGTAGATTTCAAGAAGTAAAAAATGTAAAATTGTTACCAAATGACGACCAACGCTGACTCGTGACCTAATAAAGACAAAACTAGTGGCTAGGTTAACTGGTTACTGTAGATTTCTCATTTTACATGAGCACTTATTATCACGAAATAACTCATACACCTCAAAATCTCTAGAACATAAATTTGCTAGTACTCTGCTGATCAAGATTTTTTTACATGTATTTTAGCAACATAAAGAGTAAAGCAAGTAATTAATATCACGAAAAAACTCATACACCTCAAAATCATGAGAACATAAATTCACATGCACTCTGTTGATCAAGATTTTTTTACATGTATTTTAGCAACATAAAAAGTAAAGTAAGTAATTATGTTTGGAAGTGATGCTTCTCATGAAATTACACGATAATAGATTCCCCGCGCATATTCAGGAATTTACAGTACAAGTAATATTTCATCGTGTACATTACAGGATGTATTCATATTATGTCGTCTTCGCATGGGTAAATTAATACTTGTCATATTTAAAGAATATTATTGTATTACTCCCTCCCACATACATCTACACTTTCAATGTTTTTGGTTTTGGTAATTAACATTACCAGTTGTAATGACAGCCATTTCCTTATAAAAGTGATGCTGCTAAACACAAACAATGCACATATGAATCTTGATAAATATAGTATGACTACCAGTATTCTTTTTAAACAACTGGGAATTCCAACAGACACGAAAGTAGAATGTATTGAAACAAAGTTCATTTTCATAAGAATACGAGGATATGAACTGCAACTCTCCACAATGGCATACTTTTCATGACGTGCTAACACGCTTCACGAAGTATGGCAGCATGAAGCACTGGTACTCATGCTCTTATGTATATATGAAATTTATTTCTCGAATAAATACAATATTATTTATGCAGAAATTGCCAATGGCAAGTTTGGGGGGGGGGGGGGGGGGGGGGGGGAGAAAGAGAGAAATATATGTTAATTACCCTTCTTTAGAACCTATAGACCAGCATGTAGCCCTCACTGTAGCAAAAAATATATTATGAACTGCTAATTATAACAAATCTGCATGTAGCCCCTCTCTGAAGTAATATATTATGAACTGTTAATTATATTGACCGTATTGATGAAAAATTTAATAAACATGTCTTTTAAAATTAGCTCTATACCCTAATTTATCTTCTGCATTAATATCATGAATCATGTGTTGTCTTTGCAGGGGTATATTAATATTTAATTATCATATTTATCGAATATTAGTCATTATTCCAGCCAAAAAGTCTCACATTGGACAGAAATGATGAAAATAACCTTTTCATAGATATCACAGTAATGTTATTAATTGACACACACAAACCAAACAAGAGGTCTATGACACTCTACCAATGCAAATAAACCAAACAAGAGGCCCATGCATCTGAATGCTCACCTTAAACCCTGCCTCTACATTCTTTATGATATAAATGACATAAAATTTGCTAATTGTTATTTACCTCTGTAATACTGTATATCAGTCAGGGGTGATTTGAGTTACAAAAAATACAAATCAAATCAGTTACAAATTGTGTTGGCAAGAGTTGTTTTTCTTTGGAAATTCCAGTAAACAATCAATAAAATACATAAAATGGTTAGAATTGCAAAATTAAGCTCAAATTTTAATTCCTTGTGTACAATGAAGTTTAAAAGACGTAAAGAAATAGGACAAAGTTCATCCTGATTGTTTCGGCTTTTTTTTTTTTCTAAGTATAATTGATTTTAGTTACATTTCTCTTACCTTCATCATGTGCAAAACAATTCTAATCAATGTGGAGATACGAAATTTTGACAATTCATCCTGTAAAGTCTCCTGAATTCAGAAAAAATTACAACATCCCATGTGAAAATTCTGCAAGCAGTTAACATCCAATTAAAAAAGGATCACTACGGGGTATATTTCACAGGTTTTACATTTTAAAATTGATTGATTGCTTGATTAAATATTGTTTAACATCTCGCATATTTCTTAGGTTTTACATTTCAAAATTGAAAAATTCTATTCTTCAGTGAACATTAGACACCATCTTTGAAGACGTAACGAATCTTCCAGTAAATTGAAACATGGGAATACCAGAGGCTTTTGCTTTTGTTTAAAGTTGACTTTTCAGAAATCATTGGCAAGACACAAAAATAACGGTTTTACATATTTTTCATAACTATATTCAGTTTTGCCCCTGACTGTACATTAGAGCTTGGAATTGGGGTGCACAGATGAAAGTCACTCACACGACATAGTTGCATGGCTGATTGATCCTCAACAAGAAAAGGCCAGTCACGGTGGCTCAGTGGTAGAGTATTCGCTTTGTAGCAGGAAGATTGCGAGAAAGTTCTGCACATGCCATGGCCATATCAAATTATATTACCTTAAAAACAGATGTCCCGGTCACTACACACGACAACCCTGGCACCTGAGTACAAAGGTCTAAAATTGTCTAATGGTGACATCTCGATATGCGAGGAAAATTCCTAATGGAACATAAAAGAAACAAACAAACAACCCAATAAGAAAAAGAATATTGCTGAATCTGGACCACTTGAAAAATTGCGAAGGCACCAGTGATGTTGATGAATTCCAAGTTGGTTGAAAAAGTGAACATGTTTGGCTGGATATGAGTGGGGGATGTATTACTAATAAAGAGGCATTTGGTGTAGTTTTTATTTCTTACTATGCAATAAAAGGTACACATTTTTGTCTGACAAAACCTTTAACTCTGTTGACCCAAATGTCTGATAGTGATTTAAAATTTTGACAACTCTGCATTAAAGGGCAATTTCACTGATTTTATGTCTAAAAAGTAAAAAATTCTATCTTTCTGCCAACACTTGAGTCCATCTTTGCACTCCAATAAATTGAAACATGGGAATACCCAAGGCCTTAGCAAAAATCCATGCAAAATATAAATAAATGGTGTTCAAAGTTGACTTTTCAGCGACCATTGACTAGATACAAAAATAATGATTTTATGTTATATATTTTCCATAACTATATTTTCAGTTATTGCCACTGACTGATCCTGCTGTCCTGCAGTTCTTGAGAAGATTTTTCAAAGAAATTTCCTATATCATCTTCGCAAGCCTGGTGTCCAATTTGATTACTCTCATCTTCCCCTTGGTGGATTTAGCCAAGTTTCTAATAATGCACTTTGACTTTCCAAGGCATCAAATCAAATCACTATTTATATGTTCAAATTCAGTAATGGCAGCTCCCATATTTGGCTCATCTTGTCACCTTTGCCACAGCAATTTGACCAAAAAAAAAAAAGATGGACAATTTTCAGAAGAAATGTTTGGGATTTACTAACAATTTCTAGAGATTATGAATCATAAACTTCTCCCATATGATGATGAAGGACTTATCTTGGCAATATCTGTTGGAGTAAACTGAACAAACTCTGGAAACGTTGTGTACAACATCAAAGACAATTTATATCTAAAACACAAAGGTGATATAGGTGTACAGCAAATATACAAAAACCAAAAAAAAAAAAAAAAAAAGAAAAAGCCATTGTTTTCATCCTTCAAGTTCATTTTGTAAACATACACATTTAACAATTATAACCTGGTACCTGATTGGTTATATTTTGTTTCCATCAAAAACGATACCTTGTTTGATTTGTTAGATGGTAGATGAATCATAACTTGATCTGCCAAAGATGAGATGAGAGTAAGTGAATCAAACACTTGGCTTGAGAAGATGTTCCTATATATCTTTGCCTAAAACCTTGATGCCCTATAACTGTGGCTCCACCCTCCCCCCTGATAACCACGATTTGGAAATTTTAGAATCTCCACTCATTAAGGAAGCTTACATATAAGTCATCTTTTTTCTGGCTGATTCATTCTCAAGAAGATTTTTAAAAGTTGTAATTATATTTTCACTTTTTCTTAATTATCTCTCCACTGAAATGGGGGTGACCCTTATTTGAAAAATTTTAAATCTGCTTTACCCAAGAATGCTTTATAGCAAGTTTGGTTGAAATTGGTCCACGAGATCTAGCTGGAGAAGTAGAAGAAAATGTTAAAAGTTTACAGAAGGACAGACAAACAGATAGATGCCGGACAAAAAGTAATCAAGCAGAATAAGTCACCATAGTTTTCAGCTCAGGTGAGCTAAAAAGATGTTGACTGGCATTTTTACTAAACCGCGAAATGTTTTAAAACATATATAACTCACCCCCCAACCCCATGTTGCAATAAAGAAAAGAGAAAGGTGTGAGTATTAAAGAAAAGAATGTAATAAAACAAAAAGCTCACAAGATATTGAACAGATATTATTTTCTTATAAATAGAAATGTTTGACTCTATGACCTTGTGACCACAACATCCATAGAGGTCATTTTACTACTTTGGGGTCACCAGTGTAGTATTTAGTTTGAAGCGTATCCAGCAGAGGATTTTAAAATATTAAGCAAGCAATCTTTTCTTTTTTACAGAAATATTTCACCTCTGAACTTTGACCTTATGATCTTAAAATCTAAACCTTAGGGTTTAAATGTATACCACCTTTGTTGTTTATCAAGCAAATTGTTCTAAAAAGATATTCAGTACGGGCAACCTGCAGTTTCTTATGTCCTGAGTACTTTGACACTTAACTTTTGACCTTGTGATCTCAAAATCAATATGGGTCGTTGACTCATTGTTGGGATATACCAAGTTTGATGTATGTCAAGTAAGAAGGGTTTTCAATATTTTGAGCAGACAATATCTCCATACATCCAGAGTAAATTCACCCTTGACCTGACCTCAAAATCAATAAAGGTCATATACTTTTATGGGCAACCAATATAACAAGTTCGATATTTGTGAAGTAAACAGTTCTTACAATATTACACAAACAAGACCTGGTTTACTGTCACCGACCAACAGGTGCAAATCAGCACATCAAGAGAACATAAAAACAAAATGTAGTCATTAATCAACAGTGTATGAGGACAAGTGACAAAGAATTTCCCTACTTATTTCTTTCAATTTAATCAAAACATACTGTAGAAGCAGGAATTTTTATTGAGGATTTAATTTCCTTTATTTCATAGAAAAGATTTTTTAACAAAATTAAATACCCAAAGAATATTTTCTGTTTCTATGGTGTGTGTGTGTGTAAACAGAGAGAGAGAGAGAGAGAGAGAGAGAGAACAGCAACATGAAATCCACAAAATCAAATCCCCACAAAATCATTTAGGAGTAAAAAAAACCATGAAATTTTAACACCACAGAAATTTCTGCCACTAAAGTATCTCTGGAGTAATTTAAGCTGCTGACATTGCATGCAATTGTACACATACTGTATATGTGTGATTCCGGCATGCGGGATATGTGGACTAGAAAAGTTACTAAAACTAAAAGTACTTACAATCTCTACAACTTTGTAAAAAAGTGCTATTGTGATAGTTTTGTAAGTAACTTAACCATAATCATTAATAAAATTGAATCTAAGTTAAGATTTTATCAAAATAAAGACTTTAGTTCTATTAAATATATAGTATTATATAGAAATCTTTTCTTTTTTTTTTTTTTACGAGAAGGCAATAATGTCATTTTGCTTCATTCAGAACTTCTGAATAAGTCTTTTTTCTCTTTTTTACACAAATATTTATAAAATTTACTTGTTTGGGGGTCACTGAAATAGTACATCATGATTTTACAACAAAAATCTCTTTGATCAAAATGAAAGCTAATATTGGTTTAAATGCAATTGCACCAAAAAAATTAAAGCAATATGATTTCCACCTACTTTTATTTTACTGCTAAATACTCTTGATGACATGATCCCCCCCCCCCCCCTATATACAACACAAATATTCCTTGTTTAAAAAAACAGTACACTACACATCCTGTGACAGACCTTATACTCATACTGAAACCAGAACAGAACCTACTGTGTCATTAATGTCTCAAGACGTTACTGCAGCCACCCTCAGCTGCCGACAATACTGTATTAATTCTTCTTGTCACCTCCCCCCCCCCCCCTCCCAACCACTCCCTTCATGAAAGAAATGTTTTCTTTTAGATCCACATTCATAATTATGCTGAATATTTCCTGGATCCATGCCCCGTTTGTTTCCTAATGGTGAGGTCAGTCAATCAGGTATTTATATAGTGAATGGGAAACATCTGTGGGGAGATCTGTCTACACTGTGTAGAGTTACTACTGTCAAGTGTGACCTCCGTAACACGCTGAGGCACCACACACTGAAAGAGAGAAGAACCAATCTACTATACGCGTATAATTACACGGACTCAACAACAGACAGAACCAATCTACTATACGCCTATAATTACAAGGACTGAACAACAGAGAGAACCAATCTACTATAGACCTATAGCAGATATCACGTGACTCAACAACCACTGAACCAATCTACTATCGACCTATAGCAGATATCACGTGACTCAACAACACACAGAACCAATCTACTATAGACCTATAGCATATATCATATGACTCAACAACACACAGAACCAATCTACTATAGACCTATAGCATATATCATATGACTCAACAACACACAGAACCAATCTACTATAGACCTATATCATATATCATATGACTCAACAACACACAGAACCAATCACTATAGACCTATAGCATATATCATATGACTCAACAACACACAGAACCAATCACTATAGACCTATAGCATATATCATATGACTCAACAACACACAGAACCAATCTACTATTGGCCTTTAGCATATATCATATGACTCAACAACACACAGAACCAATCTACTATAGACCTATAGCATATATCATATGACTCAACAACACACAGAACCAATCACTATAGACCTATAGCATATATCATATGACTCAACAACACACAGAACCAATCTACTATTGGCCTTTAGCATATATCATATGACTCAACAACACACAGAACCAATCACTATAGACCTATAGCATATATCATATGACTCAACAACACACAGAACCAATCTACTATTGGCCTTTAGCATATATCATATGACTCAACAACACACAGAACCAATCACTATAGACCTATAGCATATATCATATGACTCAACAACACACAGAACCAATCTACTATTGGCCTTTAGCATACCACAACAACTTAATGACAGACATTGCAGCAACTACATCAACAAAAAATATTTGTACTGTTCGTCTATAATTGATAAACTAGGGTTCTATGTGTACTGTTATAGCCTATAATTATTACGTTAAGATTGTAATTCCAGCTTAGCATTTGTTTCACCTATACATGGACTCAAAACTTCACTATCGAGTCAAGAATGTTAGGTCTGCATGCCGAAAGGAGAACTCTAGTGCTTCAACCATCATGATTATGTTAATGATTTTAAACATGTTTTACAAGAAAGCAATATTAGCCCTAAATCTGAACATTTTATTTTGTTGTAAAAATGTGCAATTATGATAATTCTGTATGTAATTTTAACCATGACCATTAATGAAATTAAAACTAAGTTTCATATTTTATCAAAATAAAGATTTCAGTTCTACTGAATATATGGAACCTCCGTGGCCAAGTGGTTAAAGCATTGCGCTCAAAATCACAAGGCCTCTCACCTTTTGTCGGCGCAGGTTCGAATCCCGCTCGCGCCGATATTTGTGAAAAAGTTAGCCAGTTTACCTTCGGAAGGTCAGTGGTCTCTTCCCGGATACATTGTATCTGGGTTCCCTCCTCCACCTACAAAAACTGGACACCACCAGATAACTGAAAAATTGTTGAGTGTGGTGGAAAACAAACAATCAATCAATCAAATAATCAATCTACTGAATATATATTCAATCAAACAATCAATCTATTGAATATATATCATGCATAGAAATTAATTTTCAAATGGGAAGACAATAATGTAATTTTGCTTCATAAAGAGCCTCTGAATAGACCTTCTCACGTAAGTATCAACATCAACAGTCTCTATACCTAATTTGTTTTTCTACCATTGAAATAGTGTCTGATCCCAATTCTGCAGCAAATAAACCCCAAACTGACCACAGCATTGCTTTGATCATCGCTGACTTTGACCTGCCACACATGTCAATACAGACTCTTTTTACCAAGAAATAAAGCCCTATCCCCTCCTATCCTTCCTTTCACATCAAACTTGTTATGAGTTTGTATCATTCAATACCAGACTAACAAATCTGCCATTTGCATCAGTGACACAAGTCAATATGATTACAAAGCATGATGTCAATGAGGTGATTACTCATCAACCAGTGACAGCACAACTCTACAAAGGGAGACAACTGTAGGCTGAGAACGCAATCACGGTCTATCTTTTTCCCTTCACTATGGTACGCTGTGTCTGGCATATAAAATCACAGCTAGTATGACTTCTCTGTAACACAGGGATTATGTCTCAGACACACAGTCCCTCCGACCATCCGGGTATTTCACTGGGTACCCACAATCCGAGATTTATAAAACATATAATTAAAAACATTTTATCCTGTATTCTGTAGTGTTTGACTTGCATATAACTCACCTAAAATGCCAATAAGTTTCACCTAAACATTCCTAGTACTTTCTGAGATATTTAAAAGCATGACCTACTTATTCTAATAAATACAGATAAAATACACAGTAATATTCATTCAGACATTTCAATTTGTTCAAAAAGAATAATTATATGTACCATGCATAGCACAACATTTTGAGATAAGTTTATATCTGCTGAAAAAAGATATATATATATATATATATATATATATATATATATATATATATATATATATATATACACCCACCTTTGGTGCTTTACGACCCAACAAAACTAAAACACAAATCAACTTTCAGCCAGTTCAAAGTGAGAGACAATCACCACTAACATCTTCTTGTTCTAATAGTTAGCTTAGTATTCAAGAAAAGGCACATATATATTGATAAGTCCTTTACACTTGGTGACCTATGCTTAAAAAACTGATGTGTCACAGACAAAACAACAAACTCTCATCAGTCGTGGTTGAAGCTTCCTATCAAAGCTGAACATTTTCCTGGATTCCTCTGGGTGTTTACACAAGTTCAACTTAATTATTATTTCATATATTAAAACACGGTACTTATTCATAAATTAAACATGTGTAACATACTGGGTTTCTGGATCTACATTCAACTAAAGTACAGAGCCCCACCTATCTATTTAACTTAACGTAGTATATTCATTTTAAAAACCGTCACTGGATTTAAGATCTGATTTTTTTTTTCCTATCAGTGAATTAAACCTAGGGACTGGCCCACCTTGAAGTATTTGATAAATGATCCCTGTAAAAATTTGGTGACATAACAGTTAAACACCGACTCGAGCTCAATAAAATTACCCCTGTAACACATGTCCTTACTCCACATGATTGGGTGGACAAAAAAGTGACAGTCAAATTAATGGAATACACCTGTCACCTGCAAACTCCCAGGTGAAATATCTACCTAGCTAGATAACGAACATTTCATAGAAACTTTATAGTGCATCATCTCCCAGCAGGGGACGTAACTAATGACCAAAAAGACCCCAAAATTACACCTTACAACAATGGCTATATAAAAAACAGGAAATTGTCTTCACCCTTAAATCTGATCTGTGGAGAATGCACCGAGGTAGATAGAATTTGTCAGTCACAGAATATTTGGTATCAATATACAGAAATAACTAATATGCAGGACCTGCGATTCATGGGCAATTCTATCATCACATTGTTGCTGAAAAACATGCATAAATTTCAATGCTATTTTAAAAACATTTTATGGCAACTTTGAAATTAACATTCATAACAATTTAATACTATGTTATTTGTTGCTTACCCACAATTAATATTCCAAAAATGAATCTACAGGAAAGAGGAATGCAATGAATTTAATTTCCTGGGCACCCAAAATACTTCCTCAAAGATATAAAATATTAAACAGCTTAAAATGTCCCTACACTGAATGAAATTCTAAACTAAAACCACTGTGTCTGATCGGTCCCGAAAATCTTCAGTCTAGAATCCTGATTCTTATGCCAGCATTTATTTTTTTTTTTTTATCTCAATAAAGTCCTTTGTATGCTTCAAAAGAAAAAAATCGCATTCAGCTTTTGTTGAAAACACTGACATAGAATAAAAAAAAGTTTAAAGATAAATAACACAAACCTGTAAGATAAAAGGCCACAAAATCCGCCCAATGTAGTCCAAATAGCTAAACCCCAAATAAGTTCTCCTTTGTAGTACTTTAAACTCCGAGTGTCACTTCATTCACAGTTGAACCACTCATCAGCAGATTCCTTAAATCAAAGGTTTCTGAAAAGTCTCTGTGTGTGACTATTCACCTTATGTATATCTATATAACAAAACTGTTCATTCACCGATCATGTCATGTACAGAACCTTCAGAACTCCACAATCATGATAAACAATTAAATGTTGACAGAATGATGATATAGCATTCAAAACTGTGGTACTTTTACAGGTGGGGGTGCCGTTCAAGTATGTTCAGAAACTAGACCCACTAAGACCCACACATCCACCAATCAACTCTGTCACATTGGAGGTTCCTAGCACAATTTTATGACCTAATTTTAAACCTAAACCCTTGTACGTTTTTTTTGTAACTTCCTTTCTAACAATTACTGAGGTGCAACTTCAAAAGTTTAAATGACAAAGACACCTTCTTCCTGCAGTCTGACATCAGATGTGAATCCCTGAATATCTGACATCATTACAAGAATTAACCAACCAAAGTATTAGACACATCCTAATTCATAACCTACTTCACCACATTTTTCATTAGCATAATTAATGATAAATTTGTTTGTGTATGTTTAATTAGGAGTCCTATGTATTATGATCACCACTCCAAAAGCAGTCTGCGTAAGAAGAATAAAAGAGTGGTTGCATGATTAAATAATTTAAAAATTCAGAAAACTAGTTCAAATAATTCACACCTCTGATTAATGTAAGTCAACTACCATACCTCTGTATTAGTCATAATAAATTAGCAGGTGATTTGTTATGATGGACATATGTTTTTGTCAGCCATATCAACACCTTGAATCTACAATGTTTTATGTAGTATACTTTTTGAACTGTTCTTCATTTAAATATGTCTGATTGACCCTGTGTGACAAGGAGAAATTTGTTCATTGTGCACACAGTGACACGAAATTTCTGATTAAAGTCCAATTCCAGATGACATCAAGTGCAAAAATATTTAAACCCTAATATGCAATGTCAATTCCCAAGATCCCCCTCTCCTTTTTTTTCTAACAAATCTCACTTAGATCCTTAACAAAAACAAAATGTTACTATAGAACTTGATAGCCTAGGAAAATTATTGTTTAACGTGCTTATCAGTAAAAAAGACAAGAAACTATTAAGACACCTGTCAAAGATAAGAAATAAAATAATTAATGTTTAAGTCATAAATTTACATTGAAAATGTAATATATATTTCACATAAAATACATCAAACAGTTTAAAAATATATAAATAAGTTTAGAATTTGTATCTGAAATAAACCAGAGGATCAATAGTTGAGGGAGACAGACACACCTAAAAACTTGGGACGGTTTGCTCTGGATTTTACTCGTGTGATTCTGTTACATAGATCAGGATGTTTTGCTACTTATTGACAAAGACTTGCCTCTCCAGTTACCGTCAAAGCCATTCATAAACCACCGTTCTCTGGTGGGAAAGACCACTAAAGGTCTACGTCGTAGGAGGACTGTCGGCCATTGTGAAATGTCTGCAGTTGCCATATTCTTTAATTGAAATCAAAATTCACCCAAACATCAAATTGAAAAAAAAAATCACCCAGATAACAGCTCTGTTGCATCATTTTATATAAGTATACAGAAAATGTCTGTATGAACAAGTGAATTACTGATATCATTCCTTCAGAGAGTCCCAAGTATCATTATATATACCAGTTATAATAATAAATGGTATTTTAATCACCAACAAAATTATTATTCTCTTTTCATTCTTAACATTTATGAACTTTGTCGGTTTTCATTTTCAACAACTTTCTTGACTCATGGTCTGCACGTATTAGGTATCCATGTTTCTGTACAAAATATGATCATATTTCTTCTGTACGAGTTTATCAAAATAGTGAGCAATAATAGTGCTTAAAGGGAAAACCACTGAATATCATCTAAATTAATCTCGGAAAGTGGGAATATATAACAATGTGTCTGTTACTTCTAAAAGCATGTCACCAAATGCGTCAAGCAGTGTGAATGAACTCGGATTTTTCAACACCAAGAAAAAATGTCCTACTCATAACAGGTCAAGTGCAATTTTTTCAGCACGTCAGAAATACTGCCTCCTATTGGTACTTCACGTGATGAAGTAAAAAATTCAAATCAGGAAACGCAAGCTTCATGTGACCCATTATCTGCGCAGTCCAAAGGGAGATAACTGTACTTAATTCAGCTGACACTATATATATATATATATATATATATATATATATATATATATATATACACACTGTTGTAATTCTTGTGTTGCAAAAAATAAACAGAAGAAGCTACTTCAGCTAGGTCCTTGACAAAAACATCAATATATATCTACCATACACTTCAAACTTAGACAATATAGCCATGTACCAAGGGACTGGATGTGAGAGAAAAATGAAAATATTACTTTTACGAAGGAATGACACAATGCCACTAATGCAAAAATAAAACCGGAAATATACATTCTTTGTCCTTGTAAAGTTGTTACTTGTCAGTTCAATGGTCTGATGGTGTTTAGCAATCAGTCTACAGGCCATGTGTTTACAAGTCTCTTCCACTCATAGAGTTTTTATTTTCCAAATGATTTAATACCTAAATTGCAAAAATTTGCCAAACTTTCCATTTTCAACATTTCAATCTTTATTGTCCAAATCTCCTATATATTTTTGTCCATGATAAATCTCGTCGGTGAACTCCTCCGTATGAGTAACAGTAATATGACCCAGCCAGCTTCCTCATTGAGTCCTAAAACTTTCCACTGTACACACCAAGTACCAGCCACTGATCACCAAAATAAAAATACACAAATAACCATGACAACATCATTAGATGCTTTGATCAACTCTGTAGTAAAGTTGATTGATATTAATGAATTATTCATATTGTACACTGTTGTGTGTGTGTCTTATGTGTGTATCTGTATGTGTGTTTCTGCATGTGTGTGTGCGTCTTATGTGTGTTTCTGCATGTGTGT
This sequence comes from Ostrea denselamellosa, assembly GCA_024699665.1. NCBI lineage: Eukaryota > Metazoa > Mollusca > Bivalvia > Ostreida > Ostreidae > Ostrea > Ostrea denselamellosa. Next base: position 2,742,672 of record JAMZEH010000103.1, read on the forward strand.
GTTATGTGTGTGTGTTTCTATATGTGTGTGTTTCTGCATGTGTGTTGTGTGTATCTATGTGTGTGTCTTATGTGTGTGTCTGTATGTGTGCAGCTGGAGACATATAAACATAATAGGTGTCACAGGTGTATAACATATTTCTGTCATTTATACATTATACTGATTTAAAACATTGAGGATCTATCAATCTGGTAAATTTTTTACACAAGTACCACTGCAAAATATAATATTTACACATTATACACGTCACAAGAAGAAATATCACATGTTCAATATAATAATATTACTTCATTAAATTATTCATCATTCATCATATAACACATATAGCATTTTAAGAAAATTCATCTCATTCATATTCAACAGGATGAATGTGGACCGCTATGAGAGGAGTATGAAAGGTCAGTATGGTTTGTGCACGAGTGTGGTCAGTATGATCTGTCTATGGGTGTGGTCAGTATGATCTGTCTATGGGTGTGGTCAGGATGATCTGTCTATGGGTGTGGTCAGTATCATCTGTCTATGGGTGTGGTCAGTATGATCTGTCTATGGGTGTGGTCAGTATGATCTGTCTATGGGTGTAGTCAGTATGGTCTGTCTATAGGTGTGGTCAGTATGGTCTGTCTATGGGTGTGGTCAGTATGATCTGTCTATGGGTGTGGTCAGTATGATCTGTCTATGGGTGTGGTCAGTATGGTCTGTCTATGGGTGTGGTCAGTATGGTGTGTGTATCGTCAGTATGATCTGTCTACGGTTTTGGTTTGTTTGATTGTTTGTTAGTTTTACGTCCCGTCGAGAATTGTTCACTCACATTGAGACGTCACCAGCTGTAGGTGAAGTACCACAAATTTACACCTATGCTTAGCGCTCAGGGTCATAGCAGTGAGGGTTCTTTAACGTGACAACACCTACCGTGACACGGGACCTCCGTTTTTAAGGTCATATCCGAAAGACCCGTGATTCTCACTTCTAAATGCTGAGCATTTGGCGAAGGAGCAATCACTACCTATTTTTCGTCATAGGTTTGACACGGCCATGGCATGAGCAGGGCTCAAACTCAAGACATCCCGGTTACGAAGAGAACGCTCTAACCACTGAGCTACCGTGACCGGTATGGTTGTGGTCAGTATGGTCTGTGTATGAGCATGATCAATATGGTTTGTGTACGGGTGTGGTCAGTATGGTCTGTGTGGTCAGTATGGTCTGTGTGTGGATGTGAGAATTTCCAGTGGTCAGTATGGTCTGTGTATGGGTGTGATCACTATGGTCAGTGTATGGTTGTGGTTTAATATGATCTGCATATGCTTGTGGTCAGTATGATCTGTATATGGGTGTGGTCAGTATGGTTTGTGTATGGGTGTGGTCAGTATGGTCTGTGTATGGGTGTGGTCAGTATGGTTTGTGTATGGGTGTGGTCTGTATAGTCTGTGTATGGGTGTGGTCAGTATGGTCTGCGCATGGGTGTGGTCAGCATGGTCTGTGTATGGGTGTGGTCAGTATGGTCTGTGTATGGGTGTGGTCAGTATGGTCTGTGTATGGGTGTGGTCAGTATGGTCTGTATATGGGTGTGAGAGTTTTCAGTGCTGTGATTGGGTGGTGGTTGTGAGTCATCTTGTGAGTTGTTTTTACTGGTTTTGGTGCTATATAAACAAAATTTGAGCCAATTCCACACTAAGGCCAAAAAAAATATATGTCTGTTTAAGGTTTCATGCCCCCCAAAAATAGGGTTGGTCAGTTGGATTTTTAAAATTATTTTTATATATTGATCATCCTCTACAGATCTCGGTCTTTTAACCGTAAACTGACACTGGAGGAATTGTGATACTGATGAAATAAATCAGCAAATGTGTGATGATCGGGCACGGGTACTATACATCTTTTAATGCCTCCAGATTGTAAGAACACTGTCCAAATTCAAAGGACAACACGCTAGTCATGCCATCAGATTTCTTCCCGTGTTCCCTCAATCAGATCATAATCTGCGTCAGTTTAGTGTTTGATCAAAGTTTACCTTTGCTCGCATATCGTTAAGTTCTGATATGACTTGGATCATCCAAAACTACTTTTAAAAGGAAGACGTAATTTCGATTCCAGATTTTTGGGCTCGGATACAATAAAAACTTTTAGGGTCAGGGAGTAAAATATAGGGTCGGTCGGGAAACCGTAAACAGACATATACTTTTTTTTGGCTTAACCCGATAATTCTGTTTTGCTATATGAAAAGAAACACAACTGTAAATTACACACACTAGGAGACCTATTTATGCACATTCCTATAACAATGCAAACATTATCATAACCTCCAATTTGTATTCTGAACCATATCATTTGTGAAAAATCAAATATTGTCAGTCTGTTTCAGTATTTTTCTCTGAATGTTACACTGGATCGTCATAGTCCTGTTATTAATTATATGCTAAAATATATGTTATTCCTATAAGATACATGTTATTCATATAAGATAGAGAACTCAGGGAAGGGATTTCTGATCGACCAATTCAGCATTAAATAAAATTTATTTCATTACGTCATTAAGAAATAAAAATGTACCTGCATGCAACATCAAGGTCAGACTTTTCAGGTGATAATTAACAAGGATCAAAGCATTGGTAAAAGTGAAAAAAATCGAAAGATTTTACCTTTGTTTGAAAAGACTTTAAACAAATTAGAGTTAATATAAATATTTTAAACAACAACATCGTTGACTAATTTTGGGATTATGATTATCAATGTTTTGTAGATGCGATATCCCCCATGCAAGATCACAGTACCAACAAACTGTCACTTCCAACTGAGACATACTGACCAATCAGATAGTGACTGACCAGTTACAACCTTTTAGTTACCTACTGAAAACCACTGCATGCACAGGTTACTGATTCACCTAGTCGCTTACATTTTTTGTTATCCCCTACTATTAGAAATTATAACCTGAGAGTTATTCAGAATACAATGTTCTGCACAGAGGGCAAGCATGGCTATGGTATAAAAATAGACATAGCTAGAACATTGCAGTGGCTTGACATCATGACCCTGAACACAAGATCCTAAACTATGTACTAAATGACAGACAGTTAAAAAGTGTATCGGCGGGATTCAAAATACTTGACAAACAGCAGAAGGCTGAGATCATACTAAAGAGCCGTTTGGGTGTGATAAATATAACAAGGAGTGGGGGGGGGGGGGGGGATTTGTCGTGTCGCTAGTCTCTCGGTGCTACGATTTAATTCAGTCTCTTGAATAATGCTAAATTTTCCATTTTTTTTTTTTTTATTTTACTAAAGACATGCATTGTCTTTTAGACAGGACTCGGTGTGTGGAGCAGAGGGGAATCAATAAATTTTTAAAAATCTGAACCGCTGCAAACCAGGTATACAGGGCACATATTTAGCATTCTTCTTCAATTCAGGTTGGAACCTTGGGAATCAGGATGCATCGTGAAATCGATCTTACCTACACCCCTCCTTAGAAGTGCGAATCCATCACATTATCGCTAATTTGGGTGAAATTTATCCCTAACAGATGACAGTACGGATAGATTACAACGCTTGAGTGACCTTTGATATGAACCGGAAATACAACTTTCGAGGGAGAATTTATTGTAAATTTTGCTTTTCGATCCCGAGCAAAATAATTATTTTATTTTTGATTTACCAAAACAAGTTATGATTGTTGGAAGTGCTGCAGGGGCTCGTCTTCTGGGTTGTAGAAAACGAATTAATATATAAATAAAAATATGAATCTTCTACAAATTCGTGATATTATACTACCTGTAGTACCATCATCTTTTATAGTTGTGACTTTAAGGAATTATTTTATAGAAGATTCATATTTTTGAGTATTTCAATTTCCACAATCTGGAAGACGAGCAACTATAGGAAGTGCTGGCCTTGTACGGTATCGTCTGCAGATGCACGAACTGATATTTTTTTCCACTCCACAAATTTAGATTTATGCATAGCGCTCGCAGCGTCGTATCGACGCCCCCCCAAAAAATATGTGAGTATAGTCTTTAGCCCAGTTCCTGGTCATGGCCAGTTCCGAGTTTCTACGTAATTATTATTTAAATATACTTGAATATTTATATAATATATGATATCTGCTTAGATGATTGATTGATTGTTTTACGTCCCGTCAAGAGTGTTTCACTGATATTGAGAAGTCACCAGCTGTAGGTGATGTACCACAAATTTACACCTATGCTTAGCGCTTAGGGTCGTAGTAGTGAGGGTTCTTTAACGTGCCAACGCCTACCGTGACACAGGACCTCCGTTTTTAAGGTCATATCCGAAAGACCCGTGATTCTCACTTCTAAATGCCGAGCATTTGGCGAAGGAGCAATCACTACCAATTTTCACGTCTTATTTTGACGCGGCCATGGCACGAGCGGGGCTCGAACTCATGACCTCCGGGTTACGAAGCGAACGCTCTAACCACTGTATCTGCTTAGAACGTTCACGCACGTTAAAAATGATTACTGAAGAATACACAACTGCTGTGATTCTTATTGCTGGTCAGTGTGACACTCATTAAAATACATGTATACATGTAAACTCTTCGACATCTTGGTGATTTACGCGCTTAGAAAAAAATGCGCTAAATGGAAAGTATTACCAACTTTTTTTTTAATTTGAATACATTTAATAATAGATATGTCTTTCAGCAATAACAGCAATAAATATTTTTAGAGAGTGTATTATTGTTGTAAAGATGCCTTACAAAAGAAACGCCAAGCATTTCAAAGAGTGACATAATGGTCTCATTTTTAGATTACAAACTAATGGTATATATGGAAATCTTTTATAATCGTTTAAAAGCTATTTGTGTCACAGATCACAAAAAGTAATATATAAAGATCTTTTATCGTCCAAACTTGACATATTTGCATGTGTACCTCAGGGTTCTGTTTTAGGACCTTTAATATTCTTAAGTTATGTTAATGATGTTGCTGAAAATATGCTGTCAATGTGTAGGCTATTTGCTGATGATAACTCACTTCAACAATCTTCACACGATATGCTAGATTTTGAATATAAACTTAACCATGATTTGCATATGCTAGAAACATGGTCAAATAAGTGGTTACTCAAATGGAATCCATCCAAAACTAAAGTTGTTTATTTTTCAAAAAAAAAAAAAAAAAAAGACAACCAAAGTTATTTTTTCAGACGATAGACTGGAGTATGTTCAAATTCATTGTCATTTAGGTTTATTATTGTCACAGAACCTTAGCTGGTCTATATACATTGAATCCATATTAGATAGATTGATTGATTATACATTGCTTAACGTCACCTTCGAGAATTTTCCACTCATATGGAGACGTCATCATTGCTGGTGAAGGGCTGCAAACTTTCCATATTAGACAAAGCTTATTAAAAAAAATAGGGCTCTTAAAAAAAGATTAAGTTTAAAATTGGTAGAAAACATCTGTCAAAATTGTATATATAGCATTTATTAGGTCTACTATTGAATATGCGTCAATTGTTTGAGATGGCTGTTCTGTGCAAGATTCTGAGAAACTTGAAAAAGTACAGTTATCTGCAGCTAGAATTGTCACTGGACTTCCTATCTTTGCATATAGGGAAACCTTTTATTCTGAAATAGGCTGGCAAACTTTACAAAGTAAACGCCATATCGCAAAAATGACTACTATGTTCAAAATTCGCAATGGTAGCTTCCAAAATTACTCAAATGATATTTTTTCAAATATATATGAAAATGTGTCCCGTTACAATACACGAAACAAAGACCAGTTTTATATTCCAAGATGTAAATTAGAATTATTTAAAAAATATTTTGTTCCTGATTCAATAAAACATTGAAATTTATTAAATGAAGAAGAAATAGAAGCCATTGCAATCAATTCATTCCGCAAAAATATAAAAACAGAAATCAAAAGTCTACCATCATATTTTTCGTTTGCAAAACGATTCATAAACATTATTCATACTAAACTAAGACACAACTGTATTCTTCAGTATGATCTTTATAAACGTAATATTACAAATTCTCCTTTTTGTTCACGTTGACATAACGAAGATGTATATCATTTATCTTTTGCTTGTAAAAAATCCTCTAAAGCTAGAAATGATCTATTTAACCGCCTTTGTATGCTTGATTTGGTTAATATTGATACAAATCTGCTAGTGTGTGGTGATATGAATTTGCCTTTGCAAACTAATATAAATATCTTTTCAGCTGTTCACAAATTTATAGATGAAACTTGTAGATTCAATTAATTATTGTACATTTCTACCTGTTAATTATTATCTTGCATGACATTTTGTATTTATAATACTCTAGAAGAGGGACTAGTAAGCGGTTAGAACTTGTTCCCAATCCTTTTGGTTTGATCAATGAATATATAGTATATCGAAAAATCAAACGATGTGTGTTTTGATGAATGGCCCCATTTTGTTGACAGTTTGGTGATTGGTCAAAAGGAATGTACCATCAACGGTTATCTCAGTTTCCATGTGGACGATGCGGGGAATCCTGAAGCTGCTAAAATTTCTGAGATCATGGGCTGGCTCAGCGTGTAAAGGAATCAACACACTCAGGAGGCCACACCCTGGATATTGTTATAGTGAGGGACGAGACGTCTATTCTGATTGGTGAACCGTGTATTAGGGACCCTACACTCTATGACAAAAATTGCAACCCTACCTATGACCATCTTGCTATTTGTTCAAAACTTGCATTGTCGAAACCATCAAGGGAAAGCAGAACTGTCAGATTTTGGAAATTACAGGATATAGTCATCAGTGATCTCGAGGATACCATTAGCGCCTCCACAGAAATACAAAGTAGAGATGATTCTGTTGATGAATAAGTGCGAGTGTATAACTCAGGCCTTCAAAAAGCTCTGGATGCTGTTGTCCCATGGCAGACGAAAGTTGTTACCTTGCCTCCAGACTGTCCGTGGAACATTAGTGAATTATCGGCCATAAAAAGGGAACGGAAGAAGATAGAAAGACAAATGAGCAGCACTAAACTATCTGTCCATAAAGAAATGCATAAGAATATTTGCATTCGTGAAGCAAAGCTTGCTATACATTGTGAGAAAGACTTCTACTCGAACAAAATTGAGAAAGCCTGTAAAGATCAGAGACAGTTATATCGCATTACCAATAAACTTATGGGGATCAAAGCAGAGGCGATACTGCCACTTCATCAGAGGGAAGATCTGCTGGCAAACACCTTCGGCGATTTCTTCCAATCTGAAATACAAAAAAAAAAATCTGAAGGAAATTGTGTGTTGGCATACAGCTTGGCATTGACCCACTGTGTGGATCATGAATTTGCTGATGTGCGACTGCGTAGTTTTGAACAAGTATCACGAGATGAAATGCTTGAAATCATCGTGTCAGCACTACCTAAATCATGTGAATTGGATCCATTGCTAATGTTCTTAATGAAATCATGCATGGATAGTCTACTTACCTTTGTAACAAATCTTATTAATCAGTCTCTTACTCAATCTGTATTTCCATCATCTTTTAAATAAGCCGTTGTTCGTCCTCTCATCAAAAAAGCTGGTCTAGATCCACAGGAACATGGCAATTACAGACCTGTTTCAAATCTTTCGTTCCTCTCAAACATTCTTGAAAAGATCGTTGCAAAACGCTCAGATCATGACATAGAATTGAATCATCTCCATGACAATGTACAGTCACAATACCAAGCCTGCCATTCTACGAAAACAGCTCCACTCCGCGTCCATCATGACATTGTAGCGGCATTAGACGCTGGTTCCAGCGTTGCGTTAATTATGCTAGATCTCTCCGCTGCCTTTGACGTCATTAACCATTCTATCCTGATAAGACGTCTTGAGTTTGCATTTGGTATTTCTGGCACAGACCTCAATTGGATTAAATCAAACCTTTCAGATAGGACCCAAAAAGTGGCCATTGACCTTTACGCAGATGACACTCAAGCCCATCTAGTTTTCAAACCTGGGGATTACTGGCAAAACATCGTTAGCCGTTTAGAGGCTTGCATGGATTAGATTAAAACGTGGATGTCCGCTAACATGCTTAAACTTAATCAAGACAAAACAGAGTTCCTTGTCTTTTCACCGAAACATCCAGTAACTGCTTCATCATCGTACCATCTGAACTTTGGCGAAACCATTATCAGTGAAGCATCATTTGTAAAGAATTTAGATGTGTGGTTTGATAAAACTCTATCCATGCAAAAGCAAATATCATCTGTATCCCGTACTTCCTACCATCAGCTACGTAATATCGGACGAATACGGTCGAACATTAAGAAGATGCGTGTCAGACCTTAGTATGTGCCTTCGTGACATCACGGCTTGACTATGTCAATGCTCTTCTGTTTGGCAACAACACGACTGACCTGGTTAAACTGCAGAGAGTACAAAACATGGCGGCAAGAATCATCACTCGTACTAAGAGAAGTGACCACATAACCCCGTTGACATTGACCAGACCCGTGATGTCGAACCTCTATACATGGGAAAAGGCGTTTGGATGTGGCAGGAGCTACTCTCTGGAACTCTTTACCTGAAAATCTCCGTCTTTCCCAGAGTTTGAACGCTTTTAAAAACATTTAAAAACGCGTCTCTTTAGACTTGCTCATTATTATTGCGTTAGCTAAGTTTTTAGTATTCATTTATTAAAAAGAAAAATATGTTATCTATTTTTAGTGCCTATTTTGAATTCAGTTTAGTATTATTATGTCATTTTATACGCATTTATTGTACTTTGTTTTATTGTCTTACATGTAAAGCGCTTTTGGGTAATTGTATCAATTAGATAAAGCGCTATATAAAGGTAGAATAATAATAATAATAATAATAAACAAACGCCATCTACTGGCCCGGATCAATCGTGTCATATGCCTTATGTTGAACTTAGTTTTAAACTTTAAGCACTATTCCAGTTCGTATTCAAGTAAATCTTGGATTTGTAAAAGTAATGCAAGATATAATACGCACACGTTTTTTTATAAACAAAACAAAGTATATTTTCCTCCATTTATTGTCCCAATTTTCTAATAAAAAATGACGGAAGGGTGGGGTAGGGGTGGACAAAGACACACCCACCCCACCCTTCCGTCATATTTATTAGAAAATTGGGACAGTAAATATTCTACGTCTTGCATCTAAATTTTGTTTTTAATAGTATTTTATAGTTTTGTTAACATTAGCACATTCTAATTTACGCCTTTGTTTATTTATTCATTTATTTATTTTTTATTTCAAGCTTGCCGTGCGCCTTCGCCATGTTCGCCATCACACAAAAAATGGCGAAGTATTATTATCCCGCTAAGATATAACGTCATGTCAAAAACAGACTCAGTGAAATATAATTATTTAATGTAAATTATAAAAAGAAGTTGAATGCGGCAGTTGTGGTTATGCTTAGATGTGAGGCTTTGAATACTGGACAATATACCGCCAAAAATGTAACAGATTGATTTAAACCTAGCCGCAAATAATGTAGCCTCTGTGATTATCTTTTTAGAATAAACATATAATGGTCTTGATTTAAAGTGGGATCGATTGAATGTCGGACCGGATCAGTCAACGTTCGAATTGACCTGCAGTCGCTTCAAACATCTCTGTGATTGTGAACTGGCAGTGTCATTCGGAACTGACCTATGAACTCGTTTATGGAAAATGCCAAGGTCATTGATATTTACAACGATTTTCAGATAATTAATTCATTATTGTTAGAGTAACTTCTGACCTTCTCGTGCACAAGAAAACTGATGTCAAAATTATCTTCGTGGATTATACCGCAAGCAATCGTCAAAGAAAATGTGATCCGGAACTGTGCTAACGACTATTTACGCCAGTGCATGAGGGGGTCTGGGGGCCGCATTTGTCTTCAGCCACGGTGGTATCAGGGCGAAGTCATGGTGGGGGCAAAGGAAGCAAAGCTTCCGAATCTTCCTGAAATTTACTGAGAAAATTTTCTATCTTTGTGCATAAAAACAAGATCAGTAAAGTTACCCACTAGTACCCTGCAACTACAATTTGTTTTTGTAGTAATTAGCTCCTTAAAAGGGGAAAAGTTGGCTACTAGTATATCAAGATACCCAATATCACTCCTCATCATATGTGTAGTGGTAAATTACTCAGATATGTATTTCAAACGCACAGTTCCTTAAGGTAGTGACACAAATGTTAAATTTTCTGGGTAACTCGAATCAAAATGTTTAAGAGACTGATGTATGAAAATAGGTGGGGTATCATCTTCATGAAGGTCTGAATTCAATACGTATGATCTTCAAAGGATGAGACCGCAAAAACCGAGGCCCCGTGTTACATCAGGTGTGTCACGTTCAAAATCCCTCCCTGATCAAAGGCCATAAGCGCCGAGCATAGGCCTAAATTTTGCAGCCCTTCACCGGCAATGGTGACGTCTCCATATGAGTGAAAAATTCTCGAGCGGGACGTTTAACAATAAATATATAATCAATCAATCAATCTTCAAAGGAAACTCTCAGCTGGAAAAGTTTATTGGTATTTTGCATTGCAAAGATTAAGTAACTAGGAAAATTGAACATGAAATTTTGGAATTTCATTTGACCCCTCGCCATTCAGTTAAGCTTGATAGATATTCATATTAAAACCCAGTCACCTTTGTCCTGTAGCTGGCAATCGGTAATTATAACCTTTACACCCTGTAGTAGTTGGCTACTAGTAGCTAGGTTTTTGTTTTTTTTACTTTAAGTAGCTGGCTACTAATAACTGGCTACTAGTAGCTAACTTTTCCTCGTTCAAGTAGCTGGTAACTAGTAGCTAACTTTTCCCTTTTTAAGTAGCTAGCTACTAGTAGCTAACTTTACCGATCTATAAAAACACAGGGTGTTTTTCCAAAATAGAAAGAAGTCAAAAAGTTACTTTCATATATGCGAGGTACGGGAAATATTGGGAGGAATGGGGTGGGGTGGGGAATGGCATAATGGGGGGGATGGCATAATGGGGGGAATGGCATAAGTACAAAACCGAATGATAAAGATTTGATGTGGCCATTGCATGAGCGGGACTTAAACTCACAAACTGTGCCATGAAACGAGCACTCTAACCATTGAGCTACGTTGCGACTATCATCAAAGCGTTCATGTACCTGTAACACTGTAGCTCTCCTGGCTAAAATAACCATACGGTTTGCCTCCATCGCTTGTATATTTTCCCCTTCTCTCTTTAAGAAAATTATTTTACACCCTTTTCGTTTTTAAGCTTTGGGTGTATGCGCCAACGATTGTTAGGGCGCAACGACCCCTATCGGCTAATACAGTATTCAAAACAAAATTCATGGGATTCTAATACGGGTGCTTCTTCGCGGCCATTGTCAAAATATAGTTCTTTAAAGTGGTTAACATTTCTAAAGTCTAAAGTATCCTCGTGCTACGATAGCAACAAATGTTTAGTGAAACGTTCTGGAACGCGTATTGCATGTTATAAAGACTGCACTATTTGAAAGCGAACGCGTGGTTTTGAAGTTGATAAATAATCATCAGACGGTAACCTATCTATTTGCTATTTATAGACAGATTATGAACACCTGTTGTACTACTGTACTATGCATACATGTATTGTATTGAAAAGAAAACGAAAACGGTGATGTGGACTAAATGAAACTCCATTCAAAATGCTTGTTTGTTATTTCCATACACAACAATTTTTCAGTTATCAGGTGGTGTCCAGTTTTCTTAGTGGAGGAGAGAACCCAGATACAATGTAACCGGGAAGAGACCACTAACCTTCCGCAAATTTTCTCACATATATCGCCACGAGCAAGAATCGAACCCGCGCCGACTAGAGGTGAGAGGCCTTGTGATTTTGAGCGCGATGCTCTAACCACTCGGCCACGGAGGTCCAAAGTGTGTTCTGGTATAGAATTTATTTACTTGTATTATACAAAACAAACATATCCAAACTTTTAAAGTTTATGCGATTTTATTAATAAAATAAATTGAGAAGTAGCCAAGCTTATATGAAAATAATGAGAATAACAATAGTATTTTGGAATCATTTGAAAAACATTATATAGATGTAGGCCTTTTTGTTTGGAGTCCTTTAAGTAACATGTTGCCAGGTGCCCTCTGGATTGAACTCATTGATAGTACAGTGATTACAAAATCATATACATGTATTAATTATTATCACAGCACATGTTACATAATACAGGTATTAATTATCATTACAGCAAATAATGTTATGTAGTACATATATAATTAATTAGCAAAAAAAGGTAGCTGTGATAATATTTTCAGTTTTATATGTCGATGTTTATATACGCAAACAGAAAAAACTCACAGCGCAAGGTATTTTCATTGTACACACAATTAAGAGTTCATCGTTTGTCCTGTTACTAGAGGCCAGGATACCTCCAGTAGTGGGATCTATTGTTTATTTGTTTGACGTCCCGTCGAAATTTTTCACTCATATTGAGACGTCACCAGCTGTAGGTGAAGTACCACAAATTTAGACCTATGTTTAGCGCTCAAGGTTCTTTAACGTGCCAATGCCTACCGTGACACGGGGTCTCCGTTTTTAAGGTCATATCCGAAAGACCCGTGATTCTCACTTCTAAATGGCGAAGAGCGCCTACTCACGACCTCCCGGTTACGAAGCGAACGCTCTAACCACTGAGCTACCGCGACCAGTAGTGGGGTTCTAGACTGTATAAAGAGGTTAATATTGTTACATATCATATACCTGTACAGTGTATGCAAAAACTCTCTCTTCTTTGTCACCTAAAGTACCATGGACCCCTGCCCTGGATTGGAAACATTAAAATAGATTTGCAATCATATATTTCGATTCGATATATCCCAGTGAACTTGAAATAAAAGATACCACAGAGTCTTCCACTTCTGCTTTGTACTTTTTTTTTACTGAAAATAGATGCCGGCAGCAAACTAACAACTCAACTTTATAACAACTTTATAATTCTTCCATCGTCATCTTCTCTTATTCATGTGGCAATATTCCATCATCACCTGCAAATGGTGTTTATATCTCCCAATTGATTCGATACGCAAGAGCTCATTCTGCTTATGATCAGTTTTTAAATCGAGGTAGGCTACTGACAAAGAAGTTGATATTGTTTTGTACAGTCTCGTCTAACGTCAGCATTTCGCAAATTGTTTGGTGGTTATAACGATCTAGTTTGGCAGTACAACTTACCATTAAGTCATATTCTGTCTGATATGTTTGATACCAATTGTTAGACCGTTCTTGGCACACTTATTCTGACTACGGATTGCTCCGTTTACCTGATCGGAATAGAGGGCTCAAGGCAGGTGTGACTGGTCGACAGGGGATGCTTACTCCTCCTAGACACCTGATCTCACCTCTGGTATGACCAGGGGTCTGTGTTTGCCAATCTCTCTGATTTGTATTTTCTATAGGAATTACGAGATTGGATACTATTAGTTATCTTTTCCTTTTCATATTTCATATGTAATTGTTATCACATTGTAAATGCAGGCTTAATTTAAAAATTGTTCGGAGAAAAGGAGATATATACTTTTATATGTTTTAAAGTAATAATAGCTCTAAAAATGAAAAAGAAATATTTTGCTGTAAGAATGCTCTATTGTGATATTTCTGTATGTATCTAAATTCAAAATTTTATCAAAATAGAAATTTTGGTTCTATTGAATTTTTAGTATTATACAGAAATCAATTTTTGTACAGGAAGACAACAATGTAAGTATGTTTCATTCAGAGCCTCTGAAGAGGTTTTCTAACACACGTTATTAGTAGCAAATGTTTATTAAAAAATTACTTTTCTGTCATTGAAGTAGTAAATCACAATTTTATAACAGAAAATGACGACACGAAAATGACGGCTAATATTGCTTTAAGAAGTGTAATATTTGTAAATTCAAAGTAAAAATAATGTCAAGAAATACAAAATAAATTATTTAGAAATTGAAGTAAGATTAATCTGATTTAATGAATTTTTCGAATGATATATTGCAATTACACGCTCAAATTTAAGTAAGATGATGAAAACTATTTCTGATTTCATTTGGGAATTTTGGAATCATTTGAGAGCACTGAATTTCATGAGATCAGATGCTGTGAGGCATAAATGTGAGAATTTGTCAAATGGCTTAGAATTTTAGAACATTCTGAAATTCACTTAGATTTGAAATGAGATCATGAGACATATATCTGACATTTTATCATATGAATGAGAATACCTTTGGATTCATTAGAGAGTACTGAGATATACACTTAGAATATATTTTGTAATTTTTTCCTTCTGTCTAATGATATAATTTCATTTCGATGTTCCTTCACACACACACACACACACACACACACACACACACACACACACACACAGCCCCGTGGGGATCCGGGTTGTTAGAATAGATCCTCAGTACCCCTTGCTTGGCGTAAGAGGCGACTAAATGGGGCGGTCCTTCGGATGAGACCGCAAAAACCGATGCCCCGTGTCACAGTAGGTGTGGCACGTTAAAGATCCCTCCCTGCTCAAAGGCCATAAGCGCCGAGCATAGGCCTAAATTGTGCAGCCCTTCACCGGCAATGATGACGTCTCCATATGAGTGAAAAATTCTCGAGAGGGACGTAAAACAATATATAATCAATCACACACACACACACTTCTTAAATGATGTTTAACAAAAAAGCATGGTTTCACATATCAAAACAAGACTGTAATTTATCCCAACAAACTGTTCTAAACATAATATGTGCATACCTCGTCTTAGATAGTAGTACAACATTCATGTGCAATTGCTAAACACACTAAGTAACAGGGAGAACAGTTCTTTCCATTACTTGGTATTTTGCAGAAGATTGTTTTAACATGCCAGTAGTACTTTTTTAAACTTTGTATATCCATACACGATTCCGTGGGGATCCGAGTTGGAATAAATTTTCAATACCCCTTTCTTGTCAAAAGAGGCGACTAAATGGGACGGTCCTTCGGATGAGACCGCAAACACCGAGGCCCCGTGCCCAGCAGGTGTGGCACGGTAAAGACCCCTTTCTGTTCAAAGGCCATAAGCGCCGAGCATAGGCCTAAATTGTGCAACCCTTCACCGGCAATGGTGACGTCTCCATGTGAGTGAAAGATTCTCCAGAGGGACGTAAAACAGTATACAACCAATCAATCATAGCATCTGAGTTGTGTTCATCAAAGTGATTTTTGAATGACTGATCACAGTTATGAATATTTCCATTTTTCATTTTTTGTCAAAAAGTCTCATCTTTGATTTATCATGAGGAATGGTCATGTAAAGTATTGGAAAGTAATACGTTTTGATGTTGTATATTTGAAAACAATTTTGCGATTTCAAATTTACAACAACAAAAATCTTTAGAATCATTAGAATTTGCATTTGATTAACATATGGCATATGTCATGGCAAAGTACATTTGCAATTACTTCTCCGCAGGTTTAAAATTTTCACAGGTTTCGCGAGAGCAAAGACAGGGGCTTAACAGAACATTTGTTACATCCAGCAGTATATCTATGCTTGTAAGGGGTTTTGTGAAGGTAGGAATCCAGTAGAGGTACAGTAATTCATACTCCTTTGTCCTATAGACTGGAATATTAAATGTGTTTAAGACTGAAGCATGAGTTTGAAGAATTTCATCTTTTTCTTGGAGAATAAGTACGATTACGAAATGTGACATTAATGTCAAATTCGTTTAAAATGCTGTTGTAATAATAAGCTTTACAACGACAATCTTGTTGACAGCTTTCTCAGCTGGAACCAAAACATATTTGTTATGTATCCTGTCTTTTTCATTTGTCACTTCTGGTTTTCTAAATGTTGAGGGATAGCAAGTACGCACTTTCGAAGTAAGGTGGCCAATACGTGATTTTAATATTCCTCTTATACTTTTTATCCATTCTGACAAGGTATTAGGTTCTTCTTTCTCATATTTAGCCCACTGTCTAGCATACTCTTTGACAAAAGTCATAACAGGGAAGAAGTACTGTCGCTAATTGAAAGTTTAGGAAATTTCAAAATGGGTGTTTCTGGTCCTCATTTTTCAACTATATCAACATTACCAGCGATGACATGTCCCGCTGGAGTATAGTTAATTACATGTGGTTGGATTAAGTATAGGATGCTCTATATCTAGGCAATGTGGAGTTTTTCTTGTGATTTAAAAAAAGTTGGATGAAATAGTAGAATTTTATAACATAAGACTTTAATTCTTCTTCATCGTCTTTGGTACATCTGTAATAGATATGTATATGGGCAAGGAAATGAATTGATTGAATCATGTAAATCATAAGTGTATAAAAAGGTGAAGATAACAAACAGTGGTCAATCTCATCACTCCCATAAGGAATAGAAATTTAAGAGTTGGGCAAACATGGACCCCTGGATATATCAGAGGAGGGATCAGGTGCCCAGAAGTAATCATCCCCTGTCGACTGGTCAAATCGGCCGTGAACCGTATTGATCAGAATCGGTGTGCAAAGAACGGACTATCACCTGTTAACATATCTGTCGAAAGGGCTTACGGAAATAGAATCATGAAAATGAGAAAACTTACAGATAATTTATAACTAGACAATAAAATGTTTACAGAAGATGAAAAAAGACAAATGATAAAAAATTGTTGACGGAAGAGAAAATCAAAAGAAGAAAAGTTGGTGAAATATAGTAAATTGGATATCACAAGAAAAGAAGAAGAGATAATGAAAGAAAGAAAAAAGAAAGTTGATTGATTGATTGATTGATTGATTAAATATTGTTTAACGTCCCGCTCGAGAATCTTTCACTCATATGGAGACATCACCATTGCCGGTGAAGGACTGCAAATTTAGGACTATGCTCGGCGCTTATGGCCTTTGAGCAGGGAGGGATCTTTTACGTGCCACACCTGCTGGACACGTGACCTCGGTTTTTGCGGTCTCATCCGAAGGACCGTCCCATTTAGTCGCCTCTTAGGACAAGCAAGAGGTACTGAGGACGTGATCTAAACCGAACCCCAACTTTGCGGTTCTTGGAGCAAACAAGGGGTACTGAGGATCTATTCTAACAACCCGGATCCCCACGGGGTTGAGGATGTTGTTGAAGGGAGATGGTAATATCAGGTGACAAAAAGAGGAATTCCAGTTGATGGATAAGTAAAATGGAGTAAAATGGGGGAGTAATTACAAACATAAAACTAACAGGTGTCTTAGAAAGTATTGAGTGTGTTACATTACAATATAGTGTAAAGTTATATCCAGGCCAGGTGAAGGTAAATCAATATATGCACATTTATATTACTTGCTGGAAAAGAGGTAGGTGGAAAATGATAATAATTTCTTCTGTCCAAAGATATTGGTTTACTGCAGAAAATACGGTATCGGTATACCTGTAATTCTGAAGTTTGAACAATTCGTAGATAAGCCATTCTCACTTTAAAATAAAAAATGAAACTTGGAGTGATATTGTAGGAAATTCGAAGAATTAGTATGTTTATAGACAGGGGAAGACGTGATAGTGGCATCATAGTTGTATGTTTATAGACAGGGGAAGACGTGAGAGTGGCATCATAGATGTATGTTTATAGACAGGGAACACGTGAGAGAGGCATCATAGATGTATGTTTATAGACAGGGAACACGTGAGAGAGGCATCATAGATGTATGTTTATAGACAGGGAACACGTGAGAGTGGCATCATAGCCGTATGTTTATAGACAAGGGAACACGTGATAGTGGCACCATAGTTGAATGTATGTAGACAGGGGAACACGTGAGAGTGGCATCATAGTTGTATGTATGTAGACAGGGGAACTATTCCTATTGTTGTGAGATGGTTTTCAGTTGCTGTACATTGTTTAGTCCATTGTAACTTTTCAGGCTAATTGATGATGTCTTTCCTGTAACATTTAAGTTGATCAAACGATGTTTTGATATCTATATATACATTTGAAATATTTATACGTAGTTAATAAACACTCCGAAGGCGAGTCAGTTTGCAAAACTCTTCTTACATTTCCATATAATTTTCTTTATAATGTGCAAATACAGACGGTGCAGAATTATCAAAACAGTGTTTTGAAAAGTATGCGTTCTACTGTATAAATCAAAATAATTCTAAGAAATGTTCATTGGTGAGTACCATTTTTTTTTTTACAGTATATCCTTCGTTAAAGCGAAACACCTGTTTCTGTTCTGTAATTTAATTAAAACATTTATGTGTTTAATTAAATGCATCTTCCTTGGAACATCTGAAATAGACACATGTATAGGCAAATTGATTGATAAATTTTAAATGTATGAAAAGCTGAAGAGAACGAACATTGATCTATCTCATAACTCCCATAAGTACTACAACATTAAGAGCAATAACGGACCCCTGGATATACCAGAGGTGGGATCAGATGCCTACGAGAAGTAAGCATCCCCTGTTAACCTGTCACAACCGCAGAGAGTCCTCTATCTTTATTAGTTACTGATTTACCTGTCCTGGTGTTGTCTTTCCTGTAAGCATCTTCTGTTACATGCAGCGTCACATAATCAGAAGAAAAAAATTTCATCTTTTAAAAAGGCAAAGTTAACGAACAGTACTCAAACTCGCAATAAATTATTTTGTGCACCGAAGTCTTTTAGAATATTTCAAAGTTTTTACTACCCATTATAAACCGGTTTCATTCATGTAGAGACGTCGCCATTGCTAGCCCTATCCTCGGCCCATGAACAGGGAAGGATCTTAATCGTGCTACACCTACTGTGACACGGGACCTCGGTTTTTACGGTCTCATCCGAAGGATCGCCCCATGTTGTCGCCTCTTGACGACAAGCAAGGGATGCTAAGGACCTATTCTAAGCCGGATCGTCACGGACGACGAGACGGAAAACAAACAACCATCCAATAAGTGCACCGTGATCCTGCAGGCTATATTAGAAAAGACTGCTGTGTTCTAAGAATAGAACACTCCATTCAGTACTGATATGTTTCTGAAATTGGCATTTTGTCCTAGATTTCGTGGTGTACCATATTGAAGCCTAAGTAAGCCCACATCAGTGAGATATTTAAAGTTTACTTACATAATATATGTATCAAAACTAATATAATACACCGATTAAGCAGGTCTTAGATACGAAGTAAACACAAAGAGCTTGATAAAACAACGTAAAGTGTATTTTTACCCTCTCTCAAATGACCTAGTGCAAGAACGATAACTCGCCATTGATACATAGTTAAGATAGCTCATTACACGACAGTGATACAGGTTCTCAGTTATTTTATATGGTGTGTGTGTGTGTGTGTGTGTGTGTGTGTGTGTGTGTGTGTGTGTGTGATAAATAACGTGTTTTGTTTGCAAATTTTAAGATAAAAACACACCTTTGTTTTCATGCATGTAATAAATGATTAATAAAACCGAAGAAGACTCATTTAAATGCTCGAATTTTTTGAAAATAAATAATTGTTAATGAAAATTACAAAAGTTAAAAAGAATTTTAAATCTACGCTAAAATCCTTTTTTTCAAATTTCATTTGGAAGACAGATATATTAGACAGATATATTTTAAAAAGAAATTGAAATGAAGAAATGAAATAAACAAATTTCATAAGTACATGTATTCTTTTATATTTTGTTTGTTTTGTTTGTTTGTTAGTTTCTTTTTTTTTTTTTCTTTTTTTTTTTAATTTAGATTTGAACCAAACCTGAGAAAAATATATTAATCCCGATCAAATTAACTAGATATTACTAAAATAATCATATTGTTGCTAAAAATGTGCACTCTTTATCAAAACATTGGTTTCCTTTATAAATTCATTTGATTTTTTAAACAATTTTATATCAAAGGAAGATTATAATGTTCTCTATGGTTAATTTTTTTATAATTCCGATTGGACATTAATCAAATTTGAAAAATCGAAATATTTTCGAATTTTGGCATTTCGTTTCAATTTCAAATACATTTGTATAACATCTTTTTCCTTTCTGATTTTTTAAACAGATTGTAGTCTAGATTTTAAAAAAAGTTTTCAGTTGTCATAAATGTTTTTACCTAGAAAAATTGGAATGGTTATCCTAGTCTATTCGACATGCTTTATAAGATATTCATATCATGCACCAATTCACAGCAAAATGTGGACTCAATAAACGTTTATTATTCCGGAAAAAAATAAATAACTAAAAAAAAGTCATATAAGATAAGTGAGAGTATGCAACTCTTTCGATGGTGAAATTGTGCTTCATACGAAGTGTTTTAAAGAGCCATTAAATAAAGCTGGTATAATGAGCAGGTAAAGTTTGAAACAACAGGGAGGTAACTCGTACTGTATAGCAATGTACCTCAGTGTGAAGGTTGGTGATGCTCTTTAAATGTTAATAAGTTTTCAGAACAAAAGATGAAACCCCTCCTTCATCAGATCTGTATATATTATGGTCTGACAGTAGATTTTACACATGTTGATTTAAACAATTATTTTGTCCATTTTAAGTTATGGAGAACCCACGGACTGTTACATTGGTTGGTTGGTTGTTAAATTGTTTTACGTCCCGTCGAGAATTTTTCACTCATATTCCGACGTCACCAGTTGTAGGTGAAGTACCACAAATTTAGACTTGTGTTTAGTGCTTACAACAGTAGCACTGAGGGTGCCAACGCCAGCCGCGACACGTGACCTCCGTTTTCAAGTCATGATTTTTCAGAAATATGGGTCCCACAACCATTTGCAACTTCTTCCAGAATCTTTTGCTTCTTCTTCGAATAAAAATAATTCTCTGTATTCTGCACTCAGAAAAAGACCTGTTTTTATTTTCATTCACTCCTTATCTCTCTCTCTCTCTCTCTCTCTCTCTCTCTCTCTCTCTCTCTATATATATATATATATATATATATATATATTATTTCGTTTTAGGACATTATTTTTCAATAGATTCCTTGAGCACTTTCCTGCAAATTCCAAGCACAAAGACCAAGTTTGTCTACATTGACTCCTTCCTTGTCTCTGGGGATCTGTAGAACATTTGTAAGGTTAAACAATATTTTTGAATTAATTTCCTGACTATTTCTAAAATCTTCAGAACCTTTGAAATTTGAAATACTTTATGACTGGCCAGGTATTTTCTGACGAAATTACACGCCTTTTGAAGTTTCGGTTAAATACCTAGACTGAAAAGTACCTTCTCATCCTCAAATTTCAGAGGAGTCTGGTTGTGGAGCCACAGGTATATACTAATTTTGTAGAAACTTGCAATAGGCATTTGATTTTTTTTTTATTTGCAAAGCACCACAAATCTAATTTTCTAATTTTGTTTGATGGGTGTCCTTTTCCTTTCTTTCTTTTTTCTTATTTTTGTTAATTCTTTTTCTTTGTTTTTCTTTTTTTCTTTTGACTTCCATACCTACAATTGTATACAAAACTTTATTTTTTCATTCAGACTAGTACTAACAGTAACATAATAGATTCAACATAGTACTACCTACAAAAACAGTCAATCCAGTACTATTAACAACAAAAAGACATTCAACCCAGCAGGCATGTTCACGAAGCTATCTGAGGACTAAATCGCATCCCAAGTGTGTCCTAGGACACGCCTTGCTCCTCAGTATGTAGTCCAGTCAATTTACGATTTCGCATGCAACGAATTGCAAAAGAACTATTTTTTTGCAAAGTATTCCTTAGTATCAGTAAAACAACATATAAAAAATCTAATTTTATCTAATGTGCAGAAATAATATATTTTGATGCATCAAATTTGCTGATAGCTCCCTTTGTTTTATCTCACCGCCGCGCTATCATAGCGTGCTTTCACCGAAATCGTGACGTATACATTATCATTACGTAGACATTGATCAAAGTCTTTGCTCGAATTTTATGACATATGTTCATACAAGCGTGTAAGCGCTTGAATCAATATAGCCTAGGTGTAATACTATAAATTTATTTACAAACGAGACGTTCTAAAGCTTCTCAAAAGTTTAGAAAAAAAAAAAAACAGGTTGGTAAAGTCACAACACGTGTTGTCATGTAGACGTATAGGCCTACTGGGTTCATTCAAAATTTGGGAAAGGTGCCGTAATGTAACGGAAAATAACATTTTTTTAAACTAAATAGTCGCAGAGCATGATTTCTTCAAGGTAAAATTAATAAGTAAGAAAGTGAAAAGGCTTTTTTTCTATACTGCACTGCTTATTTCTATTTTCTATGTAAGGACACCCATTCGCGTTACAAAGCCATCTTTCTCGTTATTGATTGGGGTACACGGGGCGCCTTTTAACGTCCCATCCGACGGAGTAAATCTTTCTCCTGAAGTGACGCTATTAGTTGCAACTTGAATGCGGTTTCTGTAATATGCAAAACTAATACGATACCAATTTAATTTAACCTTTTATGTTGTGTTAGTAGAAAATTTCTTCCATTTTAATTATATCTGTTCTAACCTTGTGTTGAATATGGAAAGATTACAAGACTGTGTAATTTGTGAATCGGGGGACAAGAATGGTCTAGTTTGTCTTCGTGGGAAGGGTAGCACAGGTATCAATACTGCTGCTGAGAAAAGGGGTAGCAATCTTCGCACGCATCCTGGGCAATATGTGCACACCGAATGTAGGCGTCTATTTACAAATGCGATTGAAATTAGTAAATATCTGAGGGAAAAAGAACAAAGCAAGCCAATTCCTCCTGCTGATAGTACACCAATTCTTAGATCAAAACAGACCTTTTCATTCCGTGACCACTGTCTCTTTTGTGGACAAACTGCCAAACTTAATCAAAGTAAAAGAGGGCATGATGTTTTTCCTGTGCGAACTCATGATTTTCAGGCTTGTATAAAATCCGTCTGTTCTACAAGACAAGACGCTTGGGCAAACCAAATTTATGGTAGACTAGAAGCTGTAAATGATTTGCATGCTGCTGATGCCATCTATCATCAAACTTGTAACGTAAATTTTCGCACAGGCAAACACATACCTAAAATATTCTCACCCTCTTCGACGGAAGCCAAGATAGGCAGACCTGTTGACAGTGATATTACTGACGCATTTCTTAAAGTGGTGAATTATCTGCAGGAGAATGATGACAAACAACATCAACTGTTAGATCTTGTTGCTAAAATGAAGGACCACTGTGGTGATGATGCATACTCGCCTGTTTACTTGAAAAAGAAATTGTATGAGCGTTTTGGGGATGAAATCATCATGACAGAAGAACAAGGAAAATCAACTGTAATAACGGTACGAAAAACGGCAAGATCAATTCTTCAGAGCTTCTACAATCGGCCTAAAACAGTGGACCAGACATTGGAGAAGCTCAACATCATTACAACTGCTGCTAAGTTGATAAAATCTGATATCCTGTCTCTTCAGCTAGCTTCTGATCTGTACCCTTTGTCGTCAGATATTGAATCACTTGAAAAGAATCTTCAGTACGTTCCTGAAAGTCTTCAAACTTTTTTGAAAATTCTCGTCCGAGAAAAGGACCCTGACTTGAAAATTGCATCGAATGGACAGACAATTATGCAGATGGCTAAGCCACGTATGCATATTGCACCACTACAAATAGTTTTAGGAGTGCAGCTTCATCACCATTTTTCATCAAAATTTCTTTTGATACGTTGAATTCCTTAGGATTTTGTTCCTCATATTCGGAGATACAACGTTATGAAACAAGTGCAGCCATTTCACAAGGAACATATATTCCAAGCTATGAAAATGGACAATTTCTGCAATTCGTTGCTGACAACCTGGATCACAATGTGCTCACACTTGATGGGTATGGTACATTCCATGGCATGGGCATTATTGTAGGCTCTACACCTGGTAAAAAGGTTAGCAAACCGGTCCCTAAACTGAACGTTTCATCGGCTGACCTGGTCACTGCTGGGAAAATTAATATACATTTCTACAAGCAACCACCTAAATCGTCATTGCAGATGAAATTCGCCAAAATTAATAAAGAACAGAAAGTACCAGATCCATCTTTGAGTTTAGATCTTCTTTCAAAGGCTGTATGGCCTATTCGATCTCCAACTCCAAGTTGGTCAGGACTGATGCAGTGTACTCAAATTGGAGATTACCCTGGGAAGTCCACCATCACCTTTCTGCCGATGATAGATATGGACGCAAGCGATATGTCATGTATCTACTCTACACTGAAGTTTGTGTCTCGCCAAGCTAGAAAATATGGTACAACTCCAATTCTGACATTTGACCAGCCTCTCTACATGAAAGCAGTTACAATTGTCACTCATGAGTCACAGTGTGAAGACTTAAGTTTCATTATACTCAGGTTAGGTGGGTTTCACACACAAATGAGCTTTTTAGGATGTATCGGGCGCATTATGAGAGAATCGGGATTGCAGGAAGTTTTAGAGACTGTATATGCGTCAAATGCAGTTGGCCATATTCTTAGTGGAAAAGCAGTAGCTCGAGCAACCCGTGCCCATTTTCTAGTTGATACAGCCCTTCATGCCTTGCTCGTGGCTAAAACCTTTGGTGCCGAATTGCCTGATAATGATGTGCCCCAAAATATATCTTCAGGTTATCTTGTAACACCCATTGACACAGAGGCCCCTGATCACGTCCTTACTCAATCTGCAGACGTTTCCACAGCCCAACTGGAAGAAGACCATCTGCTGAAGAAAGCTGCTGCCTTGTATGACCAGTTGCTAGAGGGAGATGCTACTGCACAGGACGTGTGCAATAATTCTACCATTACACAAGTACTGGGGAAACTTGCGGACACAAAATCCTCTCTCAAGTGCTTCAGAACAGCAGCCCTTTGGCTTCAGGACTTAGAAATGATAAGTCTCTTAAAAGCTTTTATCACAGCTGAAAGAACAGGCAATTGGTTACTCCATATACAAACTCTACACGCAATGCTTCCCTATTTTGCTGCAGCTGGGCATAATATGTATGCAAAGTCAGCATACATCTATGTCATGTCAATGATCAATCTTCAAAAAGCTCATCCCGATGTACACAGCAAGTTCATGGAAGGTTATCATGTACTGAGAAGAAGTGAGAGGTATTGGGCGGGTCTGTCATGTGATCTTGTCATTGAGCAGGCATTAATGAGAAGTGTGAAAACATCAGGTGGTTTAACGAGAGGTCGAGGAATGACAGAGGTACAGCGGTCGCAGTGGCTTTTGTCTATGCCTTCTTGTGCAGCAGTAAATGAGGCAATGCAGAATCTGACAGATGTTGGCTACCACACAAGTGAGCAGCACAAGAAATCTTCAACCTCTCGTCAAGAAAGGGACAAACAAGATATAATTAAAGTTATATCATACCTACGAGACCGTGACCCTTTTACTGAGAGCATCCCTCTTCGAAATATTGACACCGGTGTGAATGCAGACAATAATATCAACGCTCATAATGCATTAGCATGTGGACAAAAGATCATTGACTCTATGGTTGATCAGAATATTTTTGATTTTTCCTTCAAAAAATCAATGCAGGTGTAAACTATGTCATCTAAAACATCTATCACGGTTGAGGCTGGCAGAGTTGAGGTTGATCCCCAAGTGCTTTTTCAAAGACTAACGGCAATTTCATCTAGAGAATCTGTTGAAGATATTGCAAATATCTTCAAATATGAATTATCAACGCATCCATCATCGATCTTTGAGCCCTCAGGACTTCCAAGAGCAGCAAGTAAGCCTCAAATTTCAGATGCAATTTGGAGTATGGGCGATTGTGCTGTATCCGAGAAGGAATTGCTTGATGTACATTTTGTTTTGGATGGCGGTTCTTTGCTACAGAGTATCCCACGGACAAAAGGCATGTCATTCAATGCTATATGTCAGTTGTATGTTGAGTATATTATTAGAGAATACTCGAGACCAACTATTGTATTTGATGGATATTCCAGTGAACCCTCGACCAAAGACGTGACTCATCTTCAAAGGGCATCATCTCCCCTGATGTAACAGTTACTTCAGATATGACCTTCAAATCTAAAAAAGAAATGTTTCTCACAAATAACAACAAGTCTCGTTTCATAAGTCTTCTTGCCCAAAGACTTCGGGAAAATGAATGCACGGTCATCCTTGCAGAGGAAGATGCAGATTGTCTCATCATTTCAACAGCTGTAGCATGTGCTCAGTCAACACAAGTCGTTGTCATTGGCGAAGACACTGATCTTCTTGTTCTCCTCTGCTACCATGCATCACTGGATGGATACAACATTTACTTCCGATCTGAACTTTCTAATAAGTGCAGGCACTGGGACATACAAAAAACAAAGCGAATGCTTGGTATGCACAAGTGCAAAATTCTGCCAGTAGTACACGCAATCACGGGATGCGATACAACCTCCCGCCTATTTGAGATAGGAAAAGGTGTTGCTTTAAAGAAGCTTTCGAAAACAAACAATGTTACAATGGCAATAGAGGAATTCTTAAAGCCTGGAAACCATCTGGAAACTGTTGTAACGAGCGGCGAACAGATTATTGCTAGCCTATATGGGGGAGTATTGTGCGAAGGACTGGATCTTCTGAGACTGCGCTTATACACAAATAAGGCTATCACTAACAATAAGTGCGTTCAGGTACAGAGTCTCCCGCCAACATCTGATTCTGCGGCTCTGCATTCTAGAAGGTCATACTATCAGTGTCAGCAGTGGATAAAACTAGATGGCACTGATCTGAACCCACTTGAATGGGGATGGACAGTCACTGATGATAGCAAATGCATGCCGCTTAAAAACACTTTGCCGCCTGCTCCCAATCGTCTTCTGAATATTATCCACTGTAATTGCAAGGTAAATTGTGACACAAAGAGGTGTACGTGCCGAAAACATGGCCTAGAATGTACTATTGGATGTGGCCATTGTAGAGGAACAAGTTGTTCCAATTCAACAAGGAACACGGAGGAAGAAGAAGAAACAAACTGATTTCCATGGTCTGTTCACTGAAATTACCCCCCCCCCCCCCTTTTTCCAAAAAAGCCTCTTAAAGGTGAAATTATTACATGGAAATTTTACAATTTCTATTTCTTACAAAAATTTATAAATGCCAATCAAGAAACTGCATTCTTATTTGATAGGTAATGATGGAAAGCCAATTTCCAGTTTTTGTCGTTTTTTCTCTTTTTCTCTGTTTTTGACCCCCAAAAAATGGTATTTCCACTTCAACTGAAACATTAGATTTTTTATATGTTTTAGTACACATATTAGCGAGGTTAAAATCATTGAAAACAATTCTTTTGCAATTAGTTGCAAGTTTGACCCTTTTTGGGCTAATTTGACTGGCTCCTAAATTTAGGCCTCACCATAAGTTCGTCCTAACTTTAAGACAGCATAATTCTTGTCCTAAGATCATCTAAGGTTTGTATAAACATGACTGTAGCCATGATGTTGAAGAGAAGAGCTCACAGAAACTTAGAGACATTGACAACCCGCTAGAGTACTTAAAGGTATCACACCGGCAATATCCCAGTCAACATGAACTTAGCCCAATCAACATGAACTTAGCCCAATCAACATGAACTTAGCCCAATCAAAATGTACTTAGCCCAATCAAAATGAACTTGTAGTTCCGTATATTTAAAAGAATAATTTTTTTCATGCGTGATTTTTCTCATTTCCCCTTCTTCTTTTCTCTTATTTTTTGTACCCCGATTAGG
Source organism: Ostrea denselamellosa (assembly GCA_024699665.1). Classification (NCBI taxonomy): domain Eukaryota; kingdom Metazoa; phylum Mollusca; class Bivalvia; order Ostreida; family Ostreidae; genus Ostrea; species Ostrea denselamellosa. The sequence continues at coordinate 2,770,235 of JAMZEH010000103.1, forward strand.
AAATTTTGTGCAATTTGTAGAAAAAAAATTGTTTACAGAGGAACTATCTGATGTTGGTAGCTGAGACTACTTCCTGAGGTGTACTCTGGCTGTTTACACACATGTGAAAAACACATGGATATGAGGGTAGTCTTATTTGCGGGTAATTTTTTTTTTTTTTTTTTTTTTTTTTTTTTAGAAAATGCTGTGTAGGGTGTTGTTATTCTGGTGTCAGCAGACGAAAGAGGTAACATAGAACATTTCTGACTGCGTTATTTGGCATCAATTTTGTAAACTGATTTTTAATGATTTTTTCCCTCTGTAGTAATATATAGTGAATAATTACCGGTGATACCTAGAACGATAATGCTATCGTCAGTACCGACTTTCTCGGCTTCCGGGCGCTATTGGGATGCCTTCTTCTTAATGTTACTAGTATAGGAAAACCATTCCATCCTAATCTCATCCACAATCCGTGAGTGGATGGGAAACTTACGCGCATTTATCTTTCCACAAATCCTCTTCCACGCCCTCTTCTATTCTGTATTTGTAACGATGTTAAATAGTCTGCTAAATAAGAATTGTGTTTATTTATTTCCCACCTCGTCAAGTAGAACTTGAAATTTCCAGTTGAAAAAAAAAACATGTTTCCTCTTCTAACTTATGATCATGATGATATATTAATGCGTACAACTCACAAATCAAACTCGGACCGGTTTGACTTGTGTTGGAAAAACGATTGTTCAGTTATTTTTAATTCAGTGTTTGTGCATTGCATTCATCGTTTGTTTTGTTTGTTTGTTTTACGTCTCGTCGAGAATTTTTCACTCATATTGAGACGTCACCAGCTGTAGGTGAAGTACCACAAATTTAGACCTATGCTTAGCGCCCAGGGCCGTAGCAGTGAGGGTTCTTTAACGTGCCAACGCCTACCGTGACACGGGACCTCCGTTTTTAAGGTCATATCCGAAAGACCCGTGATTCTCACTTCTAAATGCCAAGCGTTTCGCGAAGGAGCAATTACTACCTATTTTTGTGCCGTAAGTTTGACGCGGCCATTGCACGAGCGGGGCTCGAACTCACGACCTCCCGGTTAAGAAGCGAACGCTCTAACCACTGAGCAACCGCGACCGGTGACTTTTTATGGAAAAAGAGAGATAGAATAAAAAGAAATACACCCATCGGAAATATTGAACAAGGTGATACAGGAATTGTAGATCTGGAGAGTACATTTCTAGCTGCGAAGGCTTCCTGGATAAAAGAAACTGTTAGATAAAGAAAGTATAATACAAAAATTACAAAATGTAATGCTAAATAAGGTAAATATATCAGTGAAAAACAGTATAAAAACTACACGCTATAAATTTTTGGATAGCGATTTGTTTAATATTACAGTGCCACAATTCCATAGTGAAGTTATTACTGCATTCAACAAGTATAAAACATTTGAAAATATAAGTACACTGAAAAGTGTTGAATTATTTGGAATAATGAATCATTTAAATATGAATCTAAACCGCTATTGTTGTGTAAACTGGATAAACGAAGTGGCATTAAGTATGTTAAAGACTTAATCAATGATGATGGAGAACTGCATGATTTGATATATTCTACAAATAAAGAAGAAAAAAGAATAAATTTTATGCTAAAACACGATACTATATTGAACAGAAATGATTTTGATTGATTGATTGTTTGTTTGACGTCCCGTCGAGAATTTTTCACTCATATTGAGACGTCACCAACTGTAGGTGAAGTACCACAAATTTAGACCTATGCTTAGCGCTCAGGGCCGTAGCAGTGAGGGGTCTTTAACGTGCCAACGCCTACCGTGACACGGGACCTCCTATTTTAAGGTCATATCCGAAGGACCCGTGATTCTCACTTCTAAATGCCAAGCATTTGGCGAAGGAGCAATCACTACCTATTTTTCGTCTTAGGTTTGACGCGGCCATGGCACGAGCGGGGCTCGAACTCATGACCTCCGGGTTACGAAGCGAACGCTCTAACCACTGTATCTGCTTAGAACGTTCACGCACGTTAAAAATGATTACTGAAGAATACACAACTGCTGTGATTCTTATTGCTGGTCAGTGGTCACACTCATTACAATACATGTATACATGTAAACTCTTCGACATCTTGGTGATTTACGCGCTTAGAAAAAAATGCGCTAAATGGAAAGTATTACCAACTTTTTTTTTAATTTGAATACATTTAATAATAGATATGTCTTTCAGCAATAACAGCAATAAATATTTTTAGAGAGTGTATTATTGTTGTAAAGATGCCTTACAGTTGATATCCGTAATGATGTCGATGGAGCTTATTATCAGTTGATATCCGTAATGATGTCGATGGAGCTTATTATCAGTTGATATCCGTAATGATATCGATGGAGCTTATTATCAGTTGGATATTCGTAATGATGTCGATGGAGCTTATTATCAGTTGGATATTCGTAATGATGTCGATGGAGCTTATTATCAGTTGATATCCGTAATGATGTCGATGGAGCTTATTATCAGTTGATATCCGTAATGATATCGATGGAGCTTATTATCAGTTGGATATTCGTAATGATGTCGATGGAGCTTATTATCAGTTGAAATCCTTAATGATATCGATGGAGCTTATTATCAGTTGAAATCCTTAATGATATCGATGGAGCTTATTATCAGTTGGATATTCGTAATGATGTCGATGGAGCTTATTATCAGTTGAAATCCTTAATGATATCGATGGAGCTTATTATCAGTTGGATATTCGTAATGATGTCGATGGAGCTTATTATCAGTTGAAATCCTTAATGATATCGATGGAGCTTATTATCAGTTGAAATCCTTAATGATATCGATGGAGCTTATTATCAGTTGAAATCCTTAATGATATCGATGGAGCTTATTATCAGTTGGATATTCGTAATGATGTCGATGGAGCTTATTATCAGTTGAAATCCTTAATGATATCGATGGAGCTTATTATCAGTTGAAATCCTTAATGATATCGATGGAGCTTATTATCAGTTGAAATCCTTAATGATATCGATGGAGCTTATTATCAGTTGAAATCCTTAATGATATCGATGGAGCTTATTATCAGTTGAAATCCTTAATGATATCGATGGAGCTTATTATCAGTTGGATATCAGTAATGATATCGATGGAGCTTATTATCAGTTGGATATCCGTAATGATATCGATGCATGATTTTATAGCTGGAACAACACATAAATGTAACCTAAAAACCCTCAAAACCCATGAGCTTCCGGGGCTTTCGCCCCTGGACTCCCAACAGGGCCTTGTCCTGAACCCACTGAGGGCCTTAAGACGGCCTAAGACCCCCAGCCTATTCTGGATTTGTCACTGTGCGTACACTTCACGTCAACGCTAGCTACGCCACTGCAACAGATACAAACATGCTTTCTTCGACAGATGTTTAAAGTAATTTCACCCTCCCGTGACGTCATAAGATTTGGCAAAACCAATGATTTATCAATATCTACGCAAAATATTACATTAAATATTTTAAGAGTCTTCAAATAGTCACTGTAAAAATTCTTGTTAAACATAAAATACTTTAAAAGTCTCAATTTTATATAAGTAGTTAATTACATGTTTCAAAATATTGAATCCAAGGGCAATAACTCTGTTTTAATTGAATCCTTTAATAAGTTCATTCTGCAGTGGATTTTCTCTATTCTTACAAAAATTTGGAATATTTTTGTAAAGAAACAGCTACATGGAATCATTATGCGCACTATTATTTAGTTTTAACCAGTTTTTGTTGAAGGAAAATTGCAAACTTCTGGTGCTGATATATAATTTCGTTTATATTAGTCTAGCATCTTAAAAAGCGTGGTGACTTATATATTTTAATTGATAAATAATTAGTTTTTACTCTAATAAATTGAAATAAGTACATATTTTAAATTTCATCAGATAAAACTACAAGTAAGGAGTTACCTTAATGTGCATCAACAAACTTAACAAAAATAAATAAATAAATAAAGTTTAAAAAATTAAGTTCAGAGTGGATTTATACGCTGTACATTTCCCCGAAGTGTAGCAGTTACGGACCACCTTCTTCGTCATTTATTTTTTTAATCAGTTGGACATTGTTATTACAGTTACCCTCATCACCCCATTTATGTTTTTGATTTATTTATTGTCTTATTATATATATATATATATATATATATATATATATATATATATATATAAGTATGTATGTATTATGTATGTATGTATGTATAATCCAAAATATAGGTAAATATCCTCACAAACAGTGGTATAATAAAGAAAAAATAACTAAGGTTGAAAACGAAACCGGTTGAGTTATTGTCGGCGTTGGATTTTTTTTCGTTATATATATATATATATATATATATATATATATATAGATAGATAGATAGATAGATAGATAGATAGATAGATAGATAGATAGATAGATAGATAGATAGATAGATAGAGAGAGAGAAAGAGAGAGAGAGAGAGAGAGACGTTAATATTATTTCGATTATTTTCTTTATTTTCGTATGCACGTATTTTTTGTATTTCATAAGAAGACAAATTATACAACATAATAATGATGATGATGATAATAATAATAGTAATGATAATAATAATAATAATAAAACAAGAAAACAACACACACACACACACACACACACACACACACACAGCAAAACAAAAAAGATATTTTTTCAAGTGGAAAAAAGCACAAAACAAACAAAAAATAATCAAACTATATATATATATATATATATATATGTGTGTGTGTGTGTGTGTGTGTGTGTGTGTGTGTGTGTGTGTGTGTGTCGCGGTTTGACCTTTTAAAAATAACTGCGGTGAAGTCCTTCTCATTCTAAATCGGAAAATGACAATTCATAAAATTATTACACTAAGTGTACATCAATGTAATTTTGAAGTGTAAAGTAGCAGAGATGAGTGAGAGAAGAAAAGAATATGATTCTGGAAACTAATGCATGCTAATAAAATTTCAACGTTGAGGTCCTTGTACATATACTTAAGCTGATATAAATTTTTTTATTAAGTGGAAATTCCAGGGGGGGGGGGGGGGGTTCCAGACCCCCTCCTCCCCTTCTAGATCCGAGCTTGGTAAGTATTCATGAATGTACATATATATTGATCAATATGGAAATGTAAATCAATTAAATGGTGTGTGCTGTCTATGACATGCGCTGATCTAGGACTTTTCCTGACGGAAATCTCCTCCTCTTACACACCTTCGTCACAAAAAAAGTAAAAAAAAAAAAAAAAAAAAAAAAAAAAAATAAATAAATAAAAATAATAATGATCCTAAATCGTAAAGGGAGAATGTGGAATGGAGGTGGCGGTGAAAGGATCCTTCAATTCACTAACTGCCATCCCAAAAAGTTTATTGTCAAAAAAAAAAAGGGGGGGGGTGGGGGGTGAGGGTCTCACTCGCTTCAACCTCTTTCTACCTGCTGTTACAGCTAGAGATTTCATTGAATAATCTCTGCTCGATAATTGTTCGTGATGAATGGTCGAAGAAATGACATCGAAAGTTTAAACTGTCCGCTTAAAATCCATATACATTTCCCAAAAGTTTTTTGTTGCCAAATAGTGATTCTAAAGATGTTAAATTCATATTTCGAGTATTTGAATAAAATTAATTGTTACATCAATAAATTACCGGTAATTATACAGTAAAATTATGAAAGGATATAATAAAATCGTTTCAGTATATCTTCTGAGAACATTATCTGCATAAATATTTCTCTATAACTAATCAACGCACAAATGAAATAACTGTTTAAAAAAAGAAAATTGAAATTTATCATGAGGGGATGAAAACCCAGGGGGGGGGTGGTTGGTTAGTGGGTTCCCCCGACATCACCGAACCCCTGCAGACCCACACATTGTTATATCTTTTCTTACTAATCATACAGGTGTTAAGAATTGTTTTAAATTTTATATCGTGTTTTCATAGATCTCAAAGTTTTCCGGTGTGTGTGTCCGCTGTAGTGGAAATTAATGAATGGTCCCCAATCACGTGACATTTTATGTTATTCAGAACCGCCATCTTGATTTGCAAACTGCACATCCTCCCCTTTTCTCGCTGCACGGAGAGGGTTTCTAGACCAGTGAAGGGGTCGTTTGGCCCTAATTATTCATATTTGGTGATTGGAAACACACTTGATTAATAGTCATGTCAAAGCAAAGCATAATGGACCGCGTAACAGCGGCAAAACACAGTATTGCAGGCCAAGGGTTGGCCAAGGTTGTGTGCAAGGCTACTACGGAGGAGGTGATGGGGCCAAAGAAGAAGCATTTAGACTGTAAGTACTCATCTGTTTGAACGAGTGTTTTGCTTATTGATGAACTGTACTTATAAACATTTCCACGATCATCCGGATGTTGTTTGAAAAGTCGTAATGGTGTTTTAAACTTTGGCGGAAAATTTCACCCACGTTGACAGCCGCCGGGCCGAGAGATCCGCCCATTTCAGTAGTTTCAGTAATGATGAGTCCTAAATTTCAGCATGAGATTCTCAGTGATAATGGTCTTCTAGTGTTTTTAATGCGTGCTTCTGTACTCTGAATTTCAGCAGAGCTATTTAACAATATAAGTTAAGTTTTAACACTGAATCCAGGGTGGCTATTGCTATTTTATAGGTGCATCCCGCATTCGGACCATATCCAGAGTACTTTTTGTTTATTAATTTTTTTGTTGTTTTTTTTCTTAAATGCTCATTGTATCAAGACATTGTTAATATTATATCATTTGCAGGAGATGGTTACTGGGTTAGCACACAGGTTTAGATATAGATCCAGTAAATTTACATGTATTGGACTCCGACGATGGAGCTCTCCATGGCTTATAGCTTTTAAATTTAATGGGCACCAATTAAACAAGATTAAAATTTGCACTAAACCAGATCATAGACTGTTATATCATATCTTATTGATTTGTGGAAACTTATCTTATGTATCTTATATATAGAAAGGTGTCTGTATCTTCCTACCCCTATAATTTATATGTGGAAGTTTGCCGAGTTTGTAAAACTAGACTGATTTCATGCTATATTTACAATGAGTCTTGCGTCACTGTAACATAGGGTCAGATATAGATCAAATAAGGTGTCAGTGTTTTATTTACATACCTGTGATTAATAATAAATTACTGTGTGGTATCAACTTGAACTGCATGTTAAACTGATACAGGAAATATCTTGATCAGTTCATCCTTGGTCATTTTGAATTATGATGTGATTGATTATAGGATGTTAATTATCATTATTAACGATGCAGCTTATGTGATAGTAACATATAACAATTATTTGTTATAAAATCTATTGATCATGGCATGTCATGCATTTTTCAGAAAAGAAGGACTTGCATAGACCTTCAAATATTTATATTTCTATGCAGAAATTAACGAGGTATACAAAAGTCCTTCTCAAACTTACTCAGTGGTCTAGAATTTTTTTTTATAAATCACTTGCCCAAGGGCAAGTAATACTACAGATTTCACTTGCCTGATTAAGAAATTCACAAAACAACAAAACAAAAGAAAACAACCATAAGTTTAAAGATTTATTGAACAGTATTGACATTTGTCGTCTTTCATCATGATCATACATTCATTTAAGGTTTTCCCTAAGTTTCAAGCTCTTGGCTACCTCTCTTGGATGAGACAAAGCAGGGCTTTTGTAATGTGGATGATACCCCGAGGGGATTTGGGTTGTTAGAATAGATTCTCAGTACCCCTTGCTTGTCCTAAGAGTCGACTAAATTGGGCGGTCCTTCGGATGAGACTGCATAAACCGAGGTCCCGTATCATAGCAGGTGTGGCACGTCAAAGATCCCTCCCTGCTCAAAGGCCATAAACGCCGAGCATAAGCCTAAATTTGCATCCCTTCACCGGCAATGGTGATGTCTCCATATGAGTGAAGGATTCTCGAGCGGGTGGGATGTTAAACAATATTTAATCAATCAATCCAAGTCATATCGAAACTTAATGATTAAACACTGAACTGACGCAGATTATGATCTGATCGAGGAAACACGGGAAGAAATCTGACGGCATGACTAGCGTGTTGTCCTTGGAATTTGGACAGTGTTCTCACAATCAAGAGGGCATTTAACGATTTATAGTGCCCGTGCCCGATCATCACACATTTTATGATTTATTTCATCGGTATCACAATTCCTCCAGTGCCAGTAAACTGTGTCAGTTTACGGTTAAAGGACCTAAGTCAAAAGAAGATCAACAATATTTTTAAAAAAATCAGACCGACTGGCCCTATTTTTGGGGGGCATGAAACCTTAAACAGACTTCTTTGTTTGGCCTAACATGCTTTGTGCCCCCCGTACTCAGCCATATATATAATTATTGTTCAGTTGATACATTTATTATGCAAATTTTAACATTAATCATGTTAATTTCAGTAGTCATAGCCTGCAAATTACATTCGTGTCATATCTGGGAAATCGAAAGAGCACCGCATTTGGTTTTTCATTTACACAATAAACAAGTATTTCCGGTAGTGATACTGTGCATTTTATTTGACGGGAAACGCTACACACAACTAAGTAAATTTGCTCAATGGTCTTAAAATTTTCAATCAAACAACTTCACTGGTGTCTACTGTATTGTATTTTTACGTTCCTTAACGGGTGAGTGTGACCCATGATCATATTTTCCCAAACAAATTTTTTGACTCACCCCTGGCAATGGCAAAGCATAATTCTAAACCCCATGTTACAATAGCCATATTGCAATTGTTTAATATTTAACAAGTTGCATATTTGTAACGGAGTCTTCTCCTGTTGAGGATTGAACCTGGGACCTCTGGCATGATAGTCCTAAGTGAAAGGCTTTACTCTCTAGCTAGAGATAGTAGGAAGGCCCTGTGTGATGTCTGTAGTGTTACCACACTGTCAGATAACAGCGTCAGTGTAGTGAAATTCCATACCAAAGTATGGTCTGAGGTATCTAGCTGTAGGAGTGATCTGTTATATAAAGAATTTAGACGCCATGTTTATTGGCAGTCATAGTTCTAGTGAAGATCAAGGTGTTGAAGTGCAGAAGCAAAGGATCTAACTGATTAATTAGTGTTTATTTGGGTCATTGATTTTTAAGCTTGTTGCATCTCAGTGTACCTATCAATGGAAACTGAGTCCAGAAGTATATTGTAGTGTAGATCTCGTGTGTGTAGTAATCTACTTCAGCCAATGTGACACTAGGGAGATGGGAAACATAAGTCACTGGATACGCACGGAACATCCACACAGTCACACTAGTATAAGTTTTTACTGCTCTGCTACATTCACACAACATCAGTATAAGTTATCAGTGTTCCACTACAGAGTTATGGTCCTGCTCTGGATAGAATTTGTGTCTGGCTTCTCTCTACTGATTTGTGTGTGTGTGTGTGTGTGTGTGTGGGGGGGGTTATCAGTGAAGCAGGATAAGACTGTTGTACATGGATGTGAAGTACATTGGGGGGAGGGGGGGTTATCAGTGAAGCGGGATAAGACTGTTGTACATGGATGTGAAGTACATTGCATTGGGGGGGGGGGGGTATCAGTGAAGCAGGATAAGACTGTTGTACATGGATGTGAAGTACATTGGGGGGAGGGGGGGTTATCAGTGAAGCGGGATAAGACTGTTGTACATGGATGTGAAGTACATTGCATTGGGGGGGGGGGTTATCGGTGAAGCAGGGTAAGACTGTTGTACATGGATGTGAAGTACATTGCATTGGGGGGGGGGGGGTATCAGTGAAGCAGGGTAAGACTGTTGTACATGGATGTGAAGTACATTGCATTGGGGGGGGTGGGTTATCAGTGAAGCAGGATAAGACTGTTGTACATGGATGTGAAGTACATTGCATTGGGGGGGGGGGGGGTTATCAGTGAAGCAGGATAAGACTGTTGTACATGGATGTGAAGTACATTGCATTGGGGGGGGGGTTATCAGTGAAGCAGGGTAAGACTGTTGTACATGGATGTGAAGTACATTGGGGGGGGGTATCAGTGAAGCAGGATAAGACTGTTGTACATGGATGTGAAGTACATTGCATTGGGGGGGGGGGTTATCAGTGAAGCAGGACAAGACTGTTGTACATGGATGTGAAGTACATTGGGGGGGGGGGTTATCAGTGAAGCAGGATAAGACTGTTGTACATGGATGTGAAGTACATTGCATTGGGGGGGGGTATCAGTGAAGCAGGGTAAGACTGTTGTACATGGATGTGAAGTACATTGCATTGGGGGGGGGGGGTATCAGTGAAGCAGGATAAGACTGTTGTACATGGATGTGAAGTACATTGGGGGGGGGGGGTATCAGTGAAGCAGGGTAAGACTGATGTACATGGATATGAAGTACATTGGGGGGGGGGGGGGTATCAGTGAAGCAGGATAAGACTGTTGTACATGGATGTGAAGTACATTGCATTGGGGGGGGGGTTATCAGTGAAGCAGGGTAAGACTGTTGTACATGGATGTGAAGTACATTGCATTGGGGGGGGGGTATCAGTGAAGCAGGATAAGACTGATGTACATTTAAAGTTTTAAAGTACATGGCATTACTCTAACAAGACTGAGGATAAATATTGAGCAGGTTTACGTAAATCATATGTGTGTTTTCTATTCCCTTAACAGTTTTAGTCTAAGTAGGTAGGAGGGGAAAAAAATTCTTTTATGAAATTACTACATATTCATGAAATAGATGTAAACATATCCAATAAAGGCATCTAAATCACAAGATTTATCTCAAATTTACTTTTACCTAGGAATCTATTTGTTAAATTGAGGGGGGGGGGGGGTCATCATACAGTATATCGAGCCAATATTCAGAACTTTATTGCAAACGAAAACAATGAAACTTGAAAGTTCTAAAAAGAAAATCGGGTGAGAGAAAGTCGTTCCCCCTCCCCCCCCCAATTCTAAATGCCTGTCACAGTATCATTGATGACAATGGTACATGTATCATACAGCGTTATGAGCAATATGATCGAGTTATTGCTGTTGTGTTACACTTCTATAGATTTGCCTCGGTGCGGTAATAGGGACATTATATTTTGTCTCTGTCCTTGTTTTAAAGACTTCGACACTTGAATTTATTTATGGCTTATCTTGAGGTGTCGATATTTCTTCATGTTCTTATCCTTTCTCTTCTCTATTTCTAGAGTATATATTTTGAAATAAGCTTGGGTTATCTACAGCTGTCTCCACCATGCCAGTTTGTTAACTTCCTCTTTCTTACATAATGTGTTCAAATAATTTTCTCCCAAGATCTTGTTTGCATTCAACATTGGCACAAAAAGCTATAAAAATATAAATTTTACATTAGTATTTTTTTGTTTTGTTTTTGTTTTTTTTTTTGTTTTTATATATTATTATATATTATTGTACATTTATGTAGCACCTTATCTAATTAACACAATTACCCTAAAGCACTTTACATATCAACTAAACTAAAGTAAAGAACAATAAAATCACAAAAAAGGTCATCAAATAATAATGGCTAAACTGATGTTATAGTATCTAAGAGTAAGCATTAAAAAAAATCTTGAGAGGTTATGAGAGTGGGATGTTTTTTATATTTTATTGACAATTCTTTAGTTAACTTTATTTCTATTTTATTGGTTTACTAAGAATTTTTTTTTTTTTTTACTTTGAATTTCCAATTTGATAAATGGTGAAATTTGATAAAGCTTGAACCTAGTAATAGGGTTTCACTGTATCACACAATGCTGGTTATAAGTCCTGTGTCAGCAAATTTACCAACAGACTTGCTGTTATGGTCTTCAGTCCATCTGTCTGTCAGTCAAGCAAATCAGTTTTCCACTTTTCCTTTGTCATGCTTGTAGATATTCATTTGATATTTGGTACATAGCTTTACCATGAAAAGTTACAGACCGAAGTCAAATTTTGTTCCAGTCAATGGAATGTTTGCTGAGTTATGGCCCTTGGATTTTGAAAATAAACACAATAGTTTCTGTGAGTAGGAGACTTGTATTTGTGTTGCTTTGCAATACTCTCATAATACTTTTTATGAATGAAAATGCTCAAACAAAGTAGAAAATTGTGGAAAATTTTGAGCATTGTTAACAAAATGTTCCAGGACAATTAAATATTTTTTCCAGGTAGGTGGGGGAATGGCAGGAAATCCACATCATATATAGTTAAGCATAAGTAGGCTGTGAAGGATTCACTCCTCCAACTATTGACCTGACACTGACTCCTAGCTAAGCAGTAGGCTGTGAATGATTCACTCCTGCTATTATTGACCTGACACTGACTCCTAGGTAAGCGGTAGGCTGTGAAGGATTCACTGCTCCTATTATTGACCTGACACTGACTCCTAGGTAAGCAGTAGGCTTGTGAAGGATTCACTCCTCCAACTATTGACCTGACACTGACTCATATGTAAGCAGTAGGCTGTGAAGGATTCACTCCTCCAACTATTGACCTGACACTGACTCCTTGGCAAGCAGTAGGCTGTGAAGGATTCACTCCTGTTATTGACCTTGCACTGACTTCTAGGTAAGCAGTAGGCTGTGAAGGATTCACTCCTCCAACTATTGACCTGACACTGACACCTGGGGATGGAGTGTGCTGATTCCCTGTCAGAACTTTATATTCTGTGGAGGTATTTTTTTCCAGATCAATAACTCCTCAGTTTTCTTTAGTGTTAACTCAGTATCAATAATTCAGTTAAGATTGGCAACTCCCTACAATGTCTTAGTGATGTAAAATAGGTATAGAAAGCTTTCAGTGCTGTGATAGAGCTTATGATTGTCTTAGTGATGTAAAATAGGTATAGAATTCTCTCAGTGTATTATACTATGATAGAGCTTATGGCTTATGATTGAATGGTGTGTATGTGTGTACATGGAGAGAGAGAGAGAGAGAGAGAGAGAGAGAGAGAGAGAGAGAGAGAGAGAGGTCTGCTTTGTGACTGGGTTGGTAATGTAATAGGGGTATGCTTTAAAATCTTTATAGAATGGTCAGTATATTGTATGACTGAGTCAGTGATATAGTGGAATATTTATATAGAATGGTCAGTGTATGGTATGACTGGGTCAGTGATATAATGGAATATTTATATAGAATGGTCAGTGTATTGTATGACTGAGTCAGTGATATAATGGAATATTTATATAGAATGGTCAGTATATTGTATGACTGGGTCAGTGATATAGTGGAATATTTATATAGAATGGTCACTATATTGTATGACTGGGTCAGTGATATAGTGGAATATTTATATAGAATGGTCAGTATATTGTATGACTGAGTCAGTGATATAGTGGAATATTTATATAGAATGGTCAGTGTATTGTATGACTGAGTCAGTGATATGGTGGAATATTTATATAGAATGGTCAGTATATTGTATGACTGGGTCAGTGATATAGTGGAATATTTATATAGAATGGTCAGTATATTGTATGACTGAGTCAGTGATATAGTGGAATATTTATATAGAATGGTCAGTATATTGTATGACTGGGTCAGTGATATAGTGGAATATTTATATAGAATGGTCAGTATATTGTATGGCTGAGTCAGTGATATAGTGGAATATTTATATAGAATGGTCAGTGTATTGTATGACTGAGTCAGTGATATAGTGGAATATTTATATAGAATGGTCAGTGTATTGTATGACTGAGTCAGTGATATAATGGAATATTTATATAGAATGGTCAGTATATTGTATGACTGGGTCAGTGATATAATGGAATATTTATATAGAATGGTCAGTGTATTGTATGACTGAGTCAGTGATATAATGGAATATTTATATAGAATGGTCAGTGTATTGTATGACTGGGTCAGTGATATAATGGAATATTTATATAGAATGGTCAGTGTATTGTATGACTGAGTCAGTGATATAGTGGAATATTTATATAGAATGGTCAGTGTATTGTATGACTGAGTCAGTGATATAGTGGAATATTTATATAGAATGGTCAGTGTATTGTATGACTGAGTCAGTGATATAATGGAATATTTATATAGAATGGTCAGTGTATTGTATGACTGGGTCAGTGATATAATGGAATATTTATATAGAATGGTCACTATATTGTATGACTGGGTCAGTGATATAGTGGAATATTTATATAGAATGGTCAGTGTATTGTATGACTGAGTCAGTGATGAGGTATTTATAGAGAACGAGGAGTGTATTGTATGACTGGGTCAGTGATATAATGGAATATTTATATAGAATGGTCAGTGTTTTGTATGACTGGGTCAGTGATGAGGTATTTATAGAGAACGAGCAGTGTATTGTATGACTGGGTCAGTGATATAATGGAATATTTATATAGAATGGTCAGTATATTGTATGACTGAGTCAGTGATATAGTGGAATATTTATATAGAATGGTCAGTATATTGTATGACTGGGTCAGTGATATAGTGGAATATTTATATAGAATGGTCAGTATATTGTATGACTGAGTCAGTGATATAGTGGAATATTTATATAGAATGGTCAGTGTATTGTATTACTGAGTCAGTGATATAGTGGAATATTTATATAGAATGGTCAGTGTATTGTATGACTTGGTCAGTGATACAATGGAATATTCATATAGAATGGTCAATATATTGTATGACTGGGTCAGTGATATAATGGAATATTTATATAGAATGGTCAGTGTATTGTATGACTGGGTCAGTGATATAGTGGAATATTTATATAGAATGGTCAATGTATTGTATGACTTGGTCAGTGATATAGTGGAATATTTATATAGAATGGTCAATGTATTGTATGACTGGGTCAGTGATATAATGGAATATTTATATAGAATGGTCAGTGTATTGTATGACTGAGTCAGTGATATAGTGGAATATTTATATAGAATGGTCAGTGTATTGTATGACTGAGTCAGTGATATAGTGGAATATTTATATAGAATGGTCAGTGTATTGTATGACTGGGTCAGTGATATAGTGGAATATTTATATAGAATGGTCAGTGTATTGTATGACTGGGTCAGTGATATAATGGAATATTTATATAGAATGGTCAGTGTATTTTATGACTGGGTCAGTGATATAATGGAATATTTATATAGAATGGTCAGTGTATTGTATGACTGAGTCAGTGATATAATGGAATATTTATATAGAATGGTCAGTGTATTGTATGACTGAGTCAGTGATATAATGGAATATTTATATAGAATGGTCAGTGTATTGTATGACTGGGTCAGTGATATAATGGAATATTTATATAGAATGGTCAGTGTATTGTATGACTGAGTCAGTGATATAATGGAATATTTATATAGAATGGTCAGTGTATTGTATGACTGAGTCAGTGATATAATGGAATATTTATATAGAATGGTCAGTGTATTGTATTACTGAGTCAGTGATATAGTGGAATATTTATATAGAATGGTCAGTATATTGTATGACTGGGACAGTGATGAGGTATTTATAGAGAACGAGCAGTGCATTGTATGACTGGGTCACTGAACTGATAGGGCTATCTGAGGAGAGCAGGGTTAGAAATTAAATTTTGTCAGTAAATCTGAGACTAGTCGAGTTTGCTAGTTTGTGCAGGCTAGTAAAAATTCAGAAGTCGAGACTCTGTTTGGTTCAGATTCTAGCTGATTACAGATGATGCCTCTGTAAATTGTTTAGATTTTGCTATAAGAGAAAAACATGCAACACATATCTTAGAAGCTATTGTTGAATTAATATGAAGACAAAGTGTCCATTAATATTTTCTGTAATTTTTTTTTTTAAACCTCAGCTTCAGTAACGGTAATTTGGTATAGGTTTATTTGCGGTTGGCCTCAAAACCTGTAAACTTGGGGTGACACAAAAATGTAAATATGGTGAGCTATTACTTACAAGTTGTTTTTTTTTTTTTTTTTGACTTGATAGAAAAAGCTGAACGTTCCAGTAGGAGGAAATATGTAATATTCTTCTCAACATGCTTGAAAGGCAAAGTTCAGATTAAACTATAATTCTTCTCAACATGCTTGAAAGGCAGAGTTCAGATTAAACTATAATTTACACTTTGTGATATTTTCTTCATTCTTATTCTCTGTCATATGTGGTCTAATATCAATGATTCATACCTTCAACTTACACCCTTTTTTTTTATTTTGTCATATTTATAAAATTTCATTTACAGGTGTTGAAAGATGTCAGAGGTGTACCTTTTCAAACCTTTGTATAGTGTCACATTTTAAATCATGTTAAATTTCTGCTCTTTTGCATGCTGGAGCAAGGTCCTCAGCTGAGTGATGTTGCCTATAAGCCTCTTAATTTTGTTTTAACATATTCAATATTAGCTCATATTTATACATATTACTAGTAAAATCTCCTATGGACTATTGAAGCTCCATAGAGATTAGACCTGATGGACAGGTGCTTGAAAAAATATATTTCAACCCCTGGCTCAAAGAGCAGTGTCTTGTGCAAATGTCATGTAATTTCAACTGTGTCTCATAGCTGAGGTGTGATTATCATAGATGTACATGTGATTGATTGTATTTCCAATACTTAACCTCCCCCCCCCCCCCCCCCCCCCCCTCCCCTCCTCTCTCACCACCACCAAAAAAACCTAGAAAGATGAAAAAAAATTGAGTCCTTATAACCCACCCCACTGGAATCTGATTTTTTTCATGTGTCATTCAGATAACAAAGAAATTGACTGGATAATGAGAACACATCTGTAACCAGAGAAGGACTTTTTCCCCTAACATTAGGATCCTCTATCATTGCTAGTTAAGTCACATTGTTGGAATGTTAATCATATTTCATCTCCTTGACTTGATTTTAAATTTGATTAATCTTGATATGTATATGAGACATAAAAATTATTTGTCCCGTATGGGATGATTTTTAAAATGTTCAAATGTTTTGAGGGGGTGTGGCGTGATGGTAGCAAAATAATGGTAGTGATTTAGTGTATCAATTTTGTAGAAGAAAGTGCCCCAGTAGTATTTCATACAACCTAATTAATGAAGATATGCTGGTACCTTTTGGACAGAGCTTGAGAAGTGCCCCAGATTTTGACAACAAATTGAAAATAATGGTCTTAAGCTAGCTACATGTTCAGTCTGTTTTCAGTGGAATCTTGCTGATGTTCACAATTTTGCCCTCTATTCTATATGCCTCATTGGTCAGAATGGTGCATCAGAAAAGGGCAATGAACAATATATTCAATTTATGTTCAGCACAAATGAAATGTGTGCTGTTATTGTTATAAGGCCAAAATAAGATGTGTGTGTGTTTCCTATTTCACTCCCCCAAAAATTAGGTAGAGTAGGTAGGTAAAACATTTTGTTTTATTAGAACATTTTATTTGAAATCTTATTTTTTTGATATGCTTTGAATACAAGTTTATATACATTACAAATACTTTTCGAGCATTTTGAAAATCCATTGTAGTCAAACTGTAAATCAGAGACTCTCAAACATGAAAAGAACATACTTCCTGTTTGAAAAATATTGGATTTTATTTAATTTATATATTTCATCAACAAAATATTTAGGGTTGGCAGCAAAAATCAGGTTGGGTCAGAAAACCAGAAACACATGTATTTTATTTTGGCCTTATTGTCACAGTTTATTGAAGATACATGGATGTTCAGTTGTTTTTCTTTTTTTCTTTTACAGACTTAATTCAATGCACCAATGAACCTAATGTCTCAATACCCCAGCTAGCCGACCTTCTAATCGAACGCACACAACATCAGAACTGGGTGATGGTCTTCAAGGCTCTGATCACCACCCATAATCTAATGAACTATGGAAATGAGGTGGGCTATTTGATAAATAGATTCATGTCTACATATTGTACCTTTGCTCTGTACTTGAAGTGGTGTTTTTCTTTTATGTCCTTTTCTTACCTTTTCATCATTTTACACAGTAAAGATTTGGTCTTGTCATTGATTTCAGAGGTTCACGCAGTACCTGGCCTCTAATAATTGTTCATTTAACCTCGCTCAGTTCATCGACAAACAAGGCGTTCAGGGTAAGTCATCAGTACCTATCTCTGATCGTTCTGTCCTAAGCTAGGGTAAGTGTCTTACAATAAACTGCCTGTCAAGTCCTACAACAAACTGCCTGTCACATCCTACAACAAACTGTCACATCCTACAACAAACTGTCACATCCTACAACAAACTATCACGTCCTACAACAAACTGTCACGTCCTACAACAAACTGTCACGTCCTACAACAAACTGTCATATCCTACAACAAACTGTCATATCCTACAACAAACTGTCACGTCCTACAACAAACTGTCACGTCCTACAACAAACTGTCACATCCTACAACAAAGTGTCACATCCTACAACAAACTATCACGTCCTACAACAAACTGTCACGTCCTACAACAAACTGTCACGTCCTACAACAAACTGTCATATCCTACAACAAACTGTCATATCCTACAACAAACTGTCACATCCTACAACAAACTGTCACATCCTACAACAAACTGTCACATCCTACAACAAACTGTCACATCCTACAACAAACTGTCACGTCCTACAACAAACTGTCACGTCCTACAACAAAGTGTCACATCCTACAACAAACTGTCACGTCCTACAACAAACTGTCACGTCCTACAACAAACTGTCATATCCTACAACAAACTGTCATATCCTACAACAAACTGTCACGTCCTACAACAAACTGTCATATCCTACAACAAACTGTCACGTCCTACAACAAACTGCCTGTCACATCCTGCAACAAACTGCCTGTCACATCCTACAACAAACTGCCTGTCACATCCTACAACAAACTGTCACGTCCTACAACAAACTGTCACGTCCTACAACAAACTGTCACGTCCTACAACAAACTGTCACGTCCTACAACAAACTGTCACGTCCTACAACAAACTGTCACATCCTACAACAAACTGTCACGTCCTACAACAAACTGCCTGTCACATCCTGCAACAAACTGCCATATCCTACAAAAATTGTCACATCCTACAACAAACTGCCATGCCCTACAACAAACTCTGACTCAGTTTAAGTCTACAGTTACAGTTTGTGGACATCTATCACATCCCCACAATACAAACAGCCAAGACATTTATTCCTTTGCAGCTTATTTAGAATTGGCAGAAAAATTAAGAAATTCGTTTTAGGTTTTGGTCCCAAAGACTAATTGATATGGAATATCTCTAGTCCAGTATTGTTGCCTTTGTTCTAAACATGAAAGTTAGATAAAGGGTGAGTTCCCATCCTTGTAACAAACAATGTGTAACATTAACAGGAAGCAAGTTTTATAAACAGATTAAATGTTCACCTCCAGGAAGACTTGCACATTCATTTCCTTGTAGTTTTGTATGACAAAATGTAACGTTAGCACTTTCATTGATAATATACACACAATTTGGTGCAAAGATTGATCAATAAATTACAACTACAGATTAATCACTTGTAATATCAGAATAGATATGGACCAGGGAATACCTGATTAGCTGAGGCTTGGCCTAAATGATTTACAGCTTACCAATATATTACAAAGAAAAGAAGGGAAAAAAACAGAAAGAAATAAAAAAAAAAATCTCCACAAATTGTAATGACAGCCGTTTCCTCATGAATGCAACAGTTTGCATATACAGATAGATACTGTATGGCACATATATTTTAATATCTGGGAATTCCAACAGAAATGAAAATAGAACATAAGAGATAAGAAATAAACTTCATTTCTGAAAATACAGGAAGGTATAAACTACCATGCTTCATGCTTGCCCGGCATACTTTTCATGAGGTGCTAATGTGTTTCATGAAGTCTTCTAGTGTGAAGCATTGCAATTCATGCCCTCAAACTATCACGTCCTACAAAAACTGCCATGTCCTCATGTATTTTCAAAATGAAATTTATATCTTAATTGATAGCATAATTTGACTTGGTTCAAAAAATTTTCAGGACAGGTGATACTCAAAATTTATAAGTAAAATAGGAATAAAGCATATATGCATGAAGAATTTTCCCCTTGAATTCATCCTTATTCTTTTCATTTGGCCCGTAGCTAGATCGTCACGTTTCTATTTAATTTCATGTCAGTGACATGATCAATTTGAAAAATTCTGAAGTCTTCCTTGTAAATTTTCATGAAATTGATATAGTTTGTACATTTCTGATTGATTCTCCCTGTGGGACACTTTATGATGCAGTGCTATTCTCTCTGAATCATCATCCAAGTCAAAGTGTAGATTTTGAAGAATATTAAGAGATTGCTTGTGACAGATTCAATCATTAATGTCATACATATTTATTGAATGATAACTTCTCATATATTTCCAAGAGAATCGGATGCATCATGTTGGACATTTCTTGGAATTTTTCTGTGGCACAAATAGCTCAAGTTTCTGTGGGAAGATTTTCATAAATTTGACACATAATACTTGGGTAAGGCACAGGAGGACTGGCCTTTCGATTTTCAGATTAATCGCGGGACCCTTTTTGATTTGCCAGACTTCTGGTTCGGAATCTATTATGTAAAAGACATTTTAAAAAGTCAGAATTAGGGAATTTTCCTGAAATTGTGTCCTATTTAACTTTTTGAACAGAATAATCAGTCCAAAATGTTCCATCACAGTCACCTTGTACATTTATGTACTGGTTTGAAAATTTGATTTATTTTAATGTTTAAACATTGAATATATATATAAAAAATAAAACATGTCAAAGGGGCTTGAAACTACCAAAAAACACTGATCTTCGTGGGAGTATTTGTATTTTTTATACCGCACACCGCTTACACCATGTCTGATTAATTTGATTAGTTAGAGTAAGGGTGTGGGGGTTATTTCATAAAATCCCAAGTACTCACAGACCTTAAACTTTGCCAGTCTAGGATATAGGTGAATCTGATGATCGCCGTTATTATAATTATAATCGTTGTTAAGTTGATTTTGTTTGACTGATATTGTGTCTTCAGTCAGTTTGTTCACTATTTTATCACCAGGTGCAATATACGAAGGTTTTGAAATGTAAATCTAGGACAAAAACAAAGTATATCATTCATTAGTAGCACTAAAGAACCAGGGATGATTATTGGCCGTAATCGTTCGAACACTAAGTCAATACTGTGTCTTACGGTTGTAATATTTAACACTAAGGTGAATGTAAATTAGAAAGCTACATTTTCGGTGTATTCAGTGGTGTAGTAAAATACAAATTTATCCCCCGAATTCAAAAATGTTGACGTAAAGTATAAAGTACTGAGTTGGCTCAAGTAGAATAAAAAGATTTTACAAATGTTTGGGAGTATTCAGTCAAGTTACAAAGTGTCGAAAATTAGCACGAAATTTGTACTCCTTGAGAACATACATCCTCAATTTTTTCAAGGAAAAATTTTTAAATTTTCTTCTCTTTCTTTTATGATTTGATACCCCTATTTTTTCTCACTACACAAGAATTTTTGTATGAAAAAATGAAAAATAATGTGAGGACTAGAAATTTGTGTATGCAAAATGACCAGAGGATATTCAGTTTGCTTTATTATGTTTTAGTATTGAAGTGCATGTTTTAACACTTTTTGGTCTTTCTCTTGCCAGGATATGACATGTCCACATTCATCAGGCGATACTCTAAATACTTAAATGAAAAGGCGGTAGCTTATCGACAAATGGCGTTTGATTTCTGCAAAGTCAAAAGAGGGTGAGTGTGTGAAAAAAATATTTATAATGCAAGTGCTTGGCCATAAGTAACTTCCCAAAGAAAATTCTCTCGATATATTTCATACAAAACCAAATATTGTTAAAAAACTTCTCCTGAACTCATTTCTCGTTTGATTTTGATGAAACGAAAAGCACTGGTCTCAGAAATACTCACAATATCATCTAATGATTTTATAATCATTCTGTCATAATCAGTTGTAGAGATATGACAATGTTAATGGGAAGTTTGATTAGAGAGCACTTGTTCTTTGTAGAAGTAATTGTAATTGCCTTTCGGCTCGTCTACGTAATACATATACGCAAAATATGAACAGAAAGCTGTATACACTATGAAAAGTGAAATGGATATCAGAGGATGTACGCACACAGAGACAGACGTAAATCTTACATAATGATTATATGCCAGTGTGTCTTGATTGTAAGAGTACAGCAATTCTTAAAAACTGCCCAGATTACAGGGTTGTTTTTTGTTTTGAATTGACGTCAGTTGTACCAGTTTGAACATAAGATTTGTGTGTGTAATTTTCAATTTGAAAATTTCACATTATGAATAAAATGTTATATCTCTGCAATATTTAATTGGAACATTTTTATGAAAAATTCTAAACACAATGATGTTTATGTCATCAAAATTGAGGAGAAAATGGCTCTAAGGGAGTGTTTTAACAAAAGATAGTTTTATATGACGTACATAGAAAAAAAAATTTTCTTTGGGAAATCTGTGAATTTTTTGGGCCAGAATAACAGGAAGTGTGCTGATCTTTGTAAGACTGAGGTGTTAGTAGCCTCACAGTGTACTAGCATCTCATCCCCCAACAGCCAGTCACAGACAGGAATGATGCAATGCATGCTATAGGTTCTCTGTATATGAAAGAGCATGCTATCGTAGGAGATGTTTATGGAATAAAGGGAGTTGTATTGATTGTTCAATTGTACAATCCATTTAATTCAATAGAGGGGCCATCTGAATCAACCTGGGGTGGTACCCACGGTATGGATTGAAAGCAGAACAGTTAGTAACATCAGCTGTGATGCTCAACAAACAGATGTATTGATGTTTTGTAGATCAATAGCCTTCATGTCTGTAACATGGCCGGTAGCGTTCTGCTCAGTCCTGGTTGTCTGTATTATAGATCTTCTTCTGTGGTCTTCCTTTACCAATATATCTCATTAGACAGGCAAAACATAATAGTCAGTCAGCAATGCAATATTTCTTGGAAATTACGATGTCTGCTGTGGCATATTGATATGGCTCAGTAATCCCAAGCATTTCAGCGAAGTCATTGTGTGCTGCATTCATGGCAGTGATGTGTAGCAGGCTGATCCTGGGAATGATGTGTAGCAGGCTGATCCTGGGAATGATATGTAGGCTGGGAATGATATGTAGGCTGATCCTGGGAATGATATGTAGGCTGATCCTGGGAGCACCTTTATTTGTAAACATTCATTCATCTTTATGAAAGATTTAAACCAAATAGCACCAGAATTTATATTTATATATATATATATATATATATATATATATATAAGCAGTCATTTAATTTTTTTTTTCAGCAAAGATGATGGATTGCTGAGAACCATGAATGCAGAAAAGGTAGACCCTAAAAACATTTCATTGAGGAAAAAAAAGTAATAGAAATAAATATAATAGAAAAAAATCAACAGACAAAAAAAAAAAAAAATGATAGCAAAAGTCCTTGAATCTTTACTGCTTGATTTTTAGATTTACTGCTGAAGGATTAGTTTCAATAATTTTTCTAGAATTACATTTTGGTTGATTTTTTTTCCCAAACTTCAATTTTGGTTGATTTTTATTTCTAGTAGTATTGTAATAGAACATGTAGGTCTTTGTCAGTAAATGGAATTGTCCACGGATGGAGTCTCAGTATTGACGCCCAAAATGTCCTTCAATGACACATGATTGGTCTATGGCAATTTTCATTTATCAATACCTTAATGAATGAAAGGGAGAAAACTAACACAAAACTGGAACCCCTACCCTTCTTGTTATTTGCCTGGTCATGGCAGTGAAGTGATTAAGGCACTTCACAATGGAGAGGTCAAGGTTCAGTTCTCAGTCCTAGTGCCTCAGACAATTAAATCTGACTGTTTGTTTGTCAAAAAGTGGAGGTCCCTTGCCATGGTTGGCTTTAGTACAATAAAGAACCCTTACTGCTCTGGTCATATACATCATGCATTGGTCAAAAAGTTTGGCTCTTCACTCAAATCTGTTTAAGCCTTAACATGGCCCTTAATTTCTGAATATATAGACGTAGAAAATGAAAAACCTTCTTACAAGATGTGTTAGGTCACATTGCTACAATGTGTTGAGGTCACCTTGCTACAATATGTGTTGAGGTCACCTTACTACAATATGTGTTGAGGTTACCTTGCCACAATATATGTGTTGAGGTCACCTTACTACAATATATGTGTTGAGGTCACCTTGCTATACAGTAAATTATGCAGTATTCAGATCATTCTTTACAAATCCAATATGACTGCATGTATAGATCAAATCTCATAAAAGCAGCAGGTATTAAGCTATTCATTTTGAATTCATTCCTTTTTATTATTATTATTATTATTAATTTTTGTATAGCTTTTAAAGACACTACCAGCCCTACAGAAACAGCTGGACTCCCTCTTGGAATTTGATGTAAGTAGATTTATTTCTGATGACTTGTAAATAATATATAATGCACTGTGATAAATAAGCAGTATTGTATGTTAATATATGTGCCAGCAGGTGTAATAGACAGGTTTTAGACTTATGAAAACATTCAGGTGTAATAGGCCTTGTAATGTTCTAACAGTGACCTGTGGAGTTTGACATTTCATGTTTCAGATTTTCCAGCTGATTTATATCTGTGAGGTTCTCTGTTACAGTGTGCTCCAAATGAGCTGACCAATGGTGTCATCAATGCCTGTTTTCTCCTGATGTTTAAAGACCTGATCCGTCTGTTCGCTTGTTATAACGACGGCATCATTAATTTATTAGGTAATGGACATGGTAGAAATATGTTTAGGATGCCTGAGTGACTCAGGTAACCTGTTGTGATCTGTTGCCTTCCATTGTCATGCAATGAGCTAGGGTGAAGCTAAAATATGTATTACAAAGTTTTATGTGAGAATATATATAGGAAACTTGAAAATCCTATTTTGAAGAGTAGTAATATCACATTGAATAAATAAAAGCAAAAATATCATACCCACCATTTTGATCACTAAATCACCATTTAGATCACCCCGTCTCCATTTCTGCAATGGCTAGCAAACATTTGTTTGGTGTACATTGAATAATGCCCCTGTGTTCATCTGTAACAGTTTATGGAAAGATAAAAGATTCTTTCTCTTTATTAGCTTTAAGTTTAATGTGATGTGTTTAGATTATTTTGATTTTTTTTTTTCAGAAAAATACTTTGACATGAATAAGAAGCAATGCAAAGATGCTTTAGAAATATACAAGAGATTTTTAGTGCGGATGGATAAAGTTTCAGAATTCTTGAAAACAGCTGAAGTAAGTAAGGCATGTAATCACAACTCTCTGTCATTGTGATATTGTTTGTAGGCTGTTGCTAGATTTGTCCACACTCCCTTGTATGGTGGAGGGAGTGTAAGGGGAGCATATGACATTGTTAGGCTGTTGTAAGATTTGTCCACACTCCCTTGTATAGTGGAGGGAGTGTAAGGGAAGCAGATGACATTGTTAGGCTGTTGTAAGATTTGTCCACACTCCCTTGTATGGTGGAGGGAGTGTAAAGGGAGCCAACTTTGTTCTTATCATTCACACCAATGTTCTATTTGTTAGACACAGTGACTTTGGTAAGGCCTCAAAATTAATATTTAGGTTCTTATCCTCATCTGCCCATCTCAAAATCCCCCCACCCCCACCCCACCCCCACATTGTTTTTTATTTTAGTTTTAAAGAAAAGTTTGAGAAATAATTTTCAAAAAAAGGTACTAAAAAATTAAATAGGCTTAGTATATCAAATACATTAAACATGGTTGTCTGACTGTGACATATTGGCGTGTTGTAGTAATTGACTGATAATTGACTGACTGGTGATTGTGAGGGCACATAAAGATGCAATAAGTGTGATAATTTGAAGGACTCGTAAGGTGTGATGTGCACGTTGGTCAAGTGACTGCATATGTGAGTTCTTCTGAAACTGATTCCATGGAGATGCCACCAAATGTGAAAGAATGCAATCACGTCTATATATCCAGTGTTGTGAATTCCACTAAATTTCTGTGTCAGAAAAAAGAAGATGATGGCGAATTGAATTGCACATTGTCTAGCGAAACGAATGACGAATGGAATGACTGATGTTTTGTGGTACATTGATGGTAATCATGACTTGTCAGCAGACAGGGCACATCATGTACACCTTGAACATTTTAGAAATTACTATTGTCCAGAAAAGCACGGATTGATTGATTATATATTGTTTAACGTCCTGCTGGAGAATTTTTCACTCATTGCCGGTGAAGGGCTGCAAAATTTAGGTCTATGCTCGGCGCTTATGACCTTTGAGCAGGGAGGGATCTTTATTGTGTCACATCTGCTGTGACACAGAGCCTCAGTTTTTGCGGTCTCATCCGAAGGACCGCCCCATTTTGTTGCCTCTTACAACAAGCAAGGGGTACTGAGGATCTATTCTAACAACCCAGATCCCCGCGGGGCAGAAAAGCACAGAAGAAAAAAGGACACTGATCAGTGGTACTTGAAGGTGTACTTCAAAATTACTAACAATTGTGATGCTGTGTGAATAGAATATTGTACAAAGCAAACAATGTGAAAGAGACAGAACAATTGATTTAATTCACCAACCCCCCCCCAACCCCCCCCCCCCCCCCTTATTTTTTTCCTATTCAGGATGAGAATCTAAAAATTCATTCTATGTGACCCAACAACTGATTCCAGATGGTGGGGACATTTTTTTTTTTGGATAAGATGTGACATCACAGATTGCTTTATATACTTTTCATATCTATTAGAATTAACAGTCAGGAAGAGATCTTGATGAGTGGATCTGCCGGCATATATATTTAAGTTAGTTTGCTTTTGGTCAGTGATATGGAGGAATGCTACACCAAAGAAATTTGATGTGGATAAAAAGTGGAGGATACGTAGAACAGGATTTTGAAATTGAAAACTTTTTAGATTTACTTGTATTATTTAGTCAAAAAAATGCAGTTTTAATAGAAAGTAATCTGGAAAAAAAAATGGTAAACCCACCTGGACTCGAACTTGCGACCTACAGATCAGCAATTAAGACATTAACCCACTGAGCTACTCAGCTAGGCAATTAAATCTGAAAGAAATAGATAAATATTGCTGCTATTTATATTTTCAATCATGTTTGAAAAGGAAGTCAGCCATTAGGATGATGTAGGATACCTCTTTAGATGTTTATTAAGTGACGGTAAGGGGAGGGATGATGTGCAATCAACCATTGCTTCTTCCATGTTTTCTGTATGTATACTTGTGACCGGCCTTTATGTCTTGTAATAAGCTTGTCTGGTCAGTGCCCCATTTCTAGTACTCCCTTAATGACTTTTTGTCTTGGACAATGAATTATCCCAATGACTGTCTAACTTATAAATTTATAAATATATTGCCCCCCCCCCCCCCCACCCCCCCCCCCCCCCCCCCCCCAAGTACGAACCTGTAAATATGTTGCCCCAATTACTAACCTGTAAATATTTTGCTTCGGTTAAATGTAATTTCCACGTAAATTACCTCCAAGTACTAACCTGTAAATAAGTTATTCCAATTACTAACTTGCAAGTTACAAAACTGTAAATTACTGGCCTGTAAATTACCGTCTAATTAATCAGAAATTGCTGATATGCTTCGCATTAATTGGAAGTGATAGTCTTTACTGTCACTCAGGGACAGATTGAATTACTGCACCAGTTGAGGTAGCCTAGAGGGTAGAGTGCTCACCTTGCAGCCAGGGAGCCAAGATTTCATTCTCATGTCTGTTGCTGTGTCAAACCTAAGACCTTTCATATCCGTAGTGGCATCTTCTTTGCCAAGCACCTGTCATTAAAAGTGTAGGTCGCAGGTCTGTTGGGTATGACCGTAAATTTGTAGATCTCGTGGCGCGGTAGGTCCTCACTGCTGTGTCTCTGAGTACCATTGACTGACTTCAGAATTTGTGTCACGTCACCTAAAGCTGGTGACCTCTCTACAGGAGTAAATAGTCTGGAATAGGATGTAACACAACATATGTGAAGCAAATGAAAGAAAACCTCAAAATTGTGGTGGGACAGGGATTTGTAAGGCTTCTCTTTTTTTTTGTAACCAGTGAGACGAGAATTTTCACGGAGGCATAATGGTTTACCTGTCTCCATGTCTCTCTCAATTAGTTGGAATTCGTATTGCAGAGAAATTTCTTGTTGTAGTTTTGTCATTGTCAATTTTGTTTTATTTTTTGTTTGGTAGACTGTGGAGTCTAAATTCGGAAAGGTTGTATACAGTAGGAAGTCAGTGTTATGCATTGTACAGTGGTTTAGCCTAGTTTATTTAAATTTATTTATTTATTTATTTATTTTTTGTATGTGTGTGTGTGTATGATACTAATTTTGTATTTTTTCATGACATTTATTTCACAGAATGCTACCAAAAACCCCCATCAGGTATTCTTTGGTTGCCAAAGCAACTTCATGTCAGCTTTCTGTCTCAGACTAATGTGATCTATGTGACCGTACATAGCAATGTAATCAGAATGAGTCCTTTCTGTGCCATTTTCAGTTGACTTGTCAGCCATTTGCTAATATGTAATCACACTCCAGGAGATATAACAGCATGATTTGTACAGTATCACTCATCACCAAGAAATTATAGATGTTTAGAAATAATAAGAAAGTCTTAAAAATGGTAAACAGAAATATGGGGTCAAATTTTGTACTAATAAAGTTTAGAATGATGGCAAGCAGTCTTATTTCAAACTAATACAACACATAAGTATTGTTTTGTTTTGTGTTTGTGACAGGGAAGAAGTACATTCTGGGGTCACAGTTTTATGTCTTAAGACTTGTAAATTGTGTGCACTGATACAGAGGAAAAAATATCGCTCAATCTACATTCAGGGGCAGGGGTAGACAAACAGCACTGTCCGACGCCCGGGACAACCATATTATAGTGTCGGGCAGGTAAAACTATAAGAAGAACCTGTCCATAGTAAATTTTTAAAATAAAATAAAAATATATAATATTAATATCCACTGTTAAAGCATTAACAATGCCGATCGCCGATCTACCAAAAGTATGTCAACGTTCTTCCGGTAATTTATAATGCATAGCCCCCTGTAGTGAGAAATGTCATGGTCACTAAAATGCTTAAATGTGTAGAGAAGTTATAATTTATTGCAAAGTGTGGAATCCACTTAGAAGCAATGTCAAGGTGAACACACAATGCCGATAATGAATTGAAACAAGGACAAGTTTGTGACATTTAGCGTGTGTATATGAAAAATCTCAGAATATAGCAATAACAACTATCAGCCGTCAATATCAACAAAGCATTCAAAGTATGGCAAAAAGAAGAGAATCCCAAGATATCTCAGATTATGGCAAGAAATTTAGTCAATGCTTTGTTATGATGAGCAAACAGAAATGGGATTAAATAAATTGATTTCATAAAATACAACAAGATAAACAATTTCATATAGTTTTATTTATATATTTATATCTTAATCTAAGGTGGGACAAGTAAATTTTGTTGTAGGGCAAGTGAATTTAGCATTTCTACCTGTCCTTGGGCAAGTACTTAAAAAAATCTATTTGTCTACCCCTGCTGAGGGGCATGATTAAATTCCATATTTTTGAATTTGGAAAAGGATTGAAAATAGAGAACTGTGTTACTGCTTCCAGTTTTCTGTTCACACTTGGTGAGTAAAGCAAAATGATAAATATTTGATATAAAACAAGAGATTTGTTTTATTTGATTTTTTTTTTTTAAGTCTTTACCGGTAAAGATTTCCTTATGAAAGAGTCATAAATATCGATATTTCTTGGACCCATTTGATATATTTACTTAAGGTGAACTCATCTACACATACAGGTAATATACAAATCACGGAATAGACACAATATCATAGTAATACGGTATACCATGGTGACACTGATCTAGGCTCTTGACTGTAATACAGCTTATTGTAGCCAAGTTTTGTTACACACAGTATCTATTCAATTTTTTGTTATTTTTCTCTCATACGGGAATACATATCACTTTGCAGTAAATGTGAATTTGTTTATATATAGGTATGTTTTACTGTAGCTACACATCTGTAATAAATACGGTAAATAGTTACATATCTGTAATAAATACGGTAAATAGTTACATATCTGTAATAAATACGGTAAATAGTTACATATCTGTAATAAATACGGTAAATAGTTACATATCTGTAATAAATACGGTAAATAGTTACATACCTGTAATAAATACGGTAAATAGTTACATATCTGTGAAACATGTAATTCATAAAAATGGTTGTAGCAGTAAATGCAGGTCAAACAAAGGTTTTCCAAAAGTATGGAAATCAGCCATGAAGACAGAATTTCTCAAAGAATGGATCTTCTTTGATATACATCAGATTAAACTGTGCATGTCAGTTTCTAATAAGACTGCAGATATTCATTTAATGAATTCTTGTTAATCTGTTTAAAAAAAAAAGAAAAAACGACACACACATTAAATTGTAGATTTATTACTGTGAAACTGAATATTGACGCTATAAATTTATAATCGTTATCTGGTGCACTTTTTTGTTTTTTAAAATAGAAGTATTGTATTAATTTCATCTTTATAATGAAAACCAGTTTATCTTTCAAATTCAATAGACATCAGATTTTATATACTGTATTATCTATAGTTTTTCATAGTAAATTTGTTTTCCTTTAATATTCATTTTTTTCTTTTTTTGATATTTTTTTATTATCATTTTTTATTTAAGACTAATAAAAATATTGATTATTGTCGGAACATATAAGCATGATGATTAGTGTGAGAACTTGTTCTCAGATCATGCTGAAAGTGTGTACTTCACAGTGGATCTTAAAAAAGACAGCAAAAAGTTGTCTATATATAAATGTGTATCTTTCAGCTTTGAATTACTTTCGTAATCAACATGCATGTCATCTATCTTCAAATTTAAATATCTTTAAAAAAATATAATGTACAACACTGCTTGGTTTGTAGAGAATGTCCGGAATAAATACAGTGGAAATGTTATTAAATCTTCAGCTAATCTTCAAATTTTTTCTGTGTTTTACAGAGTGTTGGTATAGACAAAAGTGATATTCCTGATCTGGCAAAGGTAAGTGTGTAGGGGCATAAAATGTACAGGTAACTTATGATCAAAATGCCATTCACAAACTGTCAGGTCTGTGTGAACTGTTGTACCCCAAAATATTTCAACCCTGATCAAGCTTAAAAAACAGCTCGAGGATTTTCATGTTTGCTGATGAAAGGAGTGAAGGAGGACTTTTTTTGTAAATTTTAATTAGTTTTTCTTTCTTTATTTTAGTCAAAAGATTGTACATGTATGTTAGAGGATGGTTTGTAGTTTTGAATTACATGTACCAGAACTATGTGATATTTCATCTACAAAAAAAACAAAACAAACAAACAAACCCAATAAATATGGAAAAAGTGAATGGAACTCTAAATTTTATGGTCTCTCCTTATTTTGCTTTTGCAACAAGACTCAAAACAATGAGAATGAACTTACACCATCAGGGAATATCATTGTAAATTTCCTAGTCTAAGACAAGCTACAGAAATTAGAATTAGTAAACACATCGATAGTTCTAAAGATTTTCTGTACTCCTGTTAAACACCTTGACACAAACATTGTGTATACAATATATATATACCCCCCTGTAATTTTGTTTATTTGTAGACAGTAGTAGTGAAATAACTTTCAGGGAATACCATGAGTAAATGATATTCAACAAGTTAATTTACCCACTCTCTAAGTTGAAGAACTCCACATGAACTGACACAAGTGGGGTCGTTTTAACCTGTCTGCATGTAGTCTTTGTCAGTGTGAATCTCGCTAGTTCCGTTTTTCTCATCGATAGGGATTGAAGAACAATGCTAATTCTGTGAGTGATAAAATTACATACACTTCTTATAAAGGCATTCATGCTTGTGTACATAGGCCAGGCATGTATGAATTTTGACTGAAAAACAGTGTGTGTATGTAAGAATTGTCCCACCGTTATTCCATTTACTGTTTGGTATAAAACTTCATCACATTTTGTGTTTAAACGCATGTTCTATGCACTTACTGATCTCATCCTCTTCACCTCGTTTTGAAGTCATATTCATACACTCACCCTAACCACTACTAAACACAGGGATTTATCTATGTAACTAGTTTTATATTATCCTTTTCCCAGGAAAGGGGTAAATGAACACAGCAATTTCTCTGTCGGAAGATGAGTATGATCAAAGACACAATTTATGAAATCCCTTTCTCCTAGCTGCAAACTTTTTCAGTACAAAAAACATTTTGCAAAATCAAAATCCTACATTTTTAGAGCATCAAAGAGCATTTTTGTTTCACTAAAATTCTAAGAAGACCAACATAAATGTTCAGAGACAAAACATGAACAATGCCCATGCTTCAGTATGCTTAAAAACAAAACAAAAAAATGAATGTCATTGACTGTACTTCTGAAAAAACTTTGGATCAAAATGGAGACAAAAAGAAGTTTTGTGGGATTTCTGGGTTCAGTGTTTAAATTGTTTTATTTGAATTGTTTTATATTTTCACAAAGGAACAAACATGGTAAATTTTCTGTTTTATCAGCCTAGATAAATCCCTGAAAAAAGCTGTGTAATTAAATCCCAGAAACTAGCTGTGTAATTAAATCCCAGAAACACTGAGCACCAAGACTAACTAATTATTTTACTCCTGTACTAAATATTTTACCTTAACCTCAACTCTTTGTAAAATTTGTTTTTTAGATTTCATTTGAATTCATAAACTCATGTCAGTGTTTCGTGCGAGTTTTCCTGACATTTGTCTTTTTAGACTCTCATAAACACATTGTCTGTGGGGTGTACAGGACTCGCTGTCCCATTGTCTGTGTGGTGTACAGGACTCGCTGTCCCATTGTCTGCGAGGTGTACAGGACTCGCTGTCCCATTGTTTGTCAGATTGTAACTT
Source organism: Ostrea denselamellosa (assembly GCA_024699665.1). Classification (NCBI taxonomy): domain Eukaryota; kingdom Metazoa; phylum Mollusca; class Bivalvia; order Ostreida; family Ostreidae; genus Ostrea; species Ostrea denselamellosa. The sequence goes on from JAMZEH010000103.1 coordinate 2,803,110, forward strand.
GTAATGTATGGATAGTCTACTAAGAGATTGCTTTTGTGTCATGACTCTTAACAAAGGTGAAGCTTTAACAAAAGGTCAAGGACAGATGTTATGGCATGATCCTCAAAGTAGGTCATTTGATCAAGATCCAAGGTCACTGGTAAAGAAAAAAAATTGAATGTTTTGTCCGGACTGGACTTTGTATAGACATTAGAATGTATGGACATTAGAAGTTCAGACTGTATAGATGTTAGAAGTTCAGACTGTATAGACGTTAGAAGTTCAGACTGTATAGACGTTAGAAGTTTGACTGTATAAACGTTAGAAGTTCAGACTGTATAGACATTAGACGTTCAGACTGTATAGACGTTAGAAGTTCAGACTGTATAGACATTAGAAGTTCAGACTGTATAGACGTTAGAAGTTCAGACTGTATAGACGTTAGAAGTTCAGACTGTATAGACGTTAGAAGTTCAGACTGTATAGACATTAGAAGTTCAGACTGTATAGACGTTAGAAGTTCAGACTGTATAGACGTTAGAAGTTCAGACTGTATAGACGTTAGAAGTTCAGGCTGTATAGACGTTAGAAGTTCAGACTGTATAGACGTTAGAAGTTCAGACTGTATAGACGTTAGAAGTTCAGACTGTATAGGCGTTAGAAGTTCAGACTGTATAGACGTTAGAAGTTCAGACTGTATAGACGTTAGAAGTTCAGACTGTATAGACGTTAGAAGTTCAGACTGTATAGACATTAGAAGTTCAGACTGTATAGACGTTAGAAGTTCAGACTGTATAGACGTTAGTTAGAAGTTCAGACTGTATAGACGTTAGTTAGAAGTTCAGACTGTATAGGCATTAGAAGTTCAGACTGTATAGACGTTAGAAGTTCAGGCTGTATAGACGTTAGAAGTTCAGACTGTATAGACGTTAGAAGTTCAGGCTGTATAGACGTTAGAAGTTCAGACTGTATAGACGTTAGAAGTTCAGGCTGTATAGACGTTAGAAGTTCAGGCTGGGTTGCTTTAAAGTGGTGTGTCACGACCTTACAGCAATTAAATAATTGAAAATCCTTGAATATTTAGCCCTCATGGAATCTAAAGATTTCACAGGAAGCAGGGGGAGGTTTGTACAATGTAATCTTGTATTTTGTAACTCGCATCTAGAACATGGTTCCAAGACTTGATTGGTACAAGTGATTCTTTATGTGCTGCTGAATGACAAACATTGCCTAGCGTTAGATTGATTGATTATTTATTGTGTAACATCCCACTCAAAGAATCTGTTAATCACGTGGAGACGGATTTAACATTAGACTTTGTACAAAATAGCAAACATTGTCTGGCATTTGGTTTTGTTCAGAATAACATTGTATGACTTTTGAATTTGTTCAGAACTTTACAGACTATTCGTTAGAAATGAGTGGCTTTCAGAATAAAAATATCCACAAGACGATCCTGTCTGGGTATAAATGTTCTAAAAATGGTGTTCCAAAATGGCTACTATGGCTTCAAATTGGCTGAAACAAGCGTGACACCTTTACTACTAAGCTAACACTGTGCTAACTATTAATGTGGCAAATATCATGCCTTATATGATATTAATGCATTTTATTTTATTTGTTGATTTGGGAAAGTAAACCCAGTTTTGTGTATTTCAGGATACTCAGGTAGATTTACAAACATTCTGCTTACTCTGATTACTCTCTGAATCTCTATCAACAAAATGTTTACTGCAGTGAGAATCCTTGCTAGACAGCACGTATTAGTCATTAATCATCAATCATTCATCATGATCAGAGTTGGTCAAGTTTCTGTTTTTGGTCCATATATTTTAATTTTGTAATTTCAACTGTATATTTGCAGGCAGTCTAAAAGATACCTTTAGCAGCTCTTGTTAATCTTGTTATGCATTCTGTATAACATAAACACATTCTTGACTATGACCCATTGAGTTGTTGATAATTTTAAGCATAATTCATTCGTTTTAATAATGACTAGTAATATATATCACCTATTGCTGCTAGTTCTAATATGTGTTTTATGTTACTGCTACAGAGAGAAGGTCTGAAACTGGCCCTCTTGCATGTATACAACGGTGGTGGTGTTGATAACCCTTAAAGATGTTTAGTTTTATAAAAAAATTTCCATATGGTAGAGTTTTTTTTTGTTTAGTTGTTATAGAGTAATTTTGATACAGGAATATATCATGCTTTTACACAGATGGCGACATCAGTTCTTATATAAATCAGAATTATGTCATTTTTATGTCCCCACTATGAAAATGATAAGGACATTTAGTGTTATCCCTTTCCGTCTGTCGTAGTGCATACTATATTTAGTACATCTCTCTCTATTGATGACTTGCATGTCAAGTTTGAATTTCATGACTTACTTTCACCACATTTATTGAACATAGACTTTGAAAATTTCTAATGATATTCTCTGTTTTCCAGACCTTTCCCTTTGTTGCTGTACTAATTCAGTGAATCTTGCTATGTCTCTAGACTTGCAGGTCAAGTTTGAGTTTCATGTTAATTGACATATTTTCACCAAAGTTATTGGTCTTAGAATTTGAGAACAAAAGCACCAGACTGAGTATGGTCTTCTGTTTTAGCTTTCCTGAGCTAAATGTGCCAGATCACCATTGTTCAGCATTATATGACCAAGAATTCACTGTCCAGGAATTTCTGTTACATCTGAGGTGCATTGGTGTCCCATTAATGAAGCAAGTTTGTTTATAATTTTAACACACTGAATTGCTGGTTTTAACATAAAGAATGCACTCACAGAAGGGAAAGATAAAATATTTCTATTTTCCCAATTAAAATTAAATTTCAAAATATCAAATAATGGCAGATGTAACATGGAAACCAAATTTTGAATGCTGAATTTTCCCTCTTAATCAAAATAATGTCTTTAGGAAAATAGTTTAATGCAGTATTGTAATCATTACCTCAATCCAGAATTAAGTGTTAATAATCTGACTTTAATGAAAAGAACCAAATATGCCATCAATCTCTAAGATGTAACTGGGCACCAATAAGCGTGGACGTAACCACAGACTCCATACGTGGTCTTTTATTTCTCGCAGAAAAGCAGCATCTGACTTCAAATATGAATCAATCAGTACAGAAATTCATTGACAAATCATAACGACGTATAAATACTGTCACAGATACTCTTCCTCTGTGTAAATACTGATGGGTACAATACTGGACGCATCTGATTTGTGACTTGATTTGTGTTCATCCTTTCCGCCGCTCATTGCATCCATAGTGCAGATGTATTCAAAAACAAAAGTAAAAGAAATATGTCGTGCTGTAACTAGCATTCAAACCATACAAATCCGGACAATACCGGAGCTGGTCAAAATATATTAAGGATTACATTCTGAATTCCAGACATAAATTTTTGACACAAGACACAGTGCTCTAAAATATCGTCAAATTTCCACCCGCGTTTTAGCTTGACTATGCACTGTATTTGCGTAGATGATTTACCAAACACTTCATTTACGATGTTAATAAGCTTGTAAAAACACAGCTCACCTGAACCCCTTGAATGTTAATGATATCAGAGATGTAACATAGTTTAGCCCAAATGTATCTCTGTAAAATTTTCAAAAAATCAGCTTACAAACACTGAAAACTGTGTAGAAAACAAACAAATAGGAATTTGTGGAAAAATTTCTTTTTATTTTTTGATACAAATATAAAAATAAACAATATTTTAGGGCAGGAAAATTCATAACTCACCAGTTTAAATAGTTCAGTAATAAAAGAGGGGGTCTCCGTGGCCGAGTGGTTAGAGCATCGCGTTCAAAATCAAAGATTTTCACCTCTAGTGGGCGCGGGTTTTTTTTTTTTTGGTGACTGATTAAAATGACTGAAATTTGTATTTTAAACTAATTAAAAACTGTAAGGCAAACAAATTTATACATATAGAATAAACATGCATTCCTTTATTTAATTCTTTAATTGTAAAAAAAGCAGAATATGTAAGATTTACCAGAAATTCCTGGACAGTAAATTGTTGGTTATATGTCTGAAAACATATTCAACTTCTCCTCCAGTACCACAGAGTTAATTTTAAGCTAGCCTGCCATAAAGCATATAATTGGATAAAGGAGATTGAAAGTAGTTCAAATGCAGAGTCACACCCATCTTAGGCTGCAGATAATTAAGAAATAGTGAAAATATGATGGCACCTTTTAAAAGTCTTCTCAAGAATCACTGGACCAGAAAAAAGACAAAACATGATGATAAGTGACAGCTTCTTTATTGTGTGTAGGTTCAATTTTTTTTCCTTCCTCCACATCAGGTTTTACATGGGTATATGAGGGGAGTTACATCTTTCATTTTTTTTTCTCTTACACACAACAGGGTCATGATTAGTCATATTGATTTTGTATTCTCTATAGGATTTATTAGATTGATCACTGTTCATTATCTTTACTTTTCAGTGCAAGAATCCTTAGAAAGTTTAGATTGTTTGTTCAAATTGTGACATCATTGGGGGGAGATGGGGGTGGGGGGGGGGATATTGATATTGAAGCAACCCCATGTTGTGTGGATTCAAGTTCAGTTAAATCATAACCCATTGGCATGATGGAGGCTGGATAACGGTCTTAATATGGGGTCAGAATTTGTTGTAGGATTAAGGAGGGTCAAAACTTTTAAAGAACTACAGGGCTAGCAGGACTGAAGTGGTCGTTGTGTCACATGATCCTATTGTATTTTCATTTGCACCCAGTGATATAGTACATCCTTGGAATATTTCAAACTTCGATGTCATCTGGGGGCTTTTGTGTAAAACTGACACGTATATATTTTGTGTATGTTGAACACAGGTTTTTAAATCTGTCATGATTCTGTTTTCTCTGCGATATTCCGGCTTTCTTCAAATTGATATGGCATTTTGATCATGGCATGCAAGCTTTAGAAACTAGTCTTTCTAGATAACATGCTAATATTTGAATAAACGAAAGCTATTTAAAGTTTTACATTATTTTGCAAATATTGTATTAGATGTAAAGTAAAAAATAGAAGAAGCATGAAAATTGAGGGAATGATGTGACTTAATGACATTTGATGTTTAGAATTTCTTTTACAACCTGTTTAAATCTTTCTTTTTTTTAACTGTAGTTGAATTCTGTGTTTGTAGGCCCCATCGAGTCTCTTAGATGCCCTAGAACAGCATTATCAATCATTGGATGGCAAGAAAGGAGCCACTACTCCAGTCAGTGGTTCTAAGTAAGTATGGACATTAAAACAGTTAGGGGCCACAACTCTTGGCAGTGGATCTATATTACTACTGTCATTTAAACAATGTCTGTGGTGCCTTAATAAAGTGAGGGGCATCATGTCTGTCATGCCATTAAAACAAGACTATGACTATAGTGAGACAGGGAACATAACTCTTGTTGGTGATGTAGGTAGACAGAGGAGATAATTCTTGTCAGTGATATAGGTAGACAGGGAACATAACTCATGTCAGTCATGTATGGAGACAGGGAACATAACTCATGTTAGTGAATGGGAAGACAAGGAACATGATTCCTGTAAGTGATTTAGGAAAACAGGGAACATAACTCCTGTCAGAGTTGAAATGAGCCAGGGAACATAACTCCTGTTGGTGATGTAGATGGTCAGGGAACATAACTCCTGTTAGTGATGTAGATGGTCAGGGAACATAACTCCTGTTAGTGATGTAGATGGTCAGGAAATATAACTCTTGTCAGTGATGTAGATGGTCAGGGAACATAACTCCTGTTAGTGATGTAGATGGTCAGGGAACATAACTCCTGTTAGTGATGTAGATGGTCAGGGAACATAACTCCTGTTAGTGATGTAGATGGTCAGGAAATATAACTCTTGTCAGTGATGTAGGAAGTCAGGGGATGTAACTCCTGACAATTATGTAGGAAACAGGGACATATTCTCTTGTTCATGACATCTGCCAAAGATGATAATTTTTTTTTTTAATTGTGAAGAAGATCTGATTCTGGAATGGTTTGTTTGTCTACAGAAGTACGAAAAAAAAATTTGCATTGTTGTGTATTAAAAAAAAGATATGGAGGTTTGCCTGTTTGTCAGTAATCATATATGGTATTAGAATTTGGTTGTTGATTGAAGGGAAGGAGTGTAGCTTTGGAGGGGGTTTGTCATGGTCTTTTACACTAGCTAAGCTTAATCATGCATGTGTAAACAGTTTCCTGTAAATACTTGCGTCAATTATTGGTTCAGTATTTATAAGCCATATTTCTATTGTTTTTCAATACACTATCTGTTTATCAATCCTCTCTAGCCCACTACTATCATGTGTCATCTGCTTTTTCTTCTGCCTAATTAACAATTTGATGATTGATTCTTCCCTTGCTGACTGTGAAAGTGACCGTCAGTACTTGCAGTTCTTTGATTGTGCACTGTTATTTGTTACAGTATATGTATACCAGCGTGAGTATGATTTGAGTTGTTATGTAAAAGGAGGAAACTTCTTTTGTATACTGTTTTGAGTGCGATAAGTTGATCCTATTTAAAGGTTGATTTGTTCCACATTTTTCAACTTTAATGTAAATTTAAAATGTTAATCAAATAAATGAAATGATATCTTTTTTTCAATGAAGCAGTCTGGGAATTTTCTAGGACTGATCGATAGAATTTAGAATAAACAGTATAAATTGAAGTATTCCATGTAAGTTTTAAAAAAAAAAAAATCTTATGTATAGATTGGGTGTGAAGAGTACACATTTGAAATTATCACAGTAATACTCACTACAAATATCTATATGTATCGCAGAGACTCTCCATTCAGGGCTCGACATTAATGCTTCTCCGGTGAGAAAAAAATATGGGCAAGTGAATATTGTTGGGCACTTGTCCGACTGGACAAGTGCTTTTTATAAAAAGATATCTCCAAATAATAAAAAGAACAATTGGTGAAAAGTTTATCGGTAGTTCAATGTTGGAAGCAATGCCTGAAAAAAGAATTTCGATCCTGATATCAATCACGATGTAAACTAATTGAGTCACACTCGATTGAGAATGTTACATTGACGCCTGTTACGTTATTCAGCACCATCAATTTGGTGAAGGGAGCGTCTGAAGTGGAATTACGACACATGGAGTGACTTTTGTGGTGATAGTAGTAAAGAAGCATGGATCTTTATCTTACGAACTTTGGATTCTCCTGATCACCATCAAGCAAACACGGTCATTGATTCAAGACAGGAAGTCTAGATAAAATTTTGTTTTATGTGTTTGTTGTTTTTGTCAATTGAATAAGATCAAAAATCATTCAAGCAAATTTAAAAATGGACTATATTTTAAGTAATACAGTTTTCAAGGTCACAATATTAGATCTTCTTTGGAAATTTTTTCGGAGAAATGAAGTTGAAGTTCGGACAAGTAAATATCCTTGTCCAAACGGACAGGAAGGAAAAAAGTTAATGTAGAGCCCTGTCATTGCTGTCAGTTCTGAATTTTTTATCACACTAACTTCAAAATCATTTTCATTCAACTGATTAAACAACTGTCTTCCCCTGGGTGTAACACAGGTGCAACACGGCAGCTGTGACGGGGAAAAGTTTCAAGGCCAACATCGTTTTGTTAATTGTTTTACAGGAACAGTAACACTGAGTGGGATAAGTGTGAGAATATTTATTCACATATTGTGTGAGCACAAAATGGTTTTTCAACTCTGTCAAGATTTCACGTTATTTTCTGTAAATTCTATTTACACAGTGTAAAGTTTCTTTTTGTATCATTCAGGATGCAGATAATCATCTTTCAAAGGTGTTTGAGAAATATATTTACAAGGCTATTAAATATTTCATATTTTTGTCATCATGCTTTACATAAATATTTTACAAATTAAAAGGCTATCATGTAGATACCAGTTGAGAATTCATCTAGAGTGATTGGCAATTAAGGGTGTTGTCCAACAGTATGTAAGTGTGTACTGTATTTTGATACTGGCACACAAGATGAAATTATTAGGAATTATTGTTTTGTTTTTTTTTCCACAGGCCAGTAGGTTTTGCGGCAGCCATTAGCACTATCTCCAACAACACACCAACAATAAGTGTGTCGGAGGAGGAACGCCAGCGGATTCTGGAGGAGGAAAATGTACGACTTCAGCAACTCAAGGTAGAGAACTCTGAATGTAGCATTGTTTTATTCTGCTTGTTGTTTTGCTAGCAGCCAGAAAATGTTTGTGCATATTGTCATCTTTCATCTTGAATCATTTCCACATCTTAGTTCTTTATGCACTGCATTTTGTTAACCATTGAAATTTTTTAAACAATTTCATTGCTATGAAATATTGGCTGGTTTTATTTTCACTATTTTTGAATTGTTTTAAAAGAATGTTTTATCATGATATAAAATAACTAACTCTGTCTCGTTAATTTGTACAGAATTTGAAATCACCTTGTGATATAACCATGGTAACATAAATAATTTATAATATTCACGGAATTTATCTGCCAAATTTTCTTTATTTAATGCATGAGCACACTATGTCTGTTAACAGATAGGACAGATATATACTGACAGTGAAATATATGTATACTGGATGTGTACCTATTTCAGCAAAATTCAAATTTTAGTGGCTTTGGTAGGAAATTAAGAGCACTGTGTATAGTTACACTAAAACAGGAAAATTTCCATACATCCTTTTATCAAACACAGAACAAGTGCTAAATCTTGGTCATGCCAATTGTGCATCAGTTCCGACTGCGCCAAATTTTCAACATGCAAAAATATGTACACAGACAGCGTAATACAGCAGCTAGTTATCTGTTATGAAAAGCAAAATCAGGCTAATGACAAATGAATCATTAACATTGATAAAATGGGGATGCATAAAAATTTTTCTAAAGTAAAAGTTCTTTTCAAAATCCCAAAAGCCTGCTGTATGCTTTTCCAGTAATGAAAGTTTAATCAGAAAGCCAGAAAAATTTCTTTAATTTTATATTTATGCTAGGTATGTGTGATGCAGCTTATCAGTCAAACCAAAGGATTGTTTCAGGTCAAAATATGCTGCTGTTAATGTTTAATTTGCATGATTATGTCCTTTGGTTTGATTGGTCAGAAGTGAGCCTTGAACTGCATTTATCTGGTTACTAATGACCTTTGTTGCATTTGATTGGTCAGTGACGACCCTGACTGATTGCTGTAGTGTGCATGTTGTTATGCTGATGTTTGACTTTTCTCCTGTAGAAGGAACAGCTTGGCAAGAGCACTGCTGATTCTCCTGTTAAGGTAACTACTTCCTGTATAGGACATGGAACACATAGGGGACTTTCTCAGCAATAAATCAGGGAAAATGTCAAAATGAATATAAATAAATGATAAACATAATCTTGACTGAGATGGAACATAAAATAAAAAAAGAATTGAACTGGGGTAGCGCACAGAGTATTATTGATAACTACTGGATGACAAAATTGCTGAGAAACTGAGAACCACCTAGACTCTGTAGACAAGTTTGTTGTGCTGTAGTGAAGTACATTTAATGGTATATGATGGAGAGGTCCTGCATTCAGGTATTTGATTGGTTGGGTTTTGTTTTATTGATTGTTGTGAGGTTGCATGCTGTAATGTTTTAGATAGGAAATTCAGAGTAGTTTGTGTGCTTTGTAAACACTACTTGTGAGATTTTAAAAATGATTATAAACACTGATAAATGTTCAAGCAAGATCAAATTGTTTTGATGGCAATGACGTTTTAATTTTATCTTGATGAATTTCGACTTCAATTTTGAGACTATATAATACTTATAGTTTCCCTTGTGTATGATGATGTTTAACATGTTTAAGTGACACGTTTGGTTTATAGTAAGCAGATCACAAAGTTTGACGAGGAAGAGTGAGAATTTTTAGTTTTGTGTTTTAGGTGATTCTTTGTGCCTTGTTCTACTGCAGCTAATCTATTACAAATTCTGTGGAAGTCACACAGGACGGAAAACGATCTATTTCAGCTGATGGTCCATCTTATTAATAGAATGAAATATATATACATTCACTGCATACACACACAAACTCTCACATTTTGTGTAAATATTTACTGACATGAGCAAATGACAAACAGAATGAAAATTGATACTTATTAATAATTCCTTGAAAGTATATTATGATTTAAGATGAAAAACATACAAAGGAAATATACCTGCTTTGAAGATTTTGAAATCATTTTAACAATATCCATTCATTGAACACCGATTTGTTTGAGTTTTTATTTTCTTTGTTTTTATATTTCATGACAATAAAATAAGTTTACACTTTTTATAAGAAATAAATACGTATGTGTAGATGTTTCCAATGGGAAACCTACTACAGCTGTTTCAAGCACCTGTTCCCAAAAAATGTAGGCTCTCTTCAAATGTGAGATCCTTGATCTTTGATTATGTTGCCAACTGAAGGGGACAGTGAATTTCTTGACCTGTATTGGTTATAAGCGGCTCGTTACCTTTCCAATGTTTTTGCCTTTGACATCTTAACGAATCCTATTGATAGTCATTTCCTCATGAATGCAATGCATTTTTGAACTTTGCGTATATGAATCTTGATAAATATAGTAGTGTATTATTTTAATGGCTGGGAATTCTGACAGAAAGTAGAATGCAAATTTAAAAAAATAGATTCCATTTTTGAAAATACATGAGGATATGAACTGTGGTGCTTCATGCCAGCATACTTTTTATGAAGAGTTCGTGCGTCGCAATTCATACCCTTATTTATTTTGATGAAATGAAATTTATTTCTTAATTATAAGATACTTTAACTGTGTAGGTGTTTCTGTTCTTACTAAAAATTTCTGTTTGATTTCACACATAGGAACAGAGGCTGAAAGAACTAGGCCAGTCCCCACAGCAAGCTGGTTCCCTCTCCTCAAATCCCTTCGCAACTCAGACGCCAAATGGGACAAGCGATTTACTGGGCTCCCCCTCCAAGTCAGGCCAGCCCCCCAAGGCTAGTGATGACTTGTTGAGTCTGACGGGGAATCCATTCGTTCAGAATGTGCAAAACGTCATGGCGATGCAGGCATCAACACAAGCCATGAGCCAGCCCAGCACCTTTGCTCAGTGGAATAATACACCTAATCCTAGTGTTCCTGGTAAGTCATGTGACACTGTGCGGTAAAGTCATATGACCCAGTCTTGTAAGTCATATGACCCATTCTGGTAAGTCATATGACTAAGTCTGGTAAACTTATCTGACTTAGTCTGGTAAGTCATATGACTCAATCTGGTAAAGTCATGTGACTCAATTTAATAAAGTCATGTGACTGTTGGGTAAAGTCATTTAACTCAGTCTGCAGAAATGAGAAGTTTTATGCAAGTGAAAATTATATGCTACCATCATTATCCTGTATAACAAAGTGATTTGATAACAACCCTTTTCCTTATATTCCATCATAAGTGACCAAGTTCATGAATTATAAACCCCTTGTACTATGTAGGTACATTGCATGAAAGTTAATAACTCTCCCATCTTTTTATTCTTCTACAGAAGTTCTCCTATTAATTTAAAAATTCAGTAAACATTTAACTTTAAATTTGCTAGTATTGACGGAAGTTTAATTTTGATTACTGTAAAAATTTGTTCATTGCTAGCAACAAGTGGCATGTTCACAACAGATGTTGATTTTGAGAAAGTGTTCCCAAACCAGTCTGCTACCACGGCGATGGGTATGATCCTCGTTTGAGCATGCTCAGGCCTAGACACTGTGCTAACAACAGTTTTTTTCGTCTTTGTTTCACCATTTAACATCTTGTTTTGCTTATTAGTCAGGGAATGGGGTTTGATAATATATGCCTTGTTTAGATATAAATGTGTATATTATTGACCTTTATTTGACTTTGCTAATGCTCACAACAGAAGAAATACAATTAAAGTTTGGTGGCAAAATTTGTGATCTTCAGTGTCAGCAAAATTTCAGGAATGTCATACATGTACTTTCAAAGAAAGTTGCATCATGGGAAAGCTTAGTGATATTTTGTTGATGTAGGTAGGTCTGCCTAGTGATATTTTATTAATGTAGATGGGTCTGTCTAGTGATATTTTATGGATGTACTGTCTAGTGATATTTCATGGATGTAGGTAGGTCTGTTTAGTGATATTTGATGGATATAAGTAGATCTGCCATGTGATATTTTATAGATGTAGGTAGGTCTGTTTAGTCATATTTTATGGATGTACTGTCTAATGATATTTTATAGATGTAGGTAGGTCTGCCTCTTGATATTTTATTGATATAGATAGGTCTGTCTAGTGATATTTTATGGATTTTGGTAGGTCTGCCTCTTGATATTTTATTGATATAGATAGTTTTGTCTAGTGATATTTTATGGATTTTGGTAGATCTTCTTAGTGATATTTTATGGATGTAGGTTTGTCTGCCTAGTGATATTTTATTGATGTAGATAGGTCTGTCTAGTGATATTTTATGGATGAAAGCAGGTCTGTCTAGTGATATTTTATGAATGAAGGCAGGTCTGCCTAGTGATATTTTATGGATGTAGGAAGGTCTGCCTAGTGATATTTTATGGATGTAGGAAGGTCTGCCTAGTGATATTTTATGGATGTAGGAAGGTCTGTCTAGTGATATTTTATGGATGTGCATGTATATTGGCCTGCTTCGTGGTATTCTATTAATGTAGATAGAGACTAAATTTCATGGGCACCCTATTCTTTGAATTCAAAACTTTGAAGAAACACACAGTCTATGAACTTATGTAAGTGTCCATGTTCTGAAAGCAGATCCATGAAATTAAATCCATGATATTTTGTTAATCAGCAAAAATTGGTCTTCACTGGTTTGAATGATCCCATGATACTGGACTGACACAGGTGGAATGTATGGGCTGTGTGGGTGTATTATGTACATGTATTGTATTCATTCTGATCTGCTAATTATTGTTTTGCACATCATTCTCTGTCATGTTTTAATTTTACTAACAAACTTTTGAATTTTTTGATTGCATGAATTACCAATGCAACATGTCATTGTACTTATTGAAAATTATAGTTTTCAAAAAGATATCAAATTGGAAAGGTGGAAAGAGGATTTTACAAAATTTTCAAGTTTTTCTCCATTAAACATAATTTAAACTATGATGTTATAATGTTTGTTTATCAAGATTATGTAATCAGTAAGTTGAAAAACAAAGATTATCCAGAATTATGGTACAGAGTGTACAGTTCTGTTATGATAAAAAGTTTGCCACCATGAAATACGAGTACTTTTGCATGTACTGGATTTGTCCATTTAACCATCTGTGTAAAAACTGATGCAAGAAAATAAACTTTCACTAAAAAGTAAATATTTCTGTATGCTGAAAGAAAATTTCAAAGCGAGTTAGATGAATGAGAATGTCAGGGATGAAATGGGATGGGGGTGGGTTATTTCAAGCAATGACATGTGGCAAAGTGATTGTGTATTTGCCTATTTGTTTATAACTGCATGTTTTACTTATCATCTGTCTCCAGGCCAACTAACTGATGCCACGGGTCTCTTAGTACCCCAGTCTTCACAGAAGCCAGGTATTGTTGTGTATGCCATATATATATCTACATGTACACATTCACGTTCTTTTTAGTACCCCAGACTGCACTGTAGAATAGTCACTTGTGACTGTTTTTATTAAGTACATTCACCTTCAGTGTATGATGCCAGATAAACACAGTGACGTGTATGTTTTTGTTTACATTCATCAGTGAACAAATTTTATGATTTTGTATTCTTTACAATGGCTAAAATTATTGAGTCTAATCTTCAGGTGTATAAAACCAAACTGGCTGACTGTAGACAAACTTAAAAGGTTGCTCCATTTTCTGGGCATTTTGAGTTTTCATGTTTATTCCATTGAGTAAAACTGAAGTTTTCAGTACACAGAGGAATAGTTGAAAAAAAATTCTTTAAACAAGGGAGATAACTCTTGATTCTTTATTTGTTCGCACTGCCAGACTTGCTGTCACAGGAGGATGTCTTCGAGTCTCTAGATCCCCTTATGCCCACCTGTCGGTCATCCACAGTAACCACCAATAGCGGGCTTGCCTCTGGTGGTATATTTAGTGTGGAGGCTGCTAAAGAGGATGATGTATCGAATGTGATGACATTGTCCTCTCTCGGGAGTTTTGGAGTCAGCAACTCAGGCCAGATAGAGACTTCTAATCTGACAACACTGTCCACTTTGGGGACAGGAACCAGCATCCTTGGAGCGGGTTGCTCCCTTCCTACTGATAGTGCTCTGTCTTCTGTAGGTGGTGCAGGAGCTACCCCAGGTGGTGCTGGAGCCACTATGTTGGGAACTGGTTCAGGTTTATGAATTAGAATTGTCCTCCGTACGGTTTTGTCCTCAGTCACTCTCTGTTTCAGTCTGTTGAACCCTCTGCCAGTGAGATTTTTTTCTATGAGTTAGTGTGTGTGTGTGTGTTTATGAACAAATTTACATTAGAAGTAATACTGAGATTTCCCAATTTTCACTTAAGACTGCTGTTGTAACTGACAAGATGTGAAAGACAATCAGTTTGCTCAAGATTATATAAAGATAAGTCTCGTCCAGACTGGCAAAACACTTTTTGGTGGTGTGTGCAGAATTTGAGGTGTTGGGGAGTAGATGCCTTTAGTTGATAAATTGGGTAGTTGGGGAGGGGTTGGGGGGTGACTTTGCAGAGGTTTTTGTTTCCAATGTCAACCCTCTGATTCAGAATTTCTGCAGTGACTGAGCTGTGTGGAGGATGGCATAATTAGTAGGTGTTTAGGATATAGCTCTGTTTTTTTAGACACAGTTTTCAGTTGAGCACAGAGTTCAATCATTTGGAGTCTTTGTTTCTGTTGTTTAAAAATCTTTTCTTTTTTTCTCTTTGTTTTTTGATTTTTCCAATTGATCATGGATTTGGTAGACATTCTAATTTCACTATTATATGTCACGGTTAATGTACAAGATAACACTGTTTGATGTATATCTGAATCATATTAAGGTACAGTTCATTTCAATGGTTCCATTTTGTTTTTCAGTCGATCGTGACTTTATTAGACATTCTGATTTCACTGTTAATGTATATGTAGTTGAAGATAACACTGTTCAATGTTTGTCTGAATCATTTTAAGGTACAGTTCATTTCATTGGTTGACTGTGACAGATTTTGTGTATTTCTGTGAATTTCATTGGTTGACTGTGGGATGATTTTTGTGTTTCTCAGAATTTCATTGGTTGATGTGAGTTGATTTTATGTGTTTCTTGTATTTTATCGGTTTGGCTATGTGAGGGTCTTTTCTTCTTTTTTTTTGTTTGTTTGATTTCACATTAGTTGAAATTATTTTCAGTATTTCTGTGACATGGTTCCTTATTCTGTGTTGTAATTGTGAACATTTTGTTAGAAACTCCCCTGCATACCTTTGGTTGAATATTTGGTTGAACTTTTCAGCTTTTGGAGGACCCCCAATGCCAGCTAGCCCAGGTTAGTTCAACTTACATTTCAGCAGGAATTGCAATATTTACTAATGCTACAGATATAATGGTGTGTGACATTTTGACAGATGGACTAACAAATTGGTTAAATTGTCTTTGCTGTTGAAGTGAAATATTCTGAAATTAACCAGACATTAATTTGCTTTTCATTATGTATTGTTGGGTACATTATTGACTTTAGTTAAAGGTGTATGTGCCATATTAGACAGTATTTTTTCAATGTTGGAAAGCAGACCCAACTTTTGTCAGTGTGACTTTCTTTTCAGAGAAATGTTTGTGCCAGTTTTATTTTTGCCCTCGTCAGGGCGAATCTCAGATTGGATGAAACCATTTTTTTCTTATATTGCACTTTTTAACACAACTGCTGCAAATTTAAATCAAGGTGAAACCATATGCAAGTAACAATAAACTTTGTAAAATAATGTCTGACAGTTTCAACAAATTCTTTTATAGGCATAAGATGAGCTTTGGTCTGCATAATGCAAAGTCAAAATGGCGATTTTCTAATGCATATTTATCATATCAAAGATCATTTATGGTGGACATGTGCACAGGAAAAGTATTACTAAAAAGACCATAGAGGAAGAGGACTTTGTTTATTAAATGTAGTTTTTTATATTTAAACATGAATTGAACTACTCTTCACGTGGTCTTTACTCATAGTGATTCACCCTATCCTGTTCCCCATGTGACTGTCTTTTATCACTTACTGTGTTCTGCCAATAGCCTGCAGGCCATCCACGCACTCAATTGCCACTTTCATATCACCATCAGCTTGCAACATCATGAATGCTTCATCTATAATGGAGCATCTATATTTCAAAACATGCTTTACTATTATCCTACAATAACAATAAACAGAAAATTAGCTTGATTGTTTTTGCTGCAGTTGAGATAAATTGTATGATTTGTATAAAAGTGTATAACTTTTATTGCTTGATTAAAAAAAAAAAAAGCTCATGCTTTCATTCTTTTGCTTATATCCAATTAATATGGCACATATACCTTTAAATAGACAGTGCAGCTCATTTTGTGCAAAATCATGAAATGACACTTTTTAACCACAACTTTGTAAAAATTTGTTGCATAGTTGAATATATGAACTCTGCAAAAAGAATTAATATATTATAAACATTGAAAGTTTGTGATTTATTTCAACAGTTAACAAATTTTTTATGTCCACACATAAAAGTGTATAGTCTCCTCCCTCTGGAATTCAGATGCAAACACACAGAATTAAGCATTGCAGTACGGTGTTCAGTGAGAGAAAGGGCATGGTGGGTAGACACAGAATTTTGACAAATTCTGCAAAATGAGTAAATAAGTGGGGGGGGGGGGGGGGGGGAGAGAAAGATTGATTGATTGATTGTTGTTTTCCGCCACACTGAACAATTTTTCAGTTATCTGGTGGCGTCCAGTGTTTTTGTAGGTGGAGGAGAGAACTCAGATACGATGTACCCGGGAAGAGACCACCAACCTTCCGAAAGTAAACTGGCAAACTTTCTCACATATCTGGGCACGAGCGAGGATCGAACCGGCGCCGACTAGAGGTGAGAAGCCTTGTGATTTTGAGCATGATGCTCTAAGCACTCGGCCACGGAGGCCCCTGAGAGAAAGAGAGAAGTTGGGCATAAACTGAAATTGGAGAAGCAGTGTGATAGTGAATTAGCAATGATAATGCTTGACAAGTAAATGCCAAAACAAATCTCAACATCTTGAAAGACACTGTTTGGTTGATAGGAACATGGAAGGTTTTTTGTGAAAATGATGAATAATTACTTTATTGTAAGAGATGGGATAATTCTATAATCTATAATTCAATAAAATAATGATAATACCATATTTATGTAGCACCTTTTTCATACATTTGTATGCTCAAAGGTGCTTTACAGTACATTAAACAATTAAATAAAACATTGAAATAAAATGATATAAACATAAGATACAATACATATGCTAAATAAGTATAAAATGGGGGGGGGGGGGGGGGGGGACTCTGTTGTCAATGAAAATTCTGAGGCAGAGCATTAAGAAAGCGTTAAGAAACCATTGAATTCTGAATGATCTTCAGAGTGCAGTTGAGGGCAAATTCATGTATTCAAACAGCTAAAAATTGATAAGGTGTCTGATCATTTTATCAAGATGTTTAAAAAAACATAAAAGAACACATAATTAAGATGTGGAAAATGAGCTGTAGTGTCTCTTTAAAAGTGAAAAAGAAATTTTTGGAAATAGAACTGGAGATCATTGTGAAATTTTCTGCTTTTTCAAGCCCTCCAACCCCGAAGTCCGTCTCCTGCTGTTATAGATCCAGGTAGTAACAGGATATACGTTAAATTCTTCGTAACATAATGCAATGTCCGGAATAACATAACATGATACAGGAATGTGTTATCAATGGATTTGAAATAACTGATAAGATAAAACTTATTCAAGCAAATTCTACATCATCTTTGGGATACTTTACTCTGTGAGTGTGTGTGAATGTTTGCAGTATTTTGCTCATGATTGACACCAAAACGGGAACATTGATGTGTGTGTTTATTATGGTGTTTTGTATCCTATTTGAGGAATGTTTAATTAAAAGACACTGCCAGCTTTAGGAAAGTGGCACAAATTTTGACCTATATATTGTACTCGGACCACTTTTATTTTACCAACACCTTTTGTGACATAGGACCTCCATTTTTTTTTTTTTACCTCTTATCTAAAGTTCCTCGAAAATTACTCAAGTCACAACAGCTTAACAAATAAACAGTCCTTTATTTTGTTCAACATCTTGGGTGTGATGTCATATCTGGGTTGTGAATCAAACCTATGTTTTGTCACAGGAGGGACGGCGTACATTAAGATAGGTATAGAGGGAAGGCGTACATTAATGTAGGTGTAGAGGGACGGCGTACATTAATGTAGGTATAGAGGGACGGTGTACATTAATGTAGGTGTAGAGGGACGGCGTACATTAATGTAGGTATAGAGGGACGGCATACATTAATGTAGGTATAGAGGGACGGTGTACATTAATGTAGGTGTAGAGGGACGGCGTACATTAATGTAGGTATGGAGGGACGGCGTACATTAATGTAGGTATAGAGGGACAGTGTACATT
Source organism: Ostrea denselamellosa (assembly GCA_024699665.1). Taxonomy (NCBI): domain Eukaryota; kingdom Metazoa; phylum Mollusca; class Bivalvia; order Ostreida; family Ostreidae; genus Ostrea; species Ostrea denselamellosa. The sequence continues at coordinate 2,821,676 of JAMZEH010000103.1, forward strand.
AATGTAGGTATAGAGGGACGGTGTACATTAATGTAGGTATAGAGGGACGGTGTACATTAATGTAGGTGTAGAGGGACGGCGTACATTAATGTAGGTATAGAGGGACGGCGTACATTAATGTAGGTATAGAGGGACGGCGTACATTAAAGTAGGTATAGAGGGACGGCGTACATTAATGTAGATATAGAGGGACGGCGTACATTAAAGTAGGTATAGAGGGACGGTGTACATTAAAGTAGATATAGAGGGACGGTGTACATTAAAGTAGGTATAGAGGGACGGCGTACATTAATGTAGGTATAGAGGGACGGTGTACATTAATGTAGGTATAGAGGGATGGTGTACATTAATGTAGGTATAGAGGGACGGTGTACATTGATGTAGATATAGAGGGACGGTGTACATTAATGTAGGTATAGAGGGACGGTGTACATTAATGTAGGTATAGAGGGACGGCGTACATTAATGTAGGTATAGAGGGACGGTGTACATTAATGTAGGTATAGAGGGACGGTGTACATTAATGTAGGTATAGAGGGACGGTGTACATTAATGTAGATATAGAGGGACGGTGTACATTAATGTAGATATAGAGGGACGGTGTACATTAAAGTAGGTATAGAGGGACGGTGTACATTAATGTAGGTATAGAGGAATGGTGTACATTAATGTAGGTATAGAGGGATGGTGTACATTAATGTAGATATAGAGGGACGGTGTACATTAATGTAGGTATAGAGGGACGGTGTACATTAATGTAGGTATAGAGGGACGGCGTACATTAATGTAGGTATAGAGGGACGGCGTACATTAATGTAGGTGTAGAGGGACGGTGTACATTAATGTAGGTATAGAGGGACGGTGTACATTAATGTAGATATAGAGGGACGGTGTACATTAATGTAGATATAGAGGGACGGTGTACATTAAAGTAGGTATAGAGGGACGGTGTACATTAATGTAGGTATAGAGGAATGGCATACATTAAGATAGGTATGGAGAGCCAGTGTACCTTCAGATTGGTAGTAACTGTTTGTTTACCAGGTGGCCGACATTAGAAATGAGTTGTGTGACATTAACAACCATGGGAGTTTGACCTTTTACCTTTGTCAGGATAGGCATTGAAATGTCACAGATGGGTATTCTAATGCCATGTATAGCTCAAAATGTGTGCTACTTCAACTACAGCTAGTGTTGTCATTGTACTAGCAAAAAAATTCTCAGGACATAAAACAATAAACAAACAAATATGTTGAAATTAAACATTGCATTATGTTTTATACCAAATATAAACATTACATTACATGTTGATACCAAATATAAACATTACACTCAACACTATGCAATTTTGTAAGTACACCAATTAGTTTCTGGTGTTGAAATACCAAAATGTTAAGATTAATTTCCTACAGGCGATCTTTACTAACATGTGTATACTGCACTCTCTTACCTTCCACAGCACCTGGACGCCTAAGCCCTGCCCTCATTTCATCTGACCAATCAGCAGGTGACATGGTTGTAAAACTCCCCCCAACAATTTCTCTTTTTTTCTGTGATCACCATCTTCATGTTGTTGATTATTTTTATTTTTTTTGTTGTTTTTTTTTTTGTTTTTTTGTTTGTTTTTTTTTTTTTTGATCTTGTATGATTCTGTTGGAGTTGGTTTTGTTGTAAGTTGTAATTTTCAGAGTTCAGTTGCAGCGTTGGCTGGAAACGTGATATTGGTCCAATTTTACGTTGATAGATAGTAGTTTGTTTTCGTTTTATCTGAGATGAAGTAGTTCTTTCTTGTATTCAACAATCATCTGTATAACATATATCAATGATTCAAATTTCTCCTCATTTGTTTCAGTTTTCAAAATGGCACAGATTTGATCTATCATTATTGCAGCTGCAAGAAAAAAAAAAAAAAGAAATGGAAAAAAAGTGCATGCAGCGTTGCAATGATTTTTAAATAACTACCAAGTGTAACCTTTTAAGTTTTTAAGAGACAGTATTTTATAAAAAATACAAGTACACATGTGTTGGTTAACGTATGATAAAATGGTGATTGTTTCATTTTGAATGTAAAAGTAAAGCATATGTAGATTTTAAATTTTCAAAGTTAAAAATGTTGGCATATTGTAGATTTAGGAATTCTAATGGTGATCTGTGGATATTTATAAATCTGTATGGTGATTTATGTCTGCAGGATTTGATGCTTTTGGGGAAGTTATGAAGCCCACATCATCTGCTGGTGTAACGAGCAACTCATCAAATGACAAACTCATCAATAAGGATTTGGACTCCAGTCTCAGCCAGCTGGCCGGCAACCTAAATATCAAGGGATCCGTGTCACAAGTCAAAAAGTATGTCCAGCAGTTAGGGTCACATGTCAAAATATATATCAAGGGTCAGGTCAAAAGTTAAGGTCACAGATCAAAGAATAAATCAGAGGTCAGGTCAAAGAGTAAGTTAATAGTCAGTATCACAATGCAAGGAATCTGGATCAGAAGTAGAAAAGTAAGTTGAGAAATCAGGGCCACTGGTCAAAGAATAAGTTAGGGGTCATATCAAAAAGTGAATTAAAGACTCAGTATAACTTAAGGGGTCAGGGTCACAGGTTAAAGGTAAGACTAGGGGTCAGCATCACTAGGACGCGTCAGACAGTTAACTTGTGTATCCACTGTTCCTTCATATCCAGCATTGGCTCCTTCGGTTAGAACCTTAACAACACAGATCTTGTGTAATGACTGGCATTGGTACAAGAAAGAACAACCACTGCTATGGCATTGACCACTGTGTATAATTCAAAATTTACGGCACTTCTCCTACAGCTTGTACCATCTAATCAGGTTAAACCGCACACAAATAAATGAACAGTTCAACTATGTCAAACAATACACAACAATGATATCATTCAGAAACATTCCATTTCAGACAGCAACATGACTGGCAACCAAAGGGAGAGCAGAAAATGACTGGTGGTCAGAACTGGCAGGGAATAGCACCAGTGGTACCGAGCGCTACCTGGACAGCTCCCAGCTATGGCCAGCCCATGGTAAATAGTCAGTCCAATATGACTACTCAGTCCACGATGGTAAACACTCAGCAGACTGCGGTAAATACAGAAATTCTCTGTTGTTCTGATGTTGTGTGCAGTCCTCACTAGATCCTCCCACGCCTGCTGGTCTGATCCTCCCACGCCCACTGATCTGATGCTCCCACACCCACTGGTCTTGTGTAAAAGGACAGTCTCACTTAGCAATTTCTGGTTTCCCTAAAATTTGAAGATGAGGTCTGGCTATTTGTGTACATTTTGTCTGAGAAAGGCATATGTTTAAAATCCAAAACTGAAGGACATGATGAGAAAATGAAAAGATAAATGAAATGAACAGATGTCATTTTCTGAAAGGCATTAGACTGATCAGAGAAAGATTTTGGTCACATGGTCAAAAGTCAAGGTCATTGCCAGATAATGACTGAGGGTTTATGTGATTGACTTCATATTCAGGATGTGAGTGGATCATAGCAATAGGAAGGCCCTGATAAATTTCTGTAGTCAGGTAAAGGTCATCCACTCATACAAGGGAAAAAATTACTTCATTGTAAAAAAAAAAAATCACTCTGGGATTGTATGACATAGTACAAGAATTCAGTTGGGTGCAAACTGTGTAATGTATAGAAGTTAGGTGAAAATAAAATATTTGTAAATTCTGGAGAACTCGGTCAAAGGTCAAATCAAAAATGAAGGTCACAATGGAACTTTTATAAAGGAGAAAACTGCAGACCAGCTGGTGTTGGTAGGGAATGTTACGCCCTGGTGTTAGAAGTTTTCTGTTTGTCACTGCACGCCTTGTCTGCACGGATTCCTTGCTACAGTTTGTTCGAGATGAACCAGCACAGGTTGTATGTGTATGGTGTGGTGCAAGTTTTTATTCAATGTTAATGGAAACCTTTCAGGTCAAAGAGATTTCTGGTTTCTGTGATTTGAATTTAGGGTGAAAATTTGACCATAGACGCAACAAAAGTATTCTACATTCAAAATGCATAATACTGTATGAGTTACGATGAATACTAATTTTAATCAAACACTTAATCATTAACATGAATTCACCAGATTAATGATTAATATAATATCTAAGTCCGAAGCAGATGTGGAAGACTGAGGTGTCTTTTATTTAAAGTTCATTGGATTGATATATTCAATGAATGAAAATAATTATTGTTAATAGATAAAACATCAATATATCTAAATTTTGAGTTGAAGGCCACAACAAGGGATTTTTTCTTCTCACGTAGAATCTTTTGAATAAATTCTGCCTCAAGAATACAAAAACATGTCAGTTAATTAAGGAGCACAATTTGTGTCCATGGAAATTCCAACAATGTTAGAAGACCTGATCACCAAAGACTACAAAGATATTGTCAATGAAGAACTGTAGCAGCTTGTTAATATCAGTTTCAGAGTACTTGTGTGTAGTATCAGAGTGATATTTAACAAAGTAATTTTTGAATGACTGATTAAAAGATCTTTTCCCATTTTTATTGAAGAACCAACTTTCTATGGTATCATAAAGTCTTGTATTTAATTTATCATGAGGAATGGTCACAAAAAATGTTGAAAAGTCGCACATTTTGATGTTGATTTGAGGAAAGTTTCATGATTTCATATAACTAAAAGTTCTTTTGAATTTTAAAACCCACATTTTATTTGAACCACAAGTGGCATATGTCATGGCATTTTTCTCCTTCACAACACAACTAAAATGTTTTAGGAAGAACAAGTTACCCCTGCACTCGCCTTATCTACACTGGTTAAAGAGATATCACCTTTGATGACACTTGTACTTTGATATTTGTTTTATTTTATGTAAACATCTACAATTTTATTTCTGGTTGAATGTTTTAGATATGTAAATGTTAGTGTTATAAATTAAGTGCATTTTTATTTTTTAATTTCTATTATGCTTCAAATTACTTTGACTCTGCATGGATTGGCAGCTGGGTGGATGACACATTAGGATATTTATCAAATTGATGTCTATAATCAGATTACTTCATGATAAAATTGATTTAGTAATATTTACAATGAACATTTTGAAAAATAATTCTGATTAACTTCATGCTTGGTATGTACTATACATTAATTCTCATTAAAATGCTGGATGTCCATGGAAAATCTGGCAAAAGTTGACATATAAAAATTTTGAGTCAGTATTTTTTTTTTTTCAAATTTCAACATTACTATATTGGTGTATTACTAGTAAAGGATGATTTTAAAGTTTGAACTCTGACATCCACTGAAAGTTAACCACCATCGGCAGGGACACATATCTCTTGTCACTATTGCACAGTTTATTAGAAGTGAAAAGAAATTCTATTCTGTATTACAACCAATACATTTACAAGAGGGGAAAAAAAAAAAAAAGATCATTGTTACAGAAATATGTGATATTCAAACAAACCTTTAAAAAATAAGATTGGTCCTTGGAAATTTTACGTACACTGTCAGCAGTGGACAGCCAACTCTGTATGCCGCCTCTGAATATTTTAAATGTACGATATATTTTTTTTTAGATGATGGCACCGGTCATTGGGTACGGTGTACAGCCAGGAATGCAGGTAAAGGAATTGTACTTAGTCTGGTTCTCTTTCCAGCCTCTTGAAACACTGCCAAGGATATGTATCTGGTTCTCTGTCCAGGCTTCCAGCTTTGTCAAACAGTGCTAAGGAATCAGAGAGTTAATTATCTGATTCTCTGTCTTGTCTGCATTATCATTCCTTGTACATAGATGCCACAACTATAATAGATAAAATTGGTGTAGTCTAAGAAACAGATCAGATAATGAGATTTTTGAGACTGCCTGGGCCCCATGTAAACCTCAACATTTTAAAGCTTTCATGAAAGAGTATATTTTCTACTCTTTCATAAAATAGATACAATCTAGTTTACCTGTAGTTGGAGTACATAGACTCCTAAGTGATTCAATTTCTCAATTTTCTTCAGATCATTGTCTAAACATAAAATTTGATCTCGTTTGAGTTTTGATTTTGTTGACCTATTTTTGAAAGAGTTACGGACCTTGAACTTGGTTATGATATCACGGAGTTGGCCACTTCTGAGATGCAAGCCATTACAAATATATCTAGTTCTGTTTGCATTACATAGTGTATCCGCAATTTTCCACACATTCAAACTATGCATGACATTACATGTAAATTTTGAAACATATAGCTTTTATGTTCATATTTTTGATGCTTGTATTAGAATTTTCTCATTGTCTCTAGTGATGCATCCCATTCACAATGTTACTTGGTGTAATGAAAAGTCCAGTGATCATGGGAAATTGACCTTCACAATTCGCTTCCTACTTGACAAAACGTTAATTTTCCAGCAACCAGGGATGATGGCTGTTCGGCCAATGGGAATGCAACCCAGCATGGGAATGCCACAACCTATGGGAATGCAGCAACCAATGGGAATGCAGCAGCCCATGATGTATGGAATGCAACCAGGGATGGGAAGTATGATGTCACAGCCTCGCCCGCCAGCACAAACCAATCAGGATCCTTTTGGAGCATTATGAAAATTGCTATCTTATAACATTATTCAGGTATTCAGAATTAAGAGGGCATTCATCCAGTTTTTCCTTTGTTGGTATTAAACTGCTAAAGTCTTGCTAATCAGAACTCGTGGATGTTTTGCACACTTGACATGTACCTCAGATGTAATACAATGGCACCTTGGGTGAATTTGATGCATTGGTAGCTGTGACAGTGAAATGTAGTGCAGTAGTCTGTGATCCTATAACTCACAATGCATCAAATTCCATTGACAAATTCACTCATCGATGTCATTGTATTACATCCAAGGTGTATGTCAAGTATGCGAATCATCCAAGGAGTTGCGATTGAATATCTTGAATTACTCTTGTGTTTAATTTCAGGTAGAGTCTTAGTCGTGTGAACGTTGTGAACCAGTTATAAGCAGGGAACAAGTGTGTGCATCATCACCATGGCAACCATCAACTTTTACATTCCCACTCAAATCCATATCCAATCTATGCATATGAAAAATGACTCAGAAAGAAAAATTTTTAAAACTTGTTTGTGCATCATAACATCAACAGAAGGTCAAAGACACCGAGGTTTGACCTCTGACACATGAGTAATACAGAGACTAATAACTCCATTGTACTTCATGAAATTGTATGCCAGCTAGTCATTCAATGGTCCAATTTCTAGGTAACCACAGTAACCAGGCAGTTACAGTCACCCTTAGTTCCCGAGCATTCGACAGAACGAGAGTCAACATGTCACATTGTACAATGTACACTTTGTCAAAGTTCATGGCAGAAAAATATCTAAATGTACATAGTCATGAGTGAGAGAAGGATTGAAAGAATGGTTGTGTTAGTAATCTGTTGGCATGGTAACATTGTTACTGTGGTTCTATTTTGTTTTATTATGATTGTATGACCTCCTGATTCTCTGATACATATATAGGTTGTTTATTTCTGTGTAAATGTGTCTTATGCAGAGTTAGTTAATGCCAAGATGTCTTACGTACTGTATGTCTAGACTCTGTATTTATTTGGAAAATGGGGAGGGTGATAGAATGAGTGGTAGGTGGCTGATCTGTTTTACACCCTAGTATGATCACTGTTATACCCGTTTGTTACTATGTATAGTATGTGTTATTCTGGTATAAGTCGAAATTTTTAGTATATTGGTGCCCCAAAATACATTTTATTAACATTAATATATATATATACATATTATTCAATGTTGTATTTAATGGAATGTATTGATGTAAATAACAATATTACAAAAAGTGTGTATGGAATATGTTAGGTACCCCCTTTGAGGCCCCTATAATGAATTAGGTACACATCAGAGGCTCCTATAATGTTTAGGTAGCCCTTTGAGGCCCCTATAATGTTTAGGTAGACCTTTGAGACCACTATGATGATTTAGGTACACATTAGAGGTCCCTATAATATTTTAGGTACCCCTTAGAGACCCCTTTATTGTTTTAGGTACCCCCTCAGAGGCTCTGATGCCCTTATTATGCAGAATTATCTGTGATTGTTTTCTAATTTCAGTACAGATAGATATGTATCAGAGATTATCATTGTCCAACACATTCCAGATCCCCTCAACTGTCACAACTAAATATAGTCACCCTATTCTGTACATTGTAGACTGGCAATTAGTCACCCTGCTATGTACAAAGTAGTGGGATCAAAGTATTGAGGAATTGTTAAATACTTTAAATATAGCTGCAGAAGTATAACACTGAACAGTACTTTTTAACGAAGACATGTATAGAACATTACTGATTGTCAAAATACTCTTTATTAAACTTGTCTCAATGTGCTTTGTAAATATAAATAACAGGTTTCTGAACTGAAAATCAAAAAGATATGAAGGAACAAAATTTACTAAATTCCACTTGTATGTTTGATAGCTTGAAACTACAATATTTCGACATTGACTGTTTCAGCACGTATGATATGTTGCAACAAATGAGATTAAAATGACACGTGCAGGTTTTTCCATCAAATGTATGAATTGCACAGCTCTATGTCAAATTTCTTTTTCGCAATTTTTTTCTCTCGAACACCTTGCATGTGCAGACAGTGGAAGAAACATTAAAAATACAAAATTAAGATTATACACAACATTTCTGTTATTTTATTTTCTTCCCATATCTTTTTTCATTTTCCCCATCTTGATATGAGAAGAACTTGAATGATTTCTGAAATAGATTTACATTTTATTTGGTAGTAATATGATATGTCCTCTACTTCTTACATCAGGCTGGTTAGCTCAGTGTCTAGATCATCTAACTAGTAAAGCAATGATTCCAGGTTTGATCTCTGATCCCAAGATTTTTCTCCCATTGTATGCAACAACAGTGTGCAGCTGTAGTCATATTAACACGAGAAAGGACTTGACAGTTTCTATTTTCCACAGCCAGGAACTATCAAAATAGAGTAACTCTAAAACAGATCTGGTAATGACTTCAAGTTTTTGTATACATAGCAAGTGAATTATACCTGAAATTGCGGGAAAAGATATGTTGGTGCGAGATGTTGTGTATGACCTTAAATAGAAAATGGCTATTCTCCCGTGTGTTTGTTCTCTCATTCTTCCGTTCTACTTCTCTTGTGGACTGCACATACAGACAATCTTAACAAATAAATATGATTGAAGCTGCCATATTGAATGTGATATTGGATCAGATCTGTTTGAGGACTTGTACAGAAGCGTAGGATTTTTTGGTTCAGATCTGTGTGAGAATTTTTGTATAGAGCTGTAAGTTTCTGTTGATGAGAATTTTTGTATAGAGCTGTAAGTTTCTGTTGACCAGATGTAGTTGCTCTAGACACAATAAACTCATTCTGCATCTGTTTTTGTCTCTCCATCGTCCTAGAAATCACTCTTCCATTTCTAGTTCACCTGAGCCAAAGGTTCATGTGAGCTTTCGGATTGAATTGTGCCCCTTGTGTGTCGTCAACTGCGTCAGTTTCATCTTCACCAGAACCACCTTGCAAATTTCAACCAAACTTAGCACTTGGATGAAGGGGGTTCTAGTTTGTTCAATGTAAGGGCCATAAAGTAGACCAGGGTCATGATTAGACATATTAATATGCAGAAATTAGATTCATGAGTCTTCGTGTTTGCTTCCTAAGTGGGAGGTCATGAGTTCGAGTCACGGCCGCATCAAACCTGATGAAAACATACATTTAGATGGTGATCACTACTTCACCATATGCTCGGCATTTAGAAGTGAGAATTGTAGCTCTTTCGGATATGACCTTACCAAAGGATGTCCCGTGTTGTAACGAACATTGGCACATTAAAAAACCCTGAGTGCTAAGCATAGGTCTAAATTTGTGGAACTTCACCTCAGCTGGTGGCATATCCGTATGTTGTGTGGATTCAAAATCATGACCTTGTGTGGCTAAGATATGGGCAAATATGGGTCAACATTCTTCATGGTAATGAACTTTTTAAGAATAAACAGCAGATTCGGTGTGACTCTGGTGAGCATTGCGGCTCATGGACCTCTTGTTTAGACAAGACAGTGCGAGGAAGAACAGGACAAGAAAATCACTGTGGATATCATGCAGAAGAACGGCTTTAGAATCTACACACTGTACATATCTACACTCTTACATTGAGGTCGTGTGTCCACATGCGTCGAGTCCCTTTGCTACAAAAGACTTGGATCTGATAAAAAAAAATTGTAGACTGTGCGTGTGTCCTGTTCGATTGATTGATTGTATATTGTTTCGCGTCCCTCGAGAGAATCTTTCACTCATATGGAGACCTAACCAATGCGAGTAAAGAGCTGCAAAATTTAGGCCTATGCTTGGCGCTTATGGCCTTATGAGCAGGGAGGGATCTTTATCGTCCCACACCTGCTTTGACACGGAGCCTTGGTTTTGCGGTGTCATCCGAAGGACCGCCCCATTTAGTCGCCTCGTACGACAAGCAATGGGTACTGAGGATCTGTTCTAACCCTGATCCCCATGGGGTCAATAAACTATATATATATATATCTCACTGTAACTTAACGCATTATGAAATAAAGATTTCTTTTGAGAATTTAAAAGCGCGTAGTCCCTGAGAATTATCCGTTAATACCCGTAAAAATCTGATAAAGTACTGCAGTTGTCTTTTCAGTTATGTAATTGATTTTTAGGTGGATTATTCTTTTTTCAAACAAAAAAATGAAACGAACACCTGAAGCCAATTAATACAAAATTTCCTGTGTTGGGGATGCGACCGAATGTCGTATGAGGGCTGTTCGATATGTATTGTGTATTGTACCACTGCGCGATAACGCTTTGCACGATTAAATGGATGATAACACTTTTGAATAGCTCTATTCAATACCTTTCCATCGGTATAAACACGAGCCTTCAGCTCTACATAGTTTTAAACTAAAAGTTATTTCAATAGAGCCAGTTGTTGACCACTGTTGTAAATGGTTGGGAAACAGGTTGAGAATATTGAAGAAATTAAGAGTTTATATAAAAGTTCGCCTAAAACTTCGTCATTCGGTAGTGCAGAGTTTTACTGAATTGGGGGAAGTTTATGGGTCTGATAAGGTATGTTACGAGACAGTTCGCAGGTGGAGAAAGAAATTTCTAACTTGCACAGAGTCGGTCAAAGATGCAGCAAAATATGGCCGACCTGTGACTGTAACAGGCAAGGCAAATGTCTCAAAAGTAGGGAAATAATTGAAAGTGATGGCAGGTACACGATACGTGATATTACCAAAGCTGTTGGCATATCGCTATCTCGGGTGCGTTTCATTTTGAAGCGTATTATGAAAGTACGAAAGATTTCTGCCAGATGGATACCATATATATTGACAGATAACCAAAAACGGGTTCGAGTACAAACCGATAAGCAATTTCTCAAAATGTTTCCCAAGTTCAATCAAAGGCAATTTGCAAGCATTGTTATTGGTGACGAAACATGGTTTCACTATTTCGAACCAGTAAGAAAAATGGGAGACAAAATGTGATAAAGACGGTAGAAGACCTGTAGTTGTCAAATGAACCAAAAGCTCAAAGAAGGTTCTTTATTGCATATTCTTCTCATGTGATGATGTAGCCGTGCAAATTCCGGTGCCAAAGGGCAAAAGTTTTAGAGGTCGGTATTTCTGAGATGTTATACTAAAAAAGCTCAAGAAATATTAGCATAAATGACGCCCTCTGTCAGGATTTAGGCATGTTCATCTAATTCATGATAATGCTCCATCACATACATTTGAGCTTGTGAAGCATTTCTTGATGTCGGAGACGGTTACTGTCTTGCTGCATCCACCTTACTCTCCATATCTAGCCACATGCGACTTTTTCCTCTTTCCTAAACTTAAAAAGTTTTCATCTGGTCGTCGACAAGCCCTTGCCTCAAACATCAGTCAGTGCCTCAGAGGTCTACCTAAATCAGCGTACCGTGACGCATTTCAGATATGGAATTATGTATTTCAGACTGCGGAGAATACTTTGAAGGGATGTGATGTTCATTTCACTATTTGAGTCGAATGCTTTTGAGATATCTTACAATACACATTGAATATCGAACAACCCTCGTATATCATTAAAACTAGAAATTATTTCGTCATCTAATAGGCTATACATTTTATAAGAATCGTATGTAAAAAGAAAAATATTACATAGGAGCAATATTAAATACGTGAGACATTTCTTCCTACAAATTTACTCTATAGAAGATTTCTTCCATGCACACTTTATATAGGATTAATTTTCCTACTGAAGATTGTGGGAATACGAGGATTTTTTATCTCATAGTATTATGATAAAATTTTTGTAGGATTTAAAATCCTGCCATTCTCCTATAGGATTTTTATCCTTGGAGGCAGATATATATTATTCTACAAGGATGTGTAAGCCCAACTTTTGACTATGACATGCTGCTAAAACTCCCACCACATGCACTTTGATTTTTGTCAAAATCTTTATCATAAAGGGTAACAAAAAAGTGTGGTCACAAAGGGAGATAATTTTTTTTTTTTTACATGCGAAACTATAGGAAAAAAGTCTTTAAAAATCTTCTCAATAACCACAGAGCCAGAAAACTTCATGTTTACATGGCAGTTTTCTGACATAGCGCAGGTTCAATTTTGTTAAAATCGTGGCCCAGGAATAGGGTGGTTCCACAGTAGAGGTTCAAGGTTTTACATGGGGAAAATCTTTAAACATGGTCTAAGGTGACTCAGGTGGGCGATGTGGCCCATGGGACTGTTGTTTATCCCTCCTTACAGGCATCCCCACTGTTCTTAGTAAATTGCCGTGGGGATTGGTTGCTAGTTTAAAAGCTCGACTGTATCCTCTGTAGAAATTGTTAATCCAAATGACGTTTGACCACTGAAGTAATAACATGACGGAAACTTCCGTCTTCCTAACTATCGGTCCATTGTAGCGTAGGAGTAAATGTATGGGGTAATAAGAGTAACCGGCGAAGCCTTGACATTTAATACGTGGATTTATATTTTGTAATTGAACTTCTGTATGTCAAATCGGATGTTTTCTTGAGAGATATGATTACATTTTGTTATTTATCGACTGTGTTTTATTGAAGATCATAACTGCACAAAGATTTATTTTTTGTAATTTAACTTCCTTGTCAAATCGGTTGTGTTATTGAGAACTATAATTATACAAAGATATATAGTTTTATTGAAAACTATAAAATGCATAAAGTTTAAATTTTGTGGTTTTATTGAAAATGTAATACATTGGAAACAAGTTATCCCCGAGAACTTTACTAAACTGATAAATTACATGTTATATATTTGCAATATATTCTATACATTTCTTTAAAGATAATGTGATGAAATATGTCAAGCTGAAATATCTGGCGCTCTGTCAAATACAGTCTCAACTTTTCTGATGTTTGCCAAACTGTAGCAAGGTAATACCATGATAGCTCTTCTATCAACAAGCCGTCAGTTGCTGGGGCTGAAAAAAAAGTCCAATGTACCAGAGGTACTCACTCACGGGTACTCACTCACGGGTACTCACGCACGGATACTCACTCACTCATGGATACTCACTCACGGATACTCACTCACAGGTACAAACTCACAGGTATAAACTCACGGGTACAAAACTCACAGGTACTCACTCACAGGTACTCACTCACGGGTACTCACTCACAGGTACAAACTCACAGGTACTCACTCACAGGTACTCACTCACGGGTACTCACTCACGGATACTCACTCACGGATACTCACTCACGGATACTCACTCACGGGTACTCACTCACAGGTACAAACTCACAGGTATAAACTCACGGGTACTCACTCACGGATACTCACTCACAGGTACAAACTCACAGGTACTCACTCACAGGTACTCACTCACGGGTACTCACTCAACGATGGGGCATCAATGATACTTCCTACAAACTTTTTTTTTCAAAAATAATAAAAATGAAGATCAAATTTATATTTTTATAAGTAAAGATAGATACAAATTACGATATGGAATGGGTTTTATTCCCATGGTTTCTCATTTAAGTCCAAAAGAGTAAGGAGAATTCGTATAGAGTTATTTAGAGGAAAATATATTTTGACCGTCATAATATATATATATATATAGATATAGATAGATAGCTAGATAGATAGATAGATAAACATAGATATATTACTGATTAGAATTTTCAAAAAACGGATATTCTCGTTTGTCTTGTTTTTCTAAATATGCAGTAACGTTTGAAATAATTTCGGCCGTTTTCTTTGCGTCGTAAATTTTACATATTGACACGACCGATATATTACAATCCATTTCAGCCTCATGTCGCTCGACATAATTCTGGAAGAAGGAATTAGACCATGCATTTTCTATATAATTGTTCCACTGCTGCTTCCTAAGATTTTTGCTTTCAGTATTTTTTTCAGACCAGTTCAAACTGATTTTGTCTGTGACTAAAGTAGGCTCTCATTTGGAAAGATATTTAGTTCAAGAGAAAATACAGAAAATACAGTCATGCATTGTCCTTCAATTATGAATTTAAAGTAGAATTTTGAATCATATTTGTAGAAATAATCAACGTGACCTATCCATTTGAATTACCGTTTCTTTCAAAACGAACGTTTGTACAGCACACACACACACACACACACACACACACACACACACACACACACAGAAGAGAGAGACATACATACATCTGAAGGAAAACGATGTCGAGACAGAAATCGATCAGTCCGTGATTATCATAATACACCTCTTGACGTCACAATCGATTACGGGATTGTCCTAGCGAACAGTATGGCTGAAGGTTTCTGAGAAAATGTTGAAACTGAACTGTTTTCTCCGACCAGATTATTCTCTCAGGTCAGTATCAGGGGCTTGTGTTGTGAACGCGGTGAGGGGCAGGGGGGTGACGTGATGATAATATACCAGCAGTCTTTTGTACTTACATTTCTATAAAGCCATGTACAGGAATCGGGACGACACATATTGGCACCGGAGAGGGTAATTCTAGAAACGGTTTAATGGCGATTCTTATACTAATAAGTCTAAGAATATAAAGACTGATGAATTGGAGTCTGTATATTCAATGTCAGATGTTGAATTCATAATGTACGTATTGTTTTGAGTATTAGTATTTTAAAAACTCTTTTGTTTGTCGTATTTGATTCATATTAGTAGGCTATGGAATGCTGTAGCGTTTTAGAGATGTAAGTAGGACATTGAATCAATCGATTGGACTACATATACTCTCTGGGAAATATTCCCCGATATCCAAAGAACGTAGAATCGATAGGAATATTTAAGTCGAGATCTCTATATCACAGCAGTACAGATGTCATTGATTTTCTATTCCCGAATTGGGTGTGTGTGACCATCATGGTAAATGCCGAGTCGACATATTCTAATTCGGTAACACATTGTCTGTAGTGAGGTACGCCTGCTGCGTGTAAATATCTCTATTTTTAGATTACTCCATTGTGTGGTAAATATCATACAAACGATTAACAACAGTATTACAGTATTGTCTTGAAAGGACAGAACTAAGAGATGACGCCATCTGTCTGTGTTCGTCATAATTAAAGTATGTGTTCTGTCTATATAAATCTTAATCTAAGTCTAAGTGCTCTGTCTATATCAATCTTAATCTAAGTCTATGTGCAATGTCTATATATTTCCTTCAAGGTATCTAGGTTTGTATACACTATCTATGTCTATGGAATTCTTGAAATATGTCCACGTACTGTTTTTACATAAACCTTAAACTAAATCCATGTGCTTGGTCTGTAGATATCTCAATCGAAATTCATGTACTGTAATTATGCATGTCTAGTAATAGTCTCGCTTTCGCCAGACTCTCGTTCTCGAGACTTTGCACAAGCAAGAATCTGGTACTACATTTACATTTTTGTAACCAGTAGAGAGTGCTAAATCGAAAAGTTGACTTCCATGAAGGAATATGAGCGAATTTACTTCTTATAAAGTTATGTTTTTGATATAGATAACCGAAGGTTTTTCAGTTGAAAAATTGATTTTACGCATTTGTAAACAGACTTGTAGAGCTTCTTCGAACTTCTGTTCTGTTTTGAAGACGTGTCTCAAAAACGATATCGAATTCTCGTTATCCTCGACTTGAAATCACAAAAATAAAATGGGTCCCAGATAGTAAACGCATATTCTACCTGGGCTCTTACTAGTGTCTTTTAGCACTGGTCCGTTATAAAGATTGACCAGTGAGACAAGTTTCTGAACAAGAAAGCTGCTGTGTTGTTTACTTGTTTACAAATGCCGTCGATGTGGTGGTTCCAAGACAGGTTGTTGGATGTCGATCCCGAGGTATTTGACTTTGGTTCTTATAGCCAGTTTCTTTCCCTGGATGTAATACGGAGTGATGCACTATTTCCGCTTGGTTGTTATTTGGATAACTTCGCATTTGTCTGTGTTGAATTGCATCAGTCAGTCTGACTCCTAGTACTGAAGGTTGCAGCTGTTTGGCACCATCCTCTGTATTCATTGTCCTGTACAGTAGACAGCCATCTGCAAATAGTCTGGATGTTGAATTGAATATACCGGGTAGGTCGTTGCATGATATACGCCGGAAATAAAACAGGACCGAGGATGGTTCCTTAGGGCACCCTTGATGTAACGGATGCAGCTAATGGAAAGTGGCCCGCCACCAATACACACTGTGTGTGTCCAGATAAGAAGCTCCGGATCCATTAGAGCAGGTTTCAGCAAACACAGTAATGGTGAAGTTTGGTGAGCAACCTCTGATAGGGGACCTAGTAGAACGCTTTTGAGAACCCCTGCAGCATTGCTTCAATTCGGGTGTTGTTTTCCATGCCCATGGCGAGGTCCAGGATTGCTGTAATCAGCTGAGACTCACAGGATCTTATTTTTCTAAACCCATGCTGGTTGTCGGTTAGGATGTAATGATGTTGTCATAAAGTGGATCTGTATGGTGTGTTCCACCAGCTTACAACAAAAAGAGGTCAAGGACACTGCTCTATAGTTGGAAGGCTTGCTCTCGCCCCCCCCCCCCCCCCCTACTTGAGTATGGGTGATACATTGGCGGATCTCCAGTCCTCTGGTGTTTCATCTTGTGGGTGATACATTGGCGGATCCAGTCCTCTGGTGTTTCATCTTGGTCAATAGACTCTTGATACATATTGGTGATGGCTGGTTTTATCAGGTGAGCCACCTCTTTTAAGAATTTAGTGGATAAATCATCCGGACCAGTTGCCGTGTTTGGATTAAGACCAACCAGACATTTCAGTACCCCTTTTTAATATTAGGTGCCGGTGGAAAGGTACTTCTGTGTAGACTTGGTATGTCAGATGTACCTTAGTGGTAAATCCTGGTGAGAACTGTTCATTTAGGATGGAGACTTTTGTCTGTGGGTCCCAATCCTGTCTGAGCGAAGAGAAGCAATTGCAATATTTTCGCAAAGAATTGTTTTGCTGTTGGAGTCTCCTTGCACCATATAAGAAACATATGATTCCTAGGTTCTCTTGCAGTCCTACTGAGTTGACTTTTGCAGGTGTCCGTATCTCTGTCTATGTCCTTTCCTGTTCACCTGTACTTTATGCCCTGTGTTTTTGCCTAGACAACCGTTTAATGGATCTGTTGCATCGTGGTTGACCAAATCTGCTCGAGGTCGATTTAGTTGGTACATTGTTCTTGATGGCGTTAAGGCAGATAGTCTTAAAGGTTGTCCATAGACTATATACTAGAATGTGAGATGTTGTGTTTTTGACAAAATCATCCAATTCTTCTTTCAAGATCGATTACCATTTTACTTGTATCCTCTTTTTTCCAAAGGTGATAGACTATCACCAGCCATGAAAAACAGTAGACATATATTCATATATGTAGCCTTTATATTCAGTCAATCCGTAGGTATATTAACATCAGAGAATAGCATATTGGCCTCGTACTACGTGCAATATGTTATTCGTGTGAAGTCTATGGTTCATAAATTAAGACCTTTGCTTAGTACTCCGGGCCATATGCTCAGCCAACGCCTGCCGCGACACGGGACCTCAGATCCGAGAGACCCGCGATTCTCACTTTCAAATGCCGAGCGTTTGTCGAATGTTAGGTTTGACGTGATCGTGACGCGAGTGGAGCTTGAACTCACGACTTCTAGGTTAGATTGAATTTGAATTGATCTGGGCCGCACCGTACACAAACAAGTGTATAATTATTGGTGGATTAAAGAATGAACAGTGACAATCAAGCCATTGGTGTATGCGGTATTCCCGCTGACACCGCTTAATCATTATAGTCATCCTTAAAACTATGCTAGTATCCATCGACAGTCGAAAGAAAAAAAATAAACACAATAAAGTATCGATTTGTGACTTTTTAGATTAACCCATGACATTAGCCCTGAAAATTTCCCAGAGGACCTTAATGACTACGATTCTGATCTGAAGAAAGAGCAGTTTATCCTGTCCTGTCTGACGACGCGCGCATCATCACCGGAAGTAGAGTGCACGAAGGACGAAGGTGACGAGAAACAAGCGTTGTCTCCCCTGCAGATTCAACAGAAAACCCTAGAACAGCTGAATAACGTCATCAATAATCAATACCACAGCGTTAAAAACCACGGCGATAGACAGATTAACAAAAAATCCGGTTACGATAGTCCGGAGGAAGTGCCACTCATACACGAAGTACAGGTAAATGACCATTTCCATGTAATGCTACCATACGATAGCAGACCCCAAATCTGATAGCATACGGAAAATATCTATATAGGTGCCTCTTGAGACACTTAAAAATCTCCATGCAATACCACTATGTATATAGAACATATTTCTGTACATGTGTAACAGGGAGGGATAAAATGTAACGGATCAAGCCGGGATTCGTACCCGGGTCCCCAGAATCTCCAGTCAGGTGTTCTACCAACAAAGCTAACTGGCCACCAGCGATCGAACCCTGCTTAAATGTCTTCACATTTGAAGAAGATACACAGTCCAGATTCTTTCTGCCCCTGACAGGACTTTCACCTACAAGTCTATAGGTGGGGCAGGGAATGGGATCCTGGTCTGGTCCGTTGCATTTTCTCCCTTCCTGTTACACAGATATAGTATTTACTATGAATGTTATGTCAATATTAAGTCTATAATGTTTAATTGTCTATACTTTCGTTATAAACTATGACACGCAAGTAACTTTTCATCGAAACATAGAAAAGTTTGTTTTAAAACTGAGACAAATTACAGAATATAAAGATACAAAACAAATATTTCATTACTTTGTAAGTGTAGATATCACAGTTCAGCGTTTGACGTTTGGTGAATTTTCAAATGCCCCTCGATGTGGGCAAACCACTGGAAATGCGAGTGTATAATCGTTCCATTATATACTTCATGAATGAATTAAGAAATTCTCTATCAGAAACGTCCCATCGGTCGTCAGAAGACTGTATATTGAGAAATCCTTAATGTGCGCGGGTTTATACATGGGTCTCGTTACTCACGAATTGACATCCCCACGAACATAGATACACAATTTTAAAAATCCTTTTTCTTATACCTACAAAATTTTTATCCCGATCGTATTCGGTATATAACCATATTTATTATTATTCAACTTTTCTTTTGATTATTCAGTTATTTATTTCAGGAAAACAATAATTACTTTGATTTAAGTAATATGGCCGTGCAGTGTCTCATTATATATAATTATACAGTCACAATTATATAATCAAATTACCGCCTGTAATAACGGAAAACACCTGTAATTGCGACAGGTTATGTATGCAATTTTCCCGTGAAAGTCAGTTATCCAGTACGGAAGAATCGGTATTAGGGTTGAAGATATATCCACGAAAATTAAGTCCCCACGAACCTGTAAATTGGCGAGGATTGACCCCCACCCCTTTCCACAGTAGTCTTTTATAAGCACTAATCTTCTTTCACGAAATCATAAAAAAATGTCAGTAATACCTCGTTTAAAGAATTCATGCAGAATTCGAGCATTTTTTTTCGAGGATCAAACTGATAAGAATTTTTTTTCAGCAGACGAAGACAGCGGTAGCGAAGAGGCCCTGCACGCTTACAAGTGGTCACGTGGTGAAACCAGTATTAACGAGAGGCCACAGAAAACCGCGGAAATTACCCGCCGTTCCTTCATCGCAGAATCACGTTATCGGTAAAAACGTTTTGTTCATTAGGTATTTCGATGATTATTTTCATCTTATCATTGGTGTTTCGTACTATTGTTCAACCTTGCATCAATCTGCGTTGTCAGCTACCTTTTCATTCGTCTTAAGTAGGTCGTATGGAAAGCGTCAAGTTGACGCAGACACTGGGAGAGATCAATCTCCTGGTGGGCTCGATTTCGTAGTGTCTTGGGAGGATCTTAAGTAGTCTACATCTATTTATCGTGTTGTAAATTGTTTTCCCGATAGAAGTTACGATATAAGAATATGCATTTATGATTTTCTTCAGTCGGACTAAAATTCGAATACTTCTATTTAAAAAAAAATATACATGATGCATTATATAATTACATACAACTGCACTGGACAATAGGCAGTGCGTATGTATAAATCCATTTCAACGAATAAGCAACTAAAATTACGATGGACAACACAGTAGACACCAATAATATCCCTACATTAATCTACGTCATTATGTTCCATATTATAGGGGCCTCCGTGGCCGAGTGGTTAGAGCATCGCGCTCAAAATCACAAGGCCTCTCACCTCTAGTCGGTGCGGGTTCAATTCTCATTCGCGCCGATATATGTGAGAAAGTTTGCCAGTTTACTTTCGGAAGGTCGGCGGTCTCTTCCCGGGCACATTGTATCTGGTTTCTTTTCTCCACCAACAAAACTGGACGCCACCAGATAAATGAAAAATTGTTGAGTGTGGCGCAAAACAATAAACAATCAATCAATCAATCAATCCATATTATAGTAGAGGTTTCATATGGAAAACTTAGAAAAATCCTAGCACTAGAAGTATGACAAAAATAACAGTTAATGTGTAAAGTTCTAAAAATATCTTAGGGAATTCCTTCTATATTATTGAATTCACAAGTGTTTAATCAGATCTGGTGTAAACAGAAAAACAAAACACAACACATTCATACCCAGTAATTATACAGCATTTTAAACAAAATGTGAACTAAAACACAAGTAGGTACAACTAATGTCAAGGTCATCTCGTATGGAAAGTTTGTAATCTTGAACTAACCTTGACACTAAAATAAGAACCAATGTACCCAGTTTAATGTGTTTGAAAAGAATATTTACATGCTATAGTTTTCGCATACAAGTTGATCATACTTCAACACGTCCAACAAATAAGAGAAAAAAAAGTCCTTATATATTGTAGTCTTTGCAATGTACTGTACTATCCCAATTAATAACATAGTGTACTATCCCCAATCAATTACATAGTGTACTATCCCATTCAGTAACATAGTGCATTGTCCCCACTCAATAGCATAGTATCCTATCTCCAATTAATAACATAGTATCCTATCCTCAATTAATAACATAGTATCCTATCGCCATTTAATAACATAGTATCCTATCTCCATTTAATAACATAGTATCCTATCTCCATTTAATAACATAGTATCCTATCCACAATTAATAAAATAGTATCCTATCCACAATTGATGTCATAGTGTATTATCCCAATTAATAATAAAGTGTATTATCCCCAATCCATAACATAGTGTCCTATCCCCAATTAATAACACAATATTATCCCAATCAATAAGACAATGTACTATCCCAAATCAATAACACAGTGTACTATCCCCAATCATTGGCACAGTGTACTATCCCCAATCAATAACAAAGTATCCTATCCCCAATCATTGGCACAATGTACTATCCCCAATCAATAACAAAGTATCCTACCCCCAATCAATAACACAGTGTCCTACCCTCAATTAATAACAAAGTGTACTGTCTCTAAAATATAACATACTATACTATTCCCGATCAACAACACAGCGTACTATTCCCAATCAAAAACAGCGTACTATCCCCAATCAATGGCATAGTGTGCTATCCCCAATTAATAACACATCCTACTATTCCATATTAATAACATAGTGCATTATCCCCAATTAATCTAGTAACGAGTGGAGATGGTAGAGATAGAATAGTGTTATCTATTGATTAGAATAAAGTTTGATTTTTTTCTTCCTCGGTAGTGACACCAAACAGAGGCCCAGAAGTAAAACTTATAAACGAGAGATGTTTGGCAGACGAACTCCAAGAAGCGCTGCTGCGCGGAGATAACGATGATGTGTTTCTCCCCGAGCAGCCCCATAAGCAGGATAAAGTGTATCCTAAATTCAGTAAACAGTATCTCGACGAGCTTAAGAACAGCTGCTTCAACTCGGTGTCCGGTAACACGGCGCCATGCCTGTCGTCTGACAACGTCTATCTTTCCGAAGATTCGGTTCCAGACACCAGACCCAGGCTCCGATCACGTTACATGTCCAAGAACGCGCGCCATCTTTCCGCAGATAGTGGACGTTCTTTATCAACAGACTCCGGTACCGATGCAGATGCAGACGCGCCAAATAGAACGGAGAAAGTGGACAGTAGGTTATATTCCACTACGTCACAAATACGCACAGAGGCCAAAGATCACTATAAGTACATTGCTTCAAAAGAGGAAGTGAGCGAGTCGTCTGCTTCATCGTCTGTTCTACTGACGTCAGATGACAGAAGAAGAAGGGATAGTGGCGATGGTGAGATTACTCCTTTAACGTTTTGTAAACGGGTATATGTTGCACAGAGTGTTTATGTCACGTATTTTTATTAAACGTCTGAGTTAACGATAAATCAAATCTAAATTATCCACTTATGAAATATTTCATTGAAAATGGGCAATGCATATTTAACACCAGATCCAAGCCGACGATCGTCATCTGCTTTTGGGGATACAAGCTTCTTGGATTTGGAGGTGACGCATAGGGGGATGCATAGATTTGTCCCCCGCCACAAAGATGAAATTCCTATCGAGATCGGGGATCCGATACACGTGTTTCGTCTGGACGACGACCTCTGGTGTGAAGGTTAGTTTCCGATTTCCCCTTTTCCAGTTATCACTATATTAAGATCAGGTAAATCGTAGGATGATATAAGTACAGTTTGCAGATATTGTATATGAAATATAACAAATATACAAGTTAATTGTGATAATTATTCAGAGTGATACTGTAGATCAACTCTTATAGGCGCTACTTTTATTCGCATCGCCGGAGGGAAGCACATTGACGGCGAGTAATTTTTACGAGTAACATAAGATCTACACCTTATGTCCTTTTTGCAGCAGAATTTTATGTAGGCGCTCAAGGACTGGTTTTACGGTATCTGTTTAATTTTGTATTTTTTTCAGCAGTCAATACTTGTTTCCTACAAGTAGATATTGCCATTTTAATTTTGAACACTTCTCACACAGGTGTTAACTTGAGGAGTTTGAGGCGAGGCATCTTTCCGTCTATGTACGCCACGGACCTTAAATTTCTGGAAGAACCCGACACGGGTAAAGTCTCAAATATAGAGTACTATCTTGTTTTTCACTATCAAAATCTAACTTCTTCGGCTTTCCATGTTATTTAAGAAATGTCTGTAATCGGTGGTAAGGGATGCAACGCTGAGTGCATGCCGAGACATTGTTTATTGGATGAAGTTATGCTGTGTATTTTATTTATAGACGAAGATGGGAATTCCCATTTTAACATGAGGTTCTTGGGGTCAGTGGAAGTGAACGGTCATAAAGGAGATGATGTACTGTGTCAGGCCATTAACAAGGTCAGATCACGTGGTGTTTTACCTAATTAGGATGTACGTAATTATACTCTATCAGTCAGATTAACTGAAAACTCATCATTCCAAGTGAACAACCGATTTTGTAAACAAGAACCAGTTGAATAGAGAACTGAAGTATTCGTGACGCCTTTCTATTTGTAGGTGGCGCTCTCCCGTCGATCAGCCAAGGCCTCCGCACCGCCACCTATCGTATCAGTGGAAATCAGTCAGTATGGAATACGCATGCTCGACAAGAGTAAATTGGGGGTAACTATCAAGTTAACATCGCTGTACACATTAATCGAATTCAAATTCCCCATATCATGCGTAGAACATGCACAGCATGACATGTGAATTTGTAACGGTTATTTTGTTTGACTTTAATGGTATTGCGCCTTTCCTTTTAGCATGAAACGGATGACCATTTTACCCATTTCTTTGCGCTGAAAAACATTTCTTTCTGCGGTTTTCATCCCCGAAACGAACGGTGAGTGTCGATCCGTAAAATTAATTACCTTCATTCAATTCATAATAATTATTGCTTATCTTGATAATCCCCTATAATTTTTTTTTTTTATTTTTATTTTTTTTTTATATAGATATTTCGGATTCATTACGAAACATCCCACATCATGTCGATTCGCATGTCACGTGTTCCTGGGCAGTAAGTCGACGAGATCTGTTTCTGATGCCCTCGGGTAAGTCAGGGGTTTCTAGTCAATATCTTAATGAGTTTTATTTGTGATTATTCCGGATAAAGGTTTATCATTGTTTGAAATTTGGTCGGATGGTGTACGGATTACGGATTGTGATAGAATCCCCTGATATAAACTAAATTCTACCTGTTGATTTCTTTCAGAGATGCTTTCAAGAGGTTCTATCAGGAGTATATGGCTTTCACACACCCGACGGAGGATATTTACATGGAGTGATCAACAGAAATTTCGAGATCCAGGCAGGGGACAATTCAACATTTCACTCATCGACATATTTCGTGTTTTTTTTTTTGTTTCTGTTTTTTTTTTTGCATCAAATCTTCATATCAGAAACTGATTGGGAAACCCGACTTCAGTAACACGCAATGATGCCCCAAAGAGAAGGCGATCACAAGTACACTAACACGAACTGAGTCTTTGTTCATACTTCATTGGATCCCCCGATGGATCGGAAAATACAGATTTAAATCGGCATTCAGATTCCCAAGGAAATACATCTATGATGATGATGGGGAAGTAAATGAAGGCAATATATCTGTAGTCACTGTAATATCCAAGTTATTGACTGTAACAAAATTATGTGTACTTTATGTTAAATTCACAGTCAACATTAACTATTATCGTCATAAGCAGATATTAACTTCCGGTTTCGAACACAATTGCAATGGCTCAGTGTTATCTTGAGCGCTTGCTTTTGAGGTCATGAATTCAAACCACGTGTGTGACAGACTTCGAATCGCTGACGACATTATCTTCATCAAGTGCTCGGCATGAAAAGATATCTGGGATAAAATTAAAAAACCGAGGCCCGTATCCTAGTCAGCATTCTCCGTGTTTAGCGTCCTAGAGTTCTTAGTATACATACAAGTCAAAATCTGTGGCAATTTTCACATAAATAATCCCATCAATTATCAATTATTCTGTTATCCAAGTCAACTGAAATTGATGAAAGTGTTCCATACAGGACCATAAAATTTACGGTATGTTATGAGTTTTACTGTTGATGATGGACACACAGTCGCAGTGCACTGTGGATGATGGACACACAGTCGCAGTGTACTGTGGGTAATAGACATACAGTCGCAGTGCACTGTGGGTGATGAACACACAGTTGCAGTGTACTGTGGGTAATAGACATACAGTCGCAGTGCACTGTGGGTGATGGACACACAGTTGCAGTGTACTATGGGTAATAGACATACAGTCGCAGTGCACTGTGGGTGATGGACACACAGTCGCAGTGTACTGTGGGTAATAGACATACAGTCGCAGTGTACTGTTGATGATGATACTGTGGGTGAAGCAGTAGTGGATGCATAGATACATTACCATTAAATTTACTTGCTATTATTTGTCAATCATTAAAGATCAGACATGGATTGTACAAGTTTTTTTTTTGCCCCCCCCCCCCCCATCACTATTTTGGAAAGTCATCCATCAATGACTGCATGTTCAATCAGGAATGACTGCATGTTCAATTGATAAGTAGATGATGCGTGTACCGCTTCATTTCTGAATAATCCTGACGTGGCTAGATTTAAATCCACATAGAAAACGCAATTTCCATTGGTCCCATGACCATTTACAGTGTGCTTATCAAATGAGCATTTTTGTCCGCATTTTCACAAGCCAAATTGCATATGGTGACCTTCACGAAACATACCAACACATAAAGGCGCGGATCCAGCATTTTCATCATCGGGGGGGGGGGGGGGGGGGGGGGGGGGGGTCCGTCCAAAAGGCTGGAGACCTGGGTAAGCGATGCGGTAATTGTCACATTATATTATGATCTTGAATTTTGAAATCGTCCCCAGTGAGCGAATAAAGTCGATCTCGAGAGTTGCTGAAGCAATACTAGGCATGATGCTAGGATGAAAGATGACTATATTTCTTTCAGTTGGAAATTCCAGGGGAATGGAGGGGGCAGGTCCCCTCCGACCCCCCTTTAGATCCGCTTGCAACAGATGCTGAAATTTGTAATCGATTCCATTTAAATTCTTTGACAGAGACCCAGAGTAGAATTATACAATCGCTCTGTTCAGTTTTTTTTTATTTTATTTGAGATGGAAAAGTTTAAAATGCGACTTAAACTGCATGACAATCCAACCATTACTTTATACGGGCTATTTGTAACGCACGATTTCATTGGATGCCCCGAAATCCGTTAAGAGTAATTAGAGAAACACAGTGGATCTCACCCCTGACTAGCGAAGAATCAAAGGTATACTGGTACCATGCAAATGAACTGTATTTAATAAAAAGAATAATAAACATTGAAACAGTAAGAAGAATTTATTATTTATATCTACCAAACACAAACAATGAAAGGAATATCCCAATCACAACTGAGGTAATATCATCTTAGACATAAACAGATGCAATCTTACTGTCTGTCAGACCTTTATATAAACAACATAAACAATGGAAAGAAATATCATCGACACCTTTGCTCAATCATTACAGACGATGTAAGCATCAAAGACATTACTCATTTCACTTTCAGTCGCAAGATTTCCCATTCTATTTTCAATCATAACATTTCACAGTGCAATGTAAATCCGTATGCTTCCAGTTCATTATACATCATTTTGTTTTAACAGTGTGTATATAATACACATCAAACAAAGAAACTGGTGGTGATGTTACTAAAGAATCAGATAAATTACCTATAGAAGGAAATAACACCACTCTGATCAGATAAATTACCTATAGAAGGAAACCAGATAAATTACCTATAGAAGGAAATAACACCACCCTGATCAGATAAATTACCTATAGAAGGAAATAACACCACCCTGATCAGATAAATTACCTACAGAAGGAAATAACACCACTCTGATTAGATGAAGAACCTGTAGAAGGAAATAACACCAGCCTGATCAGATAAATTACCTATAGAAGGAAATAACACCACTCTGATCAGATAAATCACCTATAGAAGGAAATAACACCAGCCTGATCAGATAAATTACCTATAAAAGGAAATAACACCACTCTGATCAGATAAATTACCTATAGAAGGAAATAACACCACCCTGATCAGATAAATTACCTACAGAAGGAAATAACACCACTCTGATCAGATGAAGAACCTATAGAAGGAAATAACACCACTCTGATTAGATGAAGAACCTGTAGAAGGAAATAACACCAGCCTGATCAGATAAATTACCTATAAAAGGAAATAACACCACTCTGATCAGATAAATTACCTATAGAAGGAAATAACACCACTCTGATCAGATAAATCACCTATAGAAGGAAATAACACCACCCTGATTAGATAAATTACCCACAAAAGGAAATAACACCACTCTGATCAGATGAAGAACCAGCCAACAGTTCAGACTCCGTAAAAAGTCATTACTGTAGTCTCTTATTTTTTTTTTACAACCAGTGATCTTTTATTTTACCTAATGACCTTAGTTTTAGAACAAGATTTAACATTGCATCAGAAGCTTCCTTTCTGTCAAGGTTGGACACAATGCTCCTAAATCTTTAAATTTCGTCACTCGACATGATTTTTGTGTCTTGCTTTCCTGCATACTTAAAAATTGGAATGTTATTTAAATGGTATTTTGCTTCACTACTGTCTTTTTCCACTCCATGGAAAAAGAACACATCTGTTAAACAAGATGCCCACAGCCACATTGCTTACCTGAGTCACCTTAATTCATATTTAAAGATTTTCCACATATATCAGCATGTAAAACATTGATCCCCTACTGTGGCCCGGCCACATCACACCCTTGGGGGCCATAAATATAACAAACTTGAAACTACTATGTCTGGAAGCTACCATGTAAATTTTTGAACTTTTCAGGCCCAGTTGTTCTTGAAAAAAATCTGGAGACACCCCCCCCCCCCCCCCCCCTATACATTAACATGTAAAACTTTGACCAACTATTGTGGCCCCATCCTACCCCGGGGGCCATGATTTTAACAAACTTGAATGTGCACTATGTCAGAAAGTTACCATGTAAATTTGAACTTTTCTGGTCACGTGGTTCTTGAGAACTTTAAATGACCCCACCATATTTTTGCATTTTTGTGATTATCTCCCCTTTGTAGGGGATACGACCCTTCAGTTGAACAAACTTGAATACCCTTCACCCAAGGATAATTTGTACCAAGTTTGATTGAAATTGTCAACTGGTTCTGGAGAAGAAGATTTTTAAAATTTGTCAGTGTATTTTCACTTTTTCGCTATCATCTTCCATTGGAGAAAGCATTGCCTTTCATTTGAACAAGCTTGACTCCCCATGACCAAAGGATGATTTGTGCCAAATTTGGTTGAAATTGGCCCAGTGGTTCTGGAGAAGAAAGTGAAAATGTGAAGTTTACAGACAGACAGACGAACGACGTACAATGGTTGAACAGAAAAGCTCACTTGAGCTTTCAGCTCAGGTGAACTAAAAACATTCTCTTACACACAGAATCTAATACACAGGATATATTATACACAAATTCTGCTACATACTGTATCTGTTACATACAAAACCTGTTACACAGAATCTATTACACAAAGGATCACTTACACACAGAATCACTTACACACAGGATCTGATACACACAGGACCTGTTACATACAGGATCTATTGCACTTAGATCAATTTTAGATACAGCAAGGCAATTATGCTTGAGCAAAATTGTGCCCAGCCTGATTTATGTTTCTCTTACAAATTAGAGCCTTGACCAGGAAAAAAAATTATCACCATCAATGACATTACTTAAAGTTTAGTTCTGTTGAGACTGTTTATTGTGTGGTGACGTCACATAGATCTGTTTAGTTTAGGAGTGAGTGATGGTCGTAGATCTGTTTGCGTTGTTCTTGAACTGTGTCTTTCCACCGTTTTTGTACGTCAGTCACCTGGTTAATAACAGATCGTTGTCGACCAACAGTTACACGCTGTCTAGTTGAAGCCGGTCGCTGTGGCTCAGCTGGCAAAGTATCCTGAAAAACATCGGTTATCACATTAAAGGATTTATGATTAGATTGCAGTGAATGATTCAAACAGATAATTCCTTACATTGTAGCTTATGCACCTATGGCCTATGTTAAAAGAGGAATACCAAATGCCGATCAATTTTCAAATGGAAGTATATTGCTGAAGCAAACATAAAATTAGATGCTCACAATGCTGACAGTCTATTAATTGTGTAGTTAAATCTCACAATGCTGACTGTCTATTGATTGTGTATTTAAGTCTCACAATGCTGACTGTCTATTGATTGTGTATTTAAGTCTCACAATGCTGACTGTTTATTGATTGTGTAGTTAAGTCTCACAATGCTGACTGTCTATTGATTGTGTAGTTAAGTCTCACAATGCTGACTGTTTATTGATTGTGTATTTAAGTCTCACAATGCTGACTGTTTATTAATTGTGTAGTTAAGTCTCACAATGCTGACTGTCTATTGATTGTGTAGTTAAGTCTCAAAATGCTCACAGTCTATTGATTGTGTATTTAAGTCTCACAATGCTGACAGTCTATTCATGTTATATTTGAATCCCACAAGGTTTTTTTTTTCCTCATTGATTTTACAGCAAAATTACTTTGCTACATGAAACAAAACAACACAGCCTTATAACACATAAATAATGACATTTTGTATTGGTTGCACACTAAGTAATTATCTCATTGAAGGATTCTTATGGCTAAATAAACATAAAATTGGGCAGTAGGTAAAGGTCAGTTTGTACTGTGATGTACTGCTATTATATGAAATTGCCAGTAGGGTGAAGTGAATTATATGATATTCTTATGATTCTGATCAGTTAATGAGAAATCTAGTATAGATTACTAAATGATAAATCTCAAGTTCCAGTAAAAAATAAATTCTACACATGTTGAAATTTCTGGTTAAAGGCTGTGTATAGTTATAACATTTACAATACAATTATACAAAGGTTTGACCTCAGAAGGTTAGTGGTAGAAAGTTTGCTTCACGATCAGTAGGTTGTGAGTTCAAGCCCCACTTCTGTCTTGGCTGTGCCAAACCTCAGACATAAACATAGTGAGTGATTGTTCTTTCACCAAACATGCAGCATTTACAAGTGAGAATCACATGTTCTTCACACAACACCTTAAAAACTGAAGTGCCTGCATATATTGGCACATTAAAGAACCCTCACTGCTAGGGCCTGAGCATAGGCCTACACGTGGTGACATCTCAATATGAGTGTAAATTTCTTGAAAGAACATAAAACAAATAAGCAAGCAGAAAAATTTGTAAAAGTTACAGAAGAGTGACATTATAATCATAATAGGGTATGAGTAATAGCACCGTTAGATAAAAATGTGAAAAGGTATCTAGTGCAATAAAAGTAACTAGCTACAGCAATATGATGTAATGATATAAGCTAGCTATAGAAATATGATGTAATGATATAAGCTAGCTAAAGCAATATGATGTAATGATATAAGCTAGCTACAACAATATGATGTAATGAAATAAGCTAGCTACAGCAATATGATGTAATGATATAAGCTAGCTACAGCAATATGATGTAATGATATAAGCTAGCTAGAGCAATATGATGTAATGATATAAGCTAGCTACAACAATATGATGTAATGATATAAGCTAGCTACAGCAATATGATGTAATGATATAAGCTAGCTATAGCAATATGATGTAATGGTATAAGATAGCTATAGCAATATGATGTAATGATATAAGCTAGCTAGAGCAATATGATGTAATGAAATAAGCTAGCTACAACAATATGATGTAATGATATAAGCTAGCTACAGCAATATGATGTAATGATATAAGCTAGCTAGAGCAATATGATGTAATGATATAAGCTAGCTACAACAATATGATGTAATGATATAAGCTAGCTACAGCAATATGATGTAATGATATAAGCTAGCTACAACAATATGATGTAATGATATAAGCTAGCTATAGAAATATGATGCAATGATATAAGTTAACTATAGAAATATGATGTAATGATATAAGCTAGCTACAACAATATGATGTAATGAAATAAGCTAGCTATAGAAATATGATGCAATGATATAAGTTAACTATAGAAATATGATGTAATGATATAAGCTAGCTACAACAATATGATGTAATGAAATAAGCTAGCTATAGAAATATGATGTAATGATATAAGCTAGCTAGAGCCATATATGTAATGATATAAGCTTAATATAGCAATATGATGTAATGATATAAGCTAGCTATAGAAATATGATGCAATGATATAAGCTAGGTACAACAATATGATGTAATGATATAAGCTAGCTATAGAAATATGATGCAATGATATAAGCTAGCTAGAGCAATATGATGTAATGATATAAGCTAGCTAAAGTTATAATATGAGAAAGAGCCCACTGCCCAGGGATTACCAAATTCACCTCCTCGTTAACCTGCTGCTGGTACTGGGTTCGTGGCCTTCTGGCAATCAAGGGGTCCAAACATAGCAGGAAACACATGTAGATGAAGAGAAGAGACACTACACAGATGATGAAGATCACCACAACCTGGAACATGATAATACTGAGATATAACAATACTGAGATATAACAATACTGAGATATAACAATACTGAGATATAACAATACTGAGATGTAACAATACTGAGATGTAACAATACTGAGATATAACAATACTGAGATGTAACAATACTGAGATATAACAATACTGAGATATAACAATACTGAGATGTAACAATACTGAGATGTAACAATACTGAGATGTAACAATACTGAGATATAACAATACTGAGATGTAACAATACTGAGATGTAACAATACTGAGATGTAACAATACTGAGATATAACAATACTGAGATATAAAAATACTGAGATATAACAATACTGAGATATAACAATACTGAGATGTAACAATACTGAGATGTAACAATACTGAGATATAACAATACTGAGATATAACAATACTGAGATATAACAATACTGAGATGTAACAATGCTGAGATATAACAATACTGAGATATAACAATACTGAGATATAACAATACTGAGATATAACAATACTGAGATGTAACAATACTGAGATATAACAATACTGAGATATAACAATACTGAGATATAACAATACTGAGATATAACAATACTGAGATATAACAATACTGAGATATAACAATACTGAGATGTAACAATACTGAGATATAACAATACTGAGATATAACAATACTGAGATGTAACAATACTGAGATGTAACAATACAGAAAAACTTACATACTCACCGACAAACATACATATACACAGTAAAATATTCATACACACAGATAAACATACATACACATAGAAAAACATACATACACACAGAAAAAACATACATACACACAGATAAACATACATACACACAGACAAAACATTCATACACACAGAAAAACATACATATACACAGAAAAACATTCATACACACTGCCACATATTCACAAAGAAAGACATATTCAGACTGACAGATATACAAACTGTCAAATTAGTATATTGATACATAAAATTTAAATTTACTTCATGTCAGTTAATTTTATGATCAGCAGGTAATTAGTATATATATGAGTGATGTCTACTACACATTGTTTTAGTATTTTAGTATTTATCTATTTGGCATCATTTAGTTAACTGACCTTAATAGCAGTGGTGTTCCTACTCTCATATAGACATTCACACAAAGCACATACTGCCCCACTGGCGTGATCCTCCAACACATGATAGCAGTCGCTGTAAAATGTGAAAATATACAGTCGCTGTAAAATGTGAAAATATACGGTAGCTGTAAAATGTAAAAATATACAGTCACTGTAAAATGTGAAAATATACAGTCACAGTCAAATGTGAGATATACAGTCACTGTCAAATGTAAAAATATACAGTCACCTGTAAAATGTGAAAATATACAGTCACAGTCAAATGTGAGATATACAGTCACTGTCAAATGTAAAAATATACAGTCACCTGTAAAATGTGAGATATACAGTCGCTGTGAACTGTGAGATATACAGTCACTGTCAAATGTAAAAATATACAGTCACCTGTAAAATGTGAGATATACAGTCGCTGTCAACTGTGAGATATACAGTCACTGTCAAATGTAAAAATATACAGTCACCTGTAAAATGTGAGCTACACAATCACTGTCAAATGTGAGATATACAGTCACTGCCAAATGTGAGATATACAGTCACTGTCAAATGTGAGATATACAGTCACTGCCAAATGTGAGATATACAGTCACTGCCAAATGTGAGATATACAGTCACTGTCAAATGTGAGATATACAGTCACCTGTAAAATGTGAGATATACAATCACTGTAAAATGTGAGATATACAGTCGCTGTAAAATGGAAAAATATACAGTCACTGTAAAATGTGAGATATACAGTTACTGTAAAATATGAGATTTACAGTCACCTGTAAAATGTTAGAAATACAGCCACTGTCAAATGTGAGATATATAGTAGCAGTAAAATGTGAAATATACCGTCATAGCTGTAAAATACAGAGTCACAGCTGCAGGACTCGCGCTGCCTATCTCATTTGGCAATTTTTCGGAAAAAATTGTGGAACTTCGGAAAATTCAACATCGACATTTCATATTTTAAAACTTGCAATTCCATCTTGAATTTTAGCCATGTGCATCAAAACAGCTGATTTACTTGTGCAGAATGGTCAATGTGGATATCCCGTCGCATGGTAACAATAGACCCAGGAGCATGTTCCATACTTAGCAATTAACACAAGACAAAGGGTTAATCTGCTATGTTCAGCTAGGTGTGAAATGAAATTTGCATGTGGGAGTTGCAGACATCATTACTGGTGGGATGATACCCCGACTGTCCCGAGTGATTACTGGGAAGCTACCTATGTCAGACTGGGTAGAATAAAATTATGCACACAAACTAGTTAATGGAAGATGCTTCATAAAATGATACAAAATGTAATATGTCAGTTCATCACAGCAAAAAACGATTTCATCCAATAATTTGATGGGTTCATTTAATATATTAGAAGGTTCAAAGATTAACATTTTCACATTCATTTGATGGTATTATTAAATAATGTTGGGAAATAGCATCATTATATTAGGTCTTTGGTTTGATCTTCTCCTTGGCGTAACAGACCGACCCATACGTCAGTTACAAGTGGCTCAGAACAATGCGGCACGATGTCTCACAGGATCAAGCTACAGACAACATAATTCGCTCATGCTTCAACAGCTGCACTGGCTGCCTGTGAGACAATGTGTCATGTTTAAAGTGTAGAAAACCATATACTAGTAACTCCACTCCTCCTCATCTACAGCTTACATGAGAGAGTTATTTCCTTTATACCAGCCACGCAGGACATTGAGATCATCAGCAGACCAGTGGAAACTGGTAGTGGAGAAATCTTCAAACAAATACGGTGCAAGAGCCGTAAACAATCTAGGTGTACAATTATGGAATAATCTACTGTTGGAACTTCGCAATCTTGAATCACACAGAACATTCCGCAAGAAAGTCAAAACACTGCTGTTCAAACGTGAATACATTTTAGCATAAATCAATATCACATCATAGACTATGCATGTATTTTTTGTCTCGACATCTGACTGCCATACTTTTACACAGCATTTTGGTGTTTTATCACTTTTTTACTAATAATTTGTCAATTTTATTCTTAACAGTTCTTTTTATAAGTGTTTCATCTTCATTAGGACAACCTCTGTAAAGCACATAGAAACTATACATAATTTGGCGCTATATAAGTGAATATAATAATAATCTCTCTGGAATTTGGATATAAGGAAATGGAAAATTGTACGTTCTTCTTATGTAAAATTCTGAAATGTTAGGCCATCATATTTTGACTGCACATCATCTCAAACCATTCAAAATTCATTTCAGACTCATCTGAAGTGCCTTATCTATAACATGATGCTTTTCACTAAATGACCACTTTGTCATTCTGCATTCCAAGTGTGGATAAAGATGAAAACAGGAGGGATTTCCTCTGTGATGTGATGAAATTACGATGCGATGTTATGTAATTACTCTTCATTGAGAACTACTTGTGTATTAATTTATAGACTGCTAAACTGATGCTTTGATGAGTACTGTTCTTACTATGCATATGTTATTTACACTATTAACATATAAATAAACGTATAGCAAATAGTTTCTTGTTTTTATTGTAGTCGGTTATAGGCAATGAGATACTTCTAGACTTTCTGGGTATGAAATAAAATTGAGTCACGTGGCCAAAAACAATATAAAAAACATTATGCTTCAATGTCATTGACTAACTCAAAAGCGATCAGATGAAGTACAATGTTCATGATAGCCATTTATGATAAAAGCAAAATAGCTGTTATATACATGATGTTCTCTGGAATATTATATCAAATATACAACAATTATGTGCGAGTTGACATGCCAGGTTATGACACAAAATTTTGGTCCAGTGTGAATCCAGCAGCTGTAAAATGTGACACAAATTGAGATATGTAGTCACTATAAAACATATACAGTCCATATATGTAAATCCACCAACCATTAAGTTAATCAGGTCAACTACTGTAGGATAAATGTATGTGTTATGATATATGTGTAGACAAATATAAATTCAGATTCTTGTGTTTTTCTCTTCCTGTAAAGTACAAAATTCTTCAATGTTACCCATGGAGTTGAGTCATGTGTTGATGAACGTCAATCCTAAAGGGCAAATTTAGGGTGATAAGTGACATACAAAGTTTTATGGATTCAATGAATTAATGTGGTAAGATATATACCAGCTGGTGGGGTCCAGGTCATCTTTGATCCATGTCCGACTTTTACCCAGGATTGTGCCATTGGGGGCCACATTGGGGCACACACATTTACACCGTTTGTCCTCAAAGCTGCTCTTTTCTACAGTGGGGTTACTGGAGGAAGAACTAGCTACATGGGACAAGGAGAGCTGAAAAAGTAAAAACATAAAATATTAACCTTATAACAATCCAATTAAAATCAGATCTTCTCTAATTATTAAACTGGAGACCAATTACAGAAGATCTGACTTTTAATTAGGTTGCAGGCAATGCAAACATAAAATGGCATGAAGTGTTAAAGATGAAATACTGATGCCTTTGTATGGCAGCAAAATAATTCTTGTACCCAAAGAAAGGTTTTGTTAGAAGAAATATGAAAACCTTGAACTAACCATTCAAAAGTTATGCCAAGGTTAAAATTTTTCAAAAGGGAGTCAAACCCCAATGTTGTGGGGTCAAAAATTTTGATACCTAAAGAAAGGTATTGCGAAAAAAAAAAATACAAAAAAAAAATACACATGTGCAATACGAAAACCCTACCACCAACCATTCAAAAGTTATATCCAAAGTTAAAGTTTTTCAAAAGTAGGTCAAATCCCATAGTCAAGGTCACAAATTTTGTTACCAACAAGAAGTCTTGTCACATGGAATATGCATGTGAAATATAAAAGTTCACAGACTAACAGACAGATAGACTGAAAACTATCTATGCTCTTAATTCTCTGTTTTTTAAATGCGATCCAGTTTAATTAATTAGTACAGTACTGGTAATTCTTTAAAAGCAATGACATTAAATTTGTTCTGTTCAGCAAATACTGAGTAAAATAACCGACTTTGTTTTATTTGTATCAAAACATGATCAAGTTCTGAACAGGATCAGTTAGACTGATCTTCAAAACTTGAAAAGATAGAAATTAGGAGGATTTTTTATTTTGTTTGATTTGCTTCAAATTTATGTTTGCATGGGAATTTACCTGCCCTTTGTTATATTACAGTCAATCAAAGAAGATGATTGGTAATCATGACATTTTTCTTTACAAGTATGTAAATTAAAGGTCTGAAGGGCCACAAAAGCATTGAGTGCAATATATCAGGGTTCTAAATAAATTTAGAGGGAGGTGAAAGTAGAGAAAGTAGAAGAAATGTTCGATTGCCGCTGGAGACATTTCCTTATTTTTAGGTACATACATAAAGCATGAAAATCATGTGTAAAATATCAGCAAAATGTGTTTATTTACTTGAAAATAAAAACAGAGGAAATCTTGGGATGAAAGTGCTTATCCTAACATGTACATACACCCACCCCACCCCACTCTTCCTATATAGCACCCCATCAAGACTAGCTATTTTACAAAGTCTATGATCATTAACTTCAAATTGCAGACGAAAAATGCTGAACAGAATATCACTTTTTCAGAGTGAGTCTACTTGTTCATAAAAGTTCTATCTTCTGTTCATGTATGATGTAACAATTATATGGTATTAACTCTCTATTGTCAACAATGCCTAACATTTCAAAAGTTCAACGTAATATGTAGAAAGGTTATAGGAATTCTGAACAAAATTTAATTCCCAAAGAATGCTACCTAGCCTGGGTTTCTTCATAAACAGCCTGTCATTTTCTTCGTGATGCACACGCTACATTCGTTTTGCTTAACAGAAAATTGGGATCGGGATTACAGAAAACAAAATCGGAAATAGTCTTTGTGCTTTTGGAATAAGCAACCCAACCGTGACATTGCGCAATTTTACCACTATAGTAATTATCCATTTCTGCTGATCTGAAATAAGGATTCTTGATGAAACTACGAGACACTAGATATAACTGAAAACCAAATTTGAGCAGGTTATTTTGTAAGTATTTAATGATATCATGCAGCACAAATTTCGCTGGAAAAATCTGTTTCATAGTAAATCTATCTGCAAATAATGATCTTCTCTTACCAAACAATCATTATTTAACTATAGGGAATGATATAATAACAAACAACGACATCAACACTGGAAATGTTATTCTGCCTTTCAAATATCAATTAAATTCCATGTTTCAATGTTACCAGTGTATAGGCATATCTATATCAATATTTAAATATATAGAAAACAGTAATAAAGTTATTTACACATATGAATAATAATTCAGAGGACGCCATTCAGAATACAACCAGACAAGGTTTTGCTATTGATGTATATCACAATCTTTGCAACTTAGAAAGATGTTGAAGAAGCAAATTATCAATT
This sequence comes from Ostrea denselamellosa, assembly GCA_024699665.1. Lineage (NCBI taxonomy): Eukaryota > Metazoa > Mollusca > Bivalvia > Ostreida > Ostreidae > Ostrea > Ostrea denselamellosa. Next base: position 2,860,213 of record JAMZEH010000103.1, read on the forward strand.
TTAATTTTTTTCTTTTTAAGTTGAAAGAGACTTTGATGTGGAATTTTACCTTTATATGACTCAAACTGTAAATTTATTCATAACAGAGTACCTGACTAATGATCGAGTAACTGAATGTCTTTAATAATTAAATATAACCTATAAAGATATGTCTAAGTATTGTCTATTTTTATCATAGTAAAGTATGAAAATATAATGAGATAAGTAAAACAATTATAGGAAAGAGTAATCTTACCCATCCTATGAGAATTTTTTGTTTGTTTCAAACCCTGAATTATCGATAAATTTTTCCCAATTTCCCCCAAAACTGTGTTTTCCAAATAGGTGATAAATCCCTGTCAAAACCAATACTGACAAGATAACTGGCGAACACAGAGTAGTAATTTTTTAATAAGAATGCTGGACCCTCGAAAACATTTTTAAAGTATTTCTTTACTCTGTAAAATATGTGATGGTAATTATTGAGTCTACACTGCCCTGGTCCCATGGGAAAAAAATTGTGAGTTACACAGGCTGTAAACATCTGTTTTACACAAGGCGAGGGATTATTTCATTTTATTTTGTTACATCAAAAAACTACTTACCGCTATACATAACAGACATAAAACATCATAAACTGCTCGGGAAAAACCAATCATATTCAAAATAATTTATGAAAAATTCTGTATACTACTGCTAGAATGTTTTTACCGGAAGTAGCTGTGCAAACATTAATATTAAACAACTCGTTCATAATTTATTCTTATTAGTTGGTCAGGTAGCAATGATGCAATATCAGAATCTGTATTCCATACTATATATAATTACTTAAGTGTGTAAATTAGTTGCTCTGTTTTGATTGAGGTAAGGATGATTTTAACACCCTCAGTCTCCCGCGCTTTTGATCTTGTGATGCTATAGTGTAGGAATATATTATCAGTAATATGTTGCAGTTTCATCCATTAAACAGTTAACACTGAGTTGGTTTTGGATTAAATCCTTAAATACAGAATTATATATTTGGCTAAAGGCAAACAATGCCGTTATTGCAAGAAGCTAAACCACTTGAGAGAGTCTGTAATTCAAAGAAACGTGGAGGTAAGGGAAATTACTCGATCACACCCAAAGCCAATGCCGTGCGTATATTAGCCGTAGATCACGACCATTAACTGCATAAAAGGGCCAAAAACAGCGTCTTAAAGTGCGTGGAACTTATTGCGATTTTCTGTTGGACACCGTAAACACTCTGGATGAGGCGTGCCTCTGTATTGGCGAAGGAATATCATTAATTCCTGCTTCCAGTTTTTGGGTTTTTTTTTTCAATATGTGCGGCACGGACAGCTTTCATCATCGGTTTATTGAATGACTTGTGAATTAGCTGTTGGCCACCTTGGGGATATTCTTCGGTGTTTAAACCCACTGTTTTCGGAGAACTCCTTGAACGTATGGGAGTTGGACGGACCCCCATTATTTGTTTTTATGACTCTCGGTAAGCCAAAGGTAGAAATCAATTTGTCCAAAACCGGGATGGTTGCGTTGGCTGAAGTTGACTTCATGATTTCAACGACAGGGAATCGCGAGTATTCGTCAATCACAACGAATAAGTATTCGCCTGTGGGAAGAGGGCCACAAAAGTCGGCGCTTAGGTTCTCCCAGGGTCCAGGCGGCATGTCTGACATATGCAGAGGTTCGAAACGGTTCTGTTTACCGGTTACACACTGGCACGCTAGGTAGTGTTTCAGTGCATTCTCTACAGCGTCATTCAGGCATGGAAACCGTGTTTTGGATAGCAAAAATGCTTTGGTACGGCTAATGCCTTGTGTCCCTCATGGGCAATATTGACCACACGCGCTCTCAGCGATTTCGGGAGAACGATACATCCATTTTGCAGAAGTATGTTGTCGGAATAGACAACCAATTCATCACGGATGTTGCTAAGAGATTGTAGTTCCAGTACACCAACTTCACTGTCATACAGAGACCATCTACCAGTGCGAACCAAGTCTATGGCTTTCGATAGAGTCTTGTCAGAGTTTGTCGCAAATTTTACTTCATCTAAACTCATCGATTTTAGTGCTGCTTCACGTGCCACAAAATGCAGGTATTTCCCTGCCATATCCTCCTCTCTGGACATAGCGTGGCTTTCAACCGGATGGCGTGGCATGTAGTCAGCCGGGTTGTCTTTGCCAGGTCGATATGTGATTTCTAGCTTGTACGGTTGAAGTCGAAGTCCCCAACGGTCGATCCTTAATGGAGGTTTAAGGCATTTCCAAATAGTTACCAAAGGTTTGTGATCTGTGACCACACGAAAGTGAGGTGCACCTCTCAGGTGCATATCCAAATGTTCGTATGCCCATACAATACCAAGGCTTTCACGTTCTGTCTGGCTGTAGCGAGACTCTGTGGGATTCAGCGATCTACTGGCGTATGCAACAACTTTGTTCTGTGTGAGAATAGCACCCAATCCAACTGGGCTGGCGTTCGGGTTATAGTATGCAATCAAGGTATCACTTGAAAGTAGCGATTTCAGCTTGTTGAGAGCAATGTCTTGTTCAGCAGTCCAAGACCATGCTACGTCTGCACGAGTCAGACGTCTCAGGAGTTCACTAACGGTAGAGTAGTCCTGAATGAATCTGGAGCAGTAGGAAGTCATGAACAGAAAACTTTCAGGGTTCACGAATGTTGGATAGCTTCTGTGCATCCCGTATGGCCGATACCTTTGCTGGGTCAGGCGATGTCCCGGATTTATTGAACACCAAGCCAAATAATGTGATATGGTCACTGTTAAACTCGCACTTGGATCGGTGAAGTTTCAGACCATTGTCATCCAATGCTTTGAGAGTGTCTCCCAGAGCTTTGTCATGTTCTTCCTTTGTTTTGCCGAATACCAAAATGTCGTCGGAGATATTCCTTGCACCGTCTACAGACTGTATGACGCTTCACACAGCCTTCTGAAATATCTCAGATGCGGTGGAGATGCCAAAATTTAAACGTTTGTATCAGAAGATTCCTACGTGTGCGTTAAAAGTTGTGATTGAACGGCTTTCTTGATCCAACTCAAGCTGATGGTATCCTTGCCGGAGGTCAAGCTTGCTAAAAACTGACGCAGCATCGTGGTCATGGATGAGCTCATCTACGGTAGGCATCAAGTGTCGTTCACGGACAATCGCCTTGTTAGCTTCACGCATGTCCACACATACTCGAATCTCGTCCGTGTTTTACTTAGGAACGCAAACGATAGGCGACATCTATGGCGTTGGTTCATTTTCCACACGTCCTATGATGTCATCATCCACCAGCCTCTGTAACTCTGCCTCTACTTTCGGACGCAGATGAAATGGTATACGTACGTCTGCTGCGTTGTGCAACGGGTTTTACGGAATGAATGAATGTGGACCTTCCTGTTCAACAGTTTACAGACACCGTTAAACACATTTTTGGTATTTCCAAATGACATCGGTGTGCGATAGTTGATTCACAATTTGAATCAAATCTAGAGAACGGCATGTGGAATAGCTCAGTAGTGCCCCATTGTTACCACGAACAACGTAGAATTTGTGCATTTGTTTAGTCTTTTTCCATTGTACGGCAAGTAGACAGGTTCCAATAACATCCGTACGGTATGAGCTTAGCACCGTCAGTCTCGAGATTAGGCTGACCTATTTTGAGGTAAGGTGCTTCATCCATCGACAGGATTTGGACCGTTCTCACTTATGTTCAATCGCAAGACCAGGACCAAACTTCCACAAGTTCCGAAACGCAGACCGAATGGCGTTGATGAATTCTCAAGACAGAATGACAAAGTTGCAAAACGGAAAATGAAAAACAATGCGAAGTTTAATAACTCGCCTCAGGATCTTCAGCGTGGTGATGTAGTTCTGAAGAGAAATGAGCTGAAAACCAACAAACGTATGCCGCAGTTTGATCCGCAACCATGTACTGTTGTGACTAAGAAAGGAATTGTGGTATCTGTTTCTTCCGAGACCGGAAAACATACAAGAAACGTATCATCCTTTAAGAGGATCCCTAGTAGTTTCGCTTCTGGTGCCATTGAACCAGAACTCGGAGAAGAGGAGGAACCGATGCTAGAACCCAAGTTAAAAAAATAGAAGCAAAGATGACCAAATACTCGGACAAACAGAAACCCAACACTGGCAACAGTGACCTAAAACCTATATGTGCACAATATTCCGATCCTAGTGTGGTGCCCGAGGCTAGACACGGGTCTAGACCAGCAGTTCAGTCTTCGGACAGACGCGCAACTCCACCCAGTGGAATGACTGAGATGTGCACTACCCGATCAGGCCGCGTTGTGAACTGTCAACTGTGTTTTTTTTAATACGCCTGTTTACTCAATTTGCAATTCTAGTTAGTTTCACATTTTAGGTAAATGTAATTTTCTTCTGTTGTGTTAATTTGGTGTTTGTATAGAAATCTGTTTGCTGTCAATGTTAATTCATTTCGATCAAAGTCATTACTACGAAAAGGAGGGGTGCAATACATGTATCTGTATTCTACACTATATATAATTACTTAAGTGTGCACTATTTTTATTGATGTAAGGATAATTTTAACAACCTCAGTCTCCCGCGCTTTTGATCATGTGATGTTATAGTGTAGGAATATGTCATCAGTAATATGTTGCAGTTTCATCCATTAAACAGTTAACACTCACACGTGCGTTGGTTTTGGATGAAATCCTTAAATACAGGATTATATAAATATGACTGCAAAATTCGTGCGCGTGTGTGTATTGGATGTATATAGTAGAAACCATGCAGCCATGCTATATGAAATGCAGATGAAATAAGTTGAGCAATGGAAAACCCATAAACATTTTTTTTTAGTGAAAATTAAATTAAGCAGTATATATAGTATAATTTATTCATGTGGATATGATTTTGTTTCTGAATGATGCGAGGCTCGTATCAGTTTTCTGAAACATTTAAATTAATTATGCATTTTGGGGAAATATCAAACAATCAACCCTCGATCTAAGCCATTTACATTAAATGTAGACGGCACCTCTTTACAAGGTTACTGTATAAATGTAAACTTACATGAATAGTATTATATCACAGCTATTAACAAATGAAATGTACCAATACTGTCGTATTCCTTTACGTTTCACGAATTTTGTGCTTTCTATAGATCATGCTTAGTTGGGAAGTATGCATAATTCAAATAATTTGTGAAATTGTAATTAAACTTGATGTCTAGTTTTCTTTGTCAGTTTAATTATCATTCTGTAGCATTGGCTGATTATTTACTGTTGTGATATTTTGTCCAGTATATAGTTTCTTGTAAGTGGAAGAATCGTTATTATCTATTTGCCTAGTGTTTTATTTTTTGTTATATATATATATATATATATATATATATATATATATATATCTGTGTGTGTGTGTGTGTGTGTGTGTGTGTGTGTGTGTGTTATTGTAACAATGTACTTATATTTATGAGAATGATTGATTGATTGTTGTTTTCCATCACACTTAACAATTTTTCAGTTATTTGGTGGCGTCCGGTGTTTATTGATGGAGGCGAGAACCCTGATACAATGTACCCGGGAAGAGACCACCGACCTTCCGAAAGTAAACTGGCAAACTTTCTCACACACATCGGCGCGAGCGAGATTCGAACCCGTGCCGACTAGAGGTGAGAAGCCTTGTGATTTTGAGCGTGATGCTCTGACCACTCGGCCACGGATAGAATTTTATTACATTTCTGTTATCATGACCACAAGTGATGTTCATGGTTATGTTGATAATGTGAAAGTATCATTTGTAATGAAGTGATATGTACCCTCCATGTGTAATCAATGGAGGCGGATCCAGAAAAGTAAGAGCTGATTACGACTAAAGTTTGTACCTCCTTCCCAAAACAAGAGAGCGTATGAAGATTTTGTTTTAAAATGTTTAAAATGTCAACCGGTAGATGGGGGGGGGGGTGTTATTGTCATGACACGGGTATCTGAATATTAATCAGTAAATAGATATCAACAGAAAAAGGTCTCTCTCTCTCTCTCTCTCATCAGTTATTTATATATTGACCTCCTTTTCCATTTATATTGTATCTATTTACTGATTACATATACCCGTGGTCACATCGTCCCCTGAGATCCCCGATCTGGTTAGCCTTCCAACCACCACTGCATATTTCTGAATGCACGATTGTCATGTGACATATTAGTCGTGATTGGTTACTATTACAATTACAGAAAAGATCAATACGTTAATTTTCATTTTGTGATTGCAGAAACAATACTAAACTGTTTAAATAAAATGATAAAAAAAATGCCGTTTTCAGCGGGAAGAATTAGCAGTATGAGTCGTATTTGGTGAAGACAACCTGAAGATATGCACACTGTATATCTATTATAGGTAAAGCGTTTTCATTGGTCTATATGTATGTAAAGGTGGAGATAACGAACAGTGATCAATCTCATAACTCATTAAAGGAATACAAAATTAAAAGTTGGGCAAACACGGATCCCTGGATATACCAGAGGTCGGATCTGGTGTCCAGGAGGAGTAAGCATACCCTGTCGACCGGACACACCCGTCGTGATCCCTATAATCAGATAAACGGAGTAATCCGTAATCAAAATCAGGGTGTCAAAAGCGGCCTAAAAGTCATAACGTTGAGTTGTTAGTTTGCCGTTAACAAAAAATATCTAATTACGAAGCAGATGTGGAAGACTTTGTTGTGTCTTTTATTTAATTTCATTGGGATATAAACATATAAATGAAAATGATTGTTGTTAATAGATAAAAGGCCGATATATGATAAGTTTTCTTATAATTTATCAAGAACTGCATTCATTTTTTTTAATATGCAGTTTTAATGATACAAAGAAAACTCTTATGCCCTCCACTATTACGGATCATTTTGGGTTTTGTCTTTTATCTTTGGAATACAAATAATGACATCTTTATGCAGCAGTTATAAAGAGATCTGTACATATATCCAGCCTCCCCATTTACCTAATATTATTCTCATCAACGTGTCATCTTACAGCTGTATATGTATATCATTGACTGGTCTGGACACAAATAAACTAGATTGATGTGGACAGTGGGGAAAAAATGTAAACGAAATAGAAAGACCACCGAATAGATATACCAACACAGACAAATACAAGCAATATTTAATTACTAAACTTCAAACAATAAACAATTGATACGAATTTACCACCCTCAAGAACGGAACCCCAGTAACGACACCCCAGATACGATGTTCCTAGTAATGATTTCCCCAGATACAACTTCCCCAGTGATGAGACCCCCCCCCCCTTCCAATAAGATGATCCCAGTAATGACCCCCCTCCAGATACGATGATCCCTGTAATGACTTCCCTAGATACGATGTTCCCAGTAATGGCCTACCTAGATACGATGTTCCCAGTAATGGCCTACCTAGAAACGATGTTCCCAGTAATGCCCCCCTCCCCCAGATACGACTTCCCCAGTAATGACCCACCCCTCCCAGATACGATATTCCCAGTAGTGACATCCCCAGATAAGACGATTACAGTAATGACTCCAGAGATACGATGTTCCCAGTAATGCCCCCTCCCCCAGACACGATGTTCTCAGTAATGACACCCCCCCCCCCCCCCCCCCGATACGACTCCCCCAGTAATGACCTCAGATACGATTTCCCAAGTAATGACCTCCCAAGATACGATGTCGCCAGACGTCTTTAAATGTGTTTTGCCATATCAATGAAATAAATGAACACACAGATTCGCCATTTAAGAAGAGAAAAAACTGATATTAATGTTCAAATTGAAAGGCATCAATACTAGAAATGTAAACAGAAATGTTACGAAAAAAACATTGAATACTTACAATAGGAACTTAGTGACTTGTTTTTATTTTCAAAAGGAGAATTCGGAGGGGAAAATAATATGAATCAACAGTGCAGTATTTTTAAACACACGTCGACAATTAAAAAGAACTTGTTAAGATGTCTTCATCTGTCCTTCCAAAACCAAATCATGAAACTAGTCCCATTTCAATTGCAGTATAAGGATGTTCAATTTCACAACCATCAGTAAATCGTCTGATAGACTGATAAGCAGGACTGCTCTCTCTGTCCACTGTGTTTCTGTGACGTTTGCAGCCAACATAAACAAGAAATCCAAGTACCGCCACTGTAAGTATTGATGACGTCAAAATTATGTCGTCATATCCTCCACGAACAACAGAATTTCCAGTGTACATAACTTCTGCTGTACCATTAATGCTACTGATATTTTCATTCGATATTTTTGTCAAAGGTTCCGTGAAATCTGCAAAGAGATAGTAATTGCAATCCATCCAATTATACATTTTGATTATGTTATCGGTTATGACCATGTTTAAACAACTCAGGTTCATTTTTGAAAAGAGTTTTGCAAGAATATCGAAATAGAACTTACTTATAACTAATCTGGAATTAGAAATGGGAGCCGGGGCATGAATATTTCACTTACTTCCTAATGGTGCTTGGCATCCTGTCAAAGCACCACACAAATCCCGAGAACATTTGCAGACTGATTGACACCCATCTCCAAAGCTCGGAAAGGGGCAATGATGTTCACACTGATTACCAATAAATCCAACCGGACATTCTAATCAAATGATAGATTACATAAAAATAAAAATATCACCAATTTGAATTATGAACTGAACAAAATATTACAAGTTCTTTATCATGACACGGTTAAGGAAATTGAACATCAAAAAGCAATTGATTTAATTTCGGATTTTGAGAATGCAAAAAATAATTGTGCTAAAAAATCATTTATTGCTTACAAATTATCCACAAGGCATCTAGACATATATCCTAGAGATGTGTGGAAATAAATTAAGAAGTTTTGTGTGTAGGCATACTGTGGAATCGTTATTGTTCGTGGGCGCTCAATTGTCGTGGATTTTGTGGATACCTTTTACTCACGAATTTACATCACCACGAACCACTTATTCTTTGCAATCATAGCTTTTATATTATAATGTTGTATAATTTCAAAATGACGTGAACCCTTGGAATTCCATTTCCACGAACTAATAAATATTTGACTTCCCATTGGTCCCCACGAGCATTGACAATTCCAAAGCAGTCTAGGGACAATCTATTTTTATCATGTAGTGCATTAAATCAACATCAAACAACAATCCATGATAGAGTTCCACCATTTCTTACTTGTGCAGTCCCCGGATACTGTGTTTAACATATAGCCTTCGCAACAAGGAACATTACTACAATTGAAAAAATTACTTTTAAATGTAAAAACAGACGTTTTAATACACAGTTTTGCATTGCATTATAATCACTTCATATTCTACTAGTTCATGAGGAAAATAAAAGGCAATGATTTTAGGAAAGAATGTAACGCAAAACATTGTAATTGATCTCTAATTAATCAAAATGCAATGTACTACCCATAAACCTAGTGCACATTCATATATTAGACTTTAGTGTAAAGGTGAAGATAACTAACAGTATTCAATCTCGTAATTCCTATAACAAATACAAATCAGAGAGATGGGCAAACACGACCCCTGGATATACCAGAAGTGGGATCAGGCGCCGAAGAGGAGGAAGCATTCCTTGTCGACCGGACCCACCGCCGTTAGCCCTAAATCCAGATCAGGTAAACGGAGTAATTTGTAGTCAGAATCAGTGTGCTAAGCACATTCTGTTGATATAAAAGACACAACAGAGTCTTCCTCATCTGCTTCGTACTTGGATATTTTACTGAAAATAGATGGTGATGGCAAACTAACAACTCAACTTTATGACAAACGGGCTGATTTCAATTTCTCCATCGTCAACTTCCCTAATCTAAGTGGCAATACTCATCACCTTCATATGGTGTTTATATCTCCCAACTGATTAAATACCCAAGAACGTGTTCTGCATATCATCAGCTTTTAAATCGAGACAGGCTACTGATAAAGAAGTTGATGTTACGGGGGTTTGTACAGTCTCATCTAAAGTCAGCATTTCGCAAATTCTAGTGAGTATTTTATGGTCGTTATAACCATCTAGTTTGCCCGTACAACTTTCCATTAAGTCAAATACTGTCTGATGTGTTTCATACCAATTGTTAGGCCTCTCTTGGCACACTGATTCTGACTACGGATTACTCCATTTGCCTCATCGGGTAGGGCTCACGGCGGGTGTGACCGGTCGACAGGGGATGCTTACTTCTCCTACACACCTGATCCAACCTCTGGTATGACCAGGGGTCTGTGTTTGCCCATCTCTCTGATTCGTATTTTATATAGGAATTACGAGATTGAATACCGTTAGTTATCTTGGCCTTTTTATTATAACAAACAGTATTAGTTTTACATCCAGAAAGGTTTAGTTTCTTAAATGCAAATTGCCGTATAAGCACTCCCGGGTAACTGTCATGAAAATTTGAATAAAACATGGGAAACCTCCTGATTATGATTTTTGTTATGTATGGAAATATAATTTTCTTTCTCTCCCTTTCATTCAATGGGCAGACATTAACTACACTTTGGCATCTATAAGTGTAATTTTAATACTTTGTTCTTCAAGTGTTGTTTCTACGAGCGTATGATGCAGTTGAAACATCCATACATCATTGGTTTGTTTACATGTTTGAATAATACATACATTGATAATTTTTAAAAACCACACTAGTGTTCTAACATAAGTGATAATAATGATGTATTTTATAAAGTAGGTTTCTAAAATTGTTTCTTTAGTTTCGAATTTTAGACAAAATCTGTCATATTACATTTCATGACTTTTCGTATGGAAATGGTTCAGAATGCTTAGAGAGTTAGCAGCTGATTTGATGCTTTACATTAACGTTATCTTGTATCTAATGCATGCTATATTAAATTTCCAATAGTTGACACCAAGATCAAACTTCCCTTTTCGTTTTCTATTTGTCCATTTTGGATTGGTATATTGTATTTTAATAGCCTACTATAATTCCACTTTCATCATGTATCCTAGCGGTGTTAACTAATTTGATGCTGTGTTGTAGGAACCGAGAAGGCGACTATCATTAGTATTACTCATCACATATATCATTTGCTCTGGTAATCGTTATGAATTAGGGTATATGATGAATAATCAGCCAAATATTTTCTCCTCAAATAAAAACAAGATATAACAATAGGCCCTGTAAGACATCACTCACCTAAGCCAACATATGACCCTGCTGTTGTTGAGTTGTCATTTTAGAGGAGTTTTCCCGATCTTTCTTCCCATGGAAATTTTGACCCCAATTTGTGGCCCATACATACCTTTAAAGGTTCACGACATAACCTAATTTGAATTCACACAATATGGGGATGTGTCAATACCCCAAGGCTTACATGACGTTGCTGTCCTGGAGAAGGTCAAGGTCACAAGGTCAAAAATCATAGCATGAAATGAAAGGCCTTGCCATAACAAATTTATATACAAAAGATTTAACTTCAGTAGTTCAGGAAATATTGAATAGGATATTTTTCTTTTTTTAAAAGTAGGTTAAGCGTCCAAGTCACATGTTTAAAACTTTGGCGCCATAAAGAGGTTATGTCACTGGAAATGTACATAAAGAGGTTATGTCACTGGGAATGCACAGAAAGAAGTCATGTCACTGGGAATGTACATAAAGAGGTCATGTCACTGGGAATGTACATAAAGAGGTCATGTCACTGGGAATGTACATAAAGAGGTCATGGCACTGGGAATGTACATAAGAAATGATTTAATTTGCAAATACAAGCTATCACTGGGTTGGATGCTGTCTGGCGTGTATAATACCAATCGGAAATTCGTTGTTCACACACAGATTCGGACTACGGATTATTCCGTTCACCTGATGAAGATGTCAATCGCGGTCTATGGATTTGCAGATGATCACTTTGCAAATAAAAGGTTTAGACCTACGTCTATTCACAACGAAATCGAAGCAATTAAAGAACTGGAAAACTGTGCAGGCATCATTAATGACTGGATGAATTCAAATAAACTGAAAATGAACACATCAAAAACAGAATTCATAATATTTGGCCTTAGGAAGCAACTGGACAAATGCAACACGAAATTAAATCGTAACATTGTATACGATACTTAGGAGCATATTTAGATGAAACTCTAAATTTTAAGGAACACATCAAAAGTAAATGCCGCACAGCAATGATTAATTTTCTCAGAATTAAAAGTATACGTAAATATTTGACAAAAGAGGCAACAGAAATTTTGGTTTTATCATTAGTTATTTTTCATTTGGACTACTGCAAGGTACTTTTATATGGAATAGCACAGATTGAAATAGGAAAGATGCAACGTATTCAAAACATGAGCGCGAAGCTTGTATTGAATCGTAAGAAATTTGATAGTTCTAGGGAAGCTCTCTATGACTTACATTTTTTTTTTTTTTTTTTTTTTTTTTTTTGACTTACATTGGTTACCCATCAAATCCAGAATACAATTCAAATTGTTGACTTTTGTGTATAACTGTTCTGTTGGCGAAACACCATCATATTTAACCGAACTTTTAACGAAACAGGTGCCAATTCAAAAGTTACGCTCCCCTCAATATTCCTACGGCTGCTACAACGTTCCTTTTAATAGACACAAGACGTTCAGTGACAGAAGCTTCGGAACCGTTGGTCCTCGACTTTGGAACGATCTACCTCTAGAGATAAACAGTCGAAATCACTGAACAGTTTTAAGGCGAAATTGAAAACTCATTTATTTAGAAACTTTTGATATACAATTAAAAAAAACATTTTAGTATCGCATTAGACATTGATTCAGTTTTGTAGAATGTATGTACTTGTATGTTTTATTTACTTACCTATCTTATGCTTCTACTATTACCTTTTATGCATATCATCTATTTTTATTGTACAACGCCAGTGAATACATGAATGTAAAATTAGGCGTTTTAATCAAATAAACTAGTTTCAGTTTCAGAGCTTTCGGTGGGTATGACCAATCTACAAGATATTCGTTTCTTGTCCTAGCCACTTCATCCCACCTCTTCTATGTCAATTTTGCATCTTTTGTAACTTTTATGCTCCTTATCTTCACTTTGTATAAGGATTTTTCACTCATATAGAGACGTCACCATTGCCGGTGAAGGGCTGCAAAATTTAGGCCTATCCTCGGCGCTCAGGGCCTTTGAGCAGGGAGGGATCTTTATCGTGCCACACCTGCTGTGACACAGGACCTCGGTTTTTGTGGTCTCATCCAAAGGATCGCCCCATTTAGTCACCCCTTACAACAAGCAGGGGTACTGAATATCTATCTACCCCACGGGTAACAACTATGATTGGAAAATACATTAACTGTGACAGTGTGATCCCTCCCACTCAAAAGCTATGAACGCCGAGCATAGGTCTAAATTTTGCAGCCATTCACCGGCAATGGTGAGTCGCCATACGAGTGAGATTCTCTAGAGGGACTTTAAACAATATATAATCAATCAAACAATCTATATTTAGCTATACATGTATGTGTATATATTCGAAGTTTATGCTCAAAGAAAATACATACATTTCTAAAAGTTAGCTATCAAGATTAATCAAGCCATTTGATAATATTCATTTCTATGGTGGGGATAGGGAGAATTATTGTGATGTGATGGAGAGAGTTCGGATGTTAGCCTGGATGTTAAACAGGATATAATTTAACTGTGTGACATTTATAAAACATAAACATAGATCCATAAATATCTTAAATTTGTGCAAGGTTTAACAATACCAGATATACACTAGTATTGAATGTTTTGCTAATCACGACTTACCTGTTTGCCTGCGTTAGTAGTTTTTTAAAATGCCAATTTTGTATCATGTTTGATACAAAGGTAAACCTTAATTGTATGTATATACGTGGATAAAATAGTAATTGAAAAAATAAATAGTGTTACAATGGATTCATCTATCAAATATTTGTCAAAACTTTTCCTTATCATTTCCCCCATTTTGTACATGTACATTCAAATCATGAAATGCTTAAAAAATAGTAGAACACACCCTGAGGCGCTGCCACACTCCAGACACCAGGGGTAAGAAAGAAAAGAGGAGAGCTGGTGCAGAACTGTTATTTTTTAGCACACGCTCCTCTTACTAGATAGTAGAATCCCATTTTAATATAACTCTCCGATCCTGAGATGAGTTCCACGATCTACTGACCCTGAAGCGGACTGAACGGTTTGGGAACGAACGGATTTGTTTGGGGGAACGAACACTGAACGGTTTGAACGGGACGATTCTCAGCAAGAACGGAACGGTTTAAGATAGAGAACGAACGATTCTCATTGCGACCGAAACACTTTGGGCCAAAATGGAAACGAACGGTTTGGCCTCGATTTATATTCTGCATTTGGACGCTCTCGGTACTTTTCATTCAGACATAAATATTGCGGGAAAATGAAAAATTCCTTATCGAAATTTTGTCTTATTCTGTAATCGACAAATTGAAAAAGAAAAGAATTAAAAATGCAAAACAGTGCACGAAATTCTTGTTTTCATTAACAGTAATATATACTCTCTCTCTCTCTCTCTCTCTCTCTCTCTCTCTCTCTCTTTCTCTTTCTCTCTCTGTGTGTGTTTCAAAATGAACAATCCATTTTTACATACTTTCTACTTCAGTAAGTTTATTTATAACGCTTTGTGGGAACGGAACGCTTTGATGAGAGAAGGAACGCTTTGATGAGGGAACGGAACGGTTCAAATGCTGTACTAGAACGCCCCAGGGTCTATAGTAATTACACGTTTTGTGTCGCAACAGTACTACAGGAAGACAGCGCCGAGGAGCAAATGATGAAATGCGATATGGGGTCTCTAGCGTCTTCACATCCGGATGTTACTCAACACATGTCAATCAAATAAATTACAATAAACTACAAAACCTGCTTAATCTTTATTGTAATACAATAAGTAAACGCATGCATTAACAATACAGAAAGTGTGAAACGTCCTTTGCACGCCTGGCAAAATGAACGTAAATGTTAATACGATTTTCATCGCGCAGGCACGAGAAATCCAAAACATTCAAAATGTCAAATATCAATGAAAACATACGGAAATATCTTTACAATTGTACATAAATTATTACTTTTAAGTATCTTATACAGGAATTATTGTAATCTCCCGGAAGGAATCAATCCTCCATCAGACACGTGGAAAACTTAAAAGGAAGCTGAGGCCTTCGTCGCGTTGCTCTAATCCACTCTTGCTGAACTGATTGAACCTTTGAAAAAGAATGGATGCATGGTGTGGTGCCCATACGACTGTCCTCGTCACACAACGGAAAACAATAATCAGTCGCTAAATTTATTTTCCCTCCATCATATGTTTTTCGCATTCCCACATCATGTGATGTTTGTCAGGTCAGCCTCGTTTTGAAAACGAAGTCCCTCGCGCACGTGAATAGATTCTATCCTTTCGCCAACAGCTATGAATACAAGCTTCTTCTTTTTTTTTTTTTATAATTTGTGTTCTGAGTCATTATGAAAAAAATGATATTATGAGACTTCATACAAACACCACAGAGTGACGATTTTAGACAACGAAGGAAAATCTTTTTCCCCTAACGAATAGGCGTTGATACGTTAAAGAACCCTCACGGTTATCGCTGTGTACACTAAGCAAGGTCTAAATTTGTGGTACTTCACCTACAGCTGGTGACTTCTCAATATAAATGAAAATTTTTCTACGGGACGTCAAACAAACAATCAATCAATCCTAACGAATAAATGGGGTATCAACATAGTTTACAAATTTTGGAACACCCCTTCGTGAGTGTATATATATATATATATAACTAGCTGATGACCATAACAAATCCCGATACTGGTGCATACTCCTCTGATAGTGATACCCACAGTACTAGAGTAGATCATATCAAATGTTATGGTAACTTATAATTTCTTGTGAGCTGGGTTTATGCATATATGAGGTTAATACAACAAAAGTATTGACTGTATTTTGAGCCATAACAATTTAATTAGAATGTGAACACTAATGAAGTATTGGATGTCTCTGTTTAGGCATTTACGTCGTCGTTAGCCATTCTTACTGGGAGCGGAAGTACTTTCCTAGGGTGAACGAAAACGGTAGGTTTTGAGGATGAAACACTTATAACAAATAATTTCATCTGACATTTGAAAGAAAATGAACATATAATAAATTTCCTCTTACCCCGAGGCTTTACAAGAAGTAGCACCCTGCACAAAAACTAATGCAATTACAGAGATCACCAACATCATGCATATCATATATGCATTTCCTTATCATTGCGCAGATGTATATTGATCAAAATGATATCTGGCATAAAGACGGAAGTTACATTTTTTTCAAAACATTTGATAATTTGCTAAATTTAGTGTGGACTTCTGATACTAATATTTATTCAGAACCTTGTCAAATCATGTTCAAGAAAGCCATTCATAATGGAGACCCTAAAATCATTAATCACTCCATTTCTTTGGTGAATATAGATGAGATCAAGATATAGGACTTTTAATGTATGGGGGGGGGGGGGGGGGGGGGCACGCATATTACTGTAGGCGTATTTAATTTCGTTACGAAAACATTTCGTTGTTTTTTAAATGAACACGATTAATTTACATTGTTTGTGATCTCTTAAAAACCATATGCATACGAAGTATAAACGATGTCGCTCATCTGCAATCCTAACTTGCTGGAATACTGTTATGCTACACACTTCATAGATATACAATTTGTTGGACGAAGCATGGAGTCATTGTCATTGACACCAATTCAAAAACAAAGAATTACTCGTTGATCAGTGTTAGCTTGGGTCATTAAATTGTTGTACTCAAGCCATTAGAATTTTTAAAATATCATATTGGACAAGCAATCCGTTCGTCAATAAAATTCGTAAAGAAATTGGACGTGTCGGTAGAAACGAGGCTCATGTCCTCGCCCTGTTCGAATATTTACAGCCCCCCCCCACCCTGTCCCATGATATTCAAACTATACTCACCCCCCCCCCCCCCCCCCCCCCTTGTCGGATCACCTGAAGAATGAGCGTGAAAACTGACATAATGCTGGTGGATCTATGAATGTCTTAGACATGGCAGTATGAGAATGTAACACAGATGGGTTTCGTTTCAGCGGCATATTAGACGCGCTCTCAGCATGGGCATCTCCTAAAGTGAACTGTAATGTTTTGATAGTATTCATTCTTACTTACATTGAATGTTATGATTTCACTATCTTTTTTTGTAACGAGTTGACTATATAGTTAACGATACAGTAAGACAACTACATGCAGGTGCATCTACTCATAGGGATACAATGGCCACGATTACTGTACTAATGAAATATCTTATCTATACATATGCAACGAATAACAGCGACATAAATATTTCTGACATTAAAAAAATACATTTTATGAAAATAAAATTTCGTGTTGGATTTAATTTCGTTGTTTTTCCCTAGACATGAAAATAACGAAATATAATCCAACACGAAATGAAATACGACCATAGCTAGTGAAGCTGGCCGAGTTTTGAAGCGACTTGTGCTGGGCGACAGTTCTGGGATCTTTCACCAAAGAGCTGGGTATTTTAGGCACTTTCACCTCAAAATCTGGATAATCCTAAATTGTCCCTGATCATACATGTGGAAATTGCATGGTGTCGTCACATGTTCTGTTGCGTCCTTTTCTTATTCTGTGATGGACGTGATTTGCCGATATCGGCAGAATTAGCTATTTATCATGCCATTACAACTATTTCTAATATAGAGTGCATATATCAACTATCAAGATGATTTGTACGCACATACACTGAAATGCAGTAAGGATGGGGTAATAAACCCGTACAGTAGGTGGAAACATCCATATTGAAGAAGACGCTACGTCCACACAGAGATCCGGACTCTTCGATACATTTATTCACGATTTTACCAATCGTTTATATCTGATATAAACATCAAGGCAATCAAAATGTAACGCCTGGGTCCAGCAGCTCTAATGCAACAGGAGAGAGTCGGTCTCTAAACTTTATTTGCAGCAGGCGCACATATACTATTAACAAATGTTGGAGATCTGTATTTTGTGATCAAAATGTTCACATATACAAAGGGATACGAAACCATGTTGTATAGTTCCTTAACGAGGAAGCATTTTCAAAAATATTCATCACCCAAACAATCACACTCTCGCGATCTGTACGGGATGCTACTGATGATCAAGGGTGTTTGCCAAAAATTTGCATGCCTCTGAATTGGAAGGTTAGAGCTACTCTAAAGGAAGATTTCGAAGAGAAAGCATCAGCTTATCAGATGTTGAAGTCGTTAATTGAACAGAGACAATGCAACGTCTAACACAGGATAGAGGTTACGTGTCCTTGGCATGCTACAGGTTGGTACAAGACAGATCGCTGTGGCAAGGGCAATGAATGTTTCCCAGTCTGTTATCAGCAGAGTATGGCCCAGACATCGTGCTACAAGGTCTATTCAGAATAGACCACGATCCGGTCGACCAAGGGCAACAACTCAGGCTCAGGACATATTCATCGGCACCATTGTATTGAGAAATCGTCTGGTAACAGCAAATCAGATAAGGTCTCAACTTCAAAGGGATACTGGCTTGGTAGTGAGTGGCCAGACCATCAGGAATCGACTGCACATATTTCACTTACACACTCGACGTCCTCGTGTCATTCCCAGTTTGAAGGATCGTCACATTAGGGCCCGACTAAAAGTGTGGTGTCGTCACCATCAACGCTGGGATAATCGCCGATGGAACCAGGTAATGTTCTCAGATGAGTCGAGGTTCACTGTGAACTTCCTGGACAGACGCAGGAGGGTTTGGTGCCTACGTCAAGAACGTTTCCATGACGTTAACGTCATTAGACATGGTCGGTATGGGGGTGGATCTGTAATGGTGTGGGGAGGCATCACTGTTGTCGACAGAACAGACTTGCATGTTGTTGCTGGACGTGTCACAGGGCAGTACTAACGGGACAACATCTTGGCACCCCATGTTGGCCGCCGTTTCATTTTTAAAGATGACAATGCCAGTTGTCATAGGGCCAGGATCGTTACAGATTATCTCCAACAGCAGAATATCACCACATTACCATGGCCCGCACTCAGTCCGGACCTTTCCCTCATCGAGCATGTCTGGGACATGCTTGGATAGCGGCTACGCAACGTCAACAACCTCCTGCTAATGTCCAAGAACTTGCTGCAGCATTGCAATAGGAATGAAATAACCTTCCTCAAAATGACCCGGAACGCCTTGTTAGGAGTTTGCTACGCCGAATCCGAGCTTGCCTGGCCATCCGAGAGGGTTTTTACCCGCTACTGACTCTGTTTCACAATGGTGGCAAATTTGCGGTGTGACCCTGTGTTGGTGTCGACCCTTATTCTGGAGAATCTGTCCTTTTCTTACTGTACACAGGTTTTCGAATAAATTGACAAATGTTTCCTTAATGTTTTTCTGTCATTTGTTTCCTTCCTGACTTCATGATCTGCATTTCATTGTCCTTGTAAATCCAATACCCCCTACTTTTTGTTTGTTTTTTAAAAGTATATTATTGGGTACGTTACCGGGTATACAAATCCAGGAAAACAAATAATAGTTATCTCCCGTAGACCATATATTCGAGCACCAGCAATTGATCTCACCTCAGCGATCAATATCTAGTGTATCAATTAATTACACATGTCAAAGGTGAACCATATACGATTTATTTTGATTCTACAGTTTATGCTCGGAATTACCTTTGAATATTGATCTCCAAATTGGTATTAATGTTCACAAACTTTTCTTACCCAACTCTGCTCTCCGAAACTCGTTGTCATCTGATGCCTGTACATAAAACATGAAGCAACCGAAATTGAAATCTGTCATTTATTACTTAACAAATGACGGAAGAACTCTTCAATAGAGGACAATCAGCTTAAACAATTCTACAGCAAAACACTGCAAAGCAAAATGACTCAAAGTCTGATTTCCCCCAAAGAAGACAAAATCACTAAAATAATAACAACCCCTACAGCAATGAATTAGTATGTTCAGCTCTCAGAAATTCATATATAATTTTTTTTAATACTACAGATGAATATGGAAAGTCAAAAAAACTAAATGCCTCTACTGTCCCATCCATATGTCACGATGAACTGTAAATGGTGTATCGCTCAAACAGTGCCTTATCGCTCAAACAGTACTCATAAATACATTTAGAAATCTCATCAGACTCACATGTGAAGTATGCACATTGAAGTGCCATATTTTTGTTTTTTAAAATAAGTAAAATTAAGTAACTCCATTTGAGAGCTATACACATTGATCTAGGCGAGCACGCAGGAACCCTCAGAACGGCGAGTTGATGACAGCCTGGCCAATGGTCACACCATAATAACTTCTGAATCTGTCGTGACGCATATTCTAAAAAAAAGAGAAAAGGACATAAAACTGCATATAATTAAGAAATACCAATGGGGCGATCGTTACATAAAACACCCACAATTTAGACTGAAATCACCACACCTGTTAAAAGCTGATTGGGTTCAGTTTGTATGCACACCGTGCAGTTCAAAGTATTATTCATTGCTTAATCATGTTTTCATTTCAACACTCAAAATAGTTTTAAATGGTTAGATGATCTCTGTTAGTGTAAGGCAGCTTTAAAGACGATGCAAATGGAATATGATCTGCGTAACCGCGCATCAAATGTATTTTTTTTTTTTATTTGGTGTCTATATACAGCGCTGCCTCAAAAGTATTCGCGGAAAAACAAAACGGCGGCGTGATTTCTTTTAGATATTAAATTAAAAAAATTAAAAAATGATTTACCTTTAAAATTCTTCGTTTGTTCACTAACTTGAGTTATCGCCCGTACACTTGTTACATGACAAATCACCAGACCAGATGAAGTATCAATGTTGTCGTCTGCTATTTTTATGAATCGGTGTTTTCCAACGTGGCACGTAAGTCGAAAGAAATTAGTATTGAGCTGAAACATCTGGTTTTTGATTTAAAACGGGAGGGACACAGGAATTGTGACATTGAGAGATTGTTAAATGTACCAGTGTCAACAATTCGATCTATCTGGCAGAAGTTTTGCACGACGGGAAATGTGGAAAATTTGCCCCGTTCCGGGAGACCTCCAAAAGTTACCAAACGAGCGGAGAGTAGACTTTTGAGCTCAGTAAAAAAAAATCGTGAAAGAACATTACGGGACATAACACAGGATTTCAATGTTGGAAGTGCAGTAAATGTTCACCACAAGACTGTCCAAAGGATATTGCACAGGAACAAGGTTTTTAGGCGAGTTGTAAGGAAGAAAATGGTGGTCAGGGAGGTAAACAGACGAAAGCGACTTTCATGGTGTCTTGTAAGGAGAAAATGGTCAGTTCAAAATGAAGGGAAACACGTCATATTCAGTGATGAGTCACAGATTGTGATAGGACAGAATAATCGAGTCTATGTGTGGCGTTCTGTAAATGAAGCTTACCGTCCGGAATGTATGTGTCCCTCATTTCAGAAGCGAGTGACGGTAGTGATATGAGGTTGCATATCTTGGCATGGAGTTGGAACTTTATGTAAAGTAAACGGAAATATAAATGCCGTGAGATATCAAGAAATTCTCGAGAACAATCTTTGGCCCGTTTAAGCCCGTCATTTCTCCAATATAACTTTTCGTTTCCAGGATGGCAATGCCCCTGTACATCGAGCATGACTTATCGAGGAATACAAACGCGATAATAACATTAACTATTTGACCTGGCCTGCCCAGTCACCAGATCTAAACATAATTGAAAATATATGGCTTTGTATTAAAAGAGAACTTCAAATTTCTGCCCGAAACATTAGGACCCCTGATGAACTTTTTAACGCCATCAATGAGCTGTGGACTTCTTATTAACCCCAATGTGTCCAAAATTTGTACAATTCCCTTCCAAGGAGAATACTGGCAGTTATTCGATCCAAAGGTTGCTTGACGAAGTATTAAAGTAAGTCTGTTTATCATTTTCAGTATTTATTCCAGCCTTCAACTTTGAAGCAGAGTTTGTTTACAACGTTCGCTATTTTGTTTTTCCGCGAATTCTTTTGAGGCAGCACTGTACTTCCTGGTTGCAGGAAAAGCACATGACATAGAGCATATAAAAAAAAAAAAAGAAACAAAGAAAAAAATATCAGAGATGAAGAATTTAGTTACTGTTAATAGGGGACGTTTACAATGCATTCTGGGTAAGTTAGACACTTTATATGTTATATATCGAGACATAAAACAACAACAATATCGACTCTATCGGAACCCAGTATATATTTAAAGCCATACAAATTTAAGGTAGTACTTGTTGTATGGAATATTTCTCTCACGATTGTATTTAAAGGGACTGACTCAAAATTTCCCCCCCAAATTTTGCTTTTCACTTTTAATGTTGAAAATCTCCGGTCTCATATATATGTAAAAGGTTTCACAAAAAATTAAGGTTATACAATATGACAAAACCTCAATGTAGAGAGTTTGCTATTTGTCTTGTAAACAAAGAGAGAGGTATGTTATTGTTTACGAAGTTTTCAAAATAAATGGGTATCAATCTAAGTTTATATATATATATATATATATATATATATATATATATATATATATATATATATATATCACATCTCAAGTATTTTAAAGGTAAAATGCCTCATTTGTGTAAAAATTAACATTTCACTGGTTTGTTTGTATCATAAGAAGACTCGAGTCTTTGTTTACATAACACAGAATCAAGGCTAACTCGGGGGGTATTGAAAAGATCTGTAGCCTCACGGGAGGGAACATTTAGTTAGCATTCTCTTATTGCAATGTTACGTCAGATGCTTTGATTGTAACGGACGAACATCACAAATCCTGTATATTTCAATTCTTGCCACTTAATGTTCGGCTGCCGTAATCAGTAAATTCTCATTGGTTTAACATATGATTGAATGAGACGTCTCCAGTTCTTGTGACGTACTACACATATTAACATATACTTTATGCCCAGGGTCGTAATAATGTGGTTTCTTGAACATATGTCGCAACACAGAACCTTCGTTTTAACGGTCATATCCGAAAGATCTGCGACTGCTGAGCGTTTGGCGAAGGGGTAATCAGTGTCCACGGTACATCGTACAAAGGGACTCGAATTCAAGATCTTTCGGTTACGAAACGAATGCTCTAACCACTGAGCCACCGCGACTTGTCTATGATTGGGTTATCAAAACGTACGGTTATAATGGACAGATAATCATTTGTTATGATGTGCTTATCAGGACATGTTCATTTCACTGAACGTCATGAAATTCACCGATTATGAGCTTCCTCTCGACAAGTAAAAGGAAATATCGCCCAGTAGCAATTGTAAACATCGCGGTTATTCCCCATGCAAAACTTTATTTTGACGAATATGCCAAGTATGCTTCGCACGTTTCAGTTTACAAACGTCTACTGTTGAAAATAATTCTAATTTTACTTGTTAGAGCATGGATTCATATATTGCCCCGACTTTAGGTCTTGTAATAATTCACATACACTGTATCGTAGTACTCGAAAATCAGTCAGTATTTGATTTATGTACTTGGGAATCAGTCAATATTTATAGAGTAATCTGTATACATTAATTTCATTCGTGTTGTTATTCCTTTACTCAGTTAAATCAAATAAAAATCGTTAAAAGTAAAATTATTGTTAGTTTCTAAATGAAATTGAAAGTATTTTAAAAAGGTTATAGACTTTGTATGGGAAAATAAGATGACCTCGGATTTTTCGTCGCGAACGGACCTACTAAGCTCGGTCCGTATATGCGCTTAAAATCTCCGTTTTATCATATTTTCCTATACAATGTATATATATATATATATATATATATATATATATATATATATATATATATATTCACTGATATGTTTCTTTTCGATTAATAAGCTTGAGATGTAAAAGTTAATGAAGTCATGTTTTTTTGGTTTTTTTTACACAATCAGCGACCGAGTTTCGTTGACTGCTTGCACTAGAATGTCCTACTTTTACAGCTTTTACATCAGAACGCGATAACACTATAATTTTCTTTTCTTTAACACCTGTCCATCAGGCGATACCAAATTCGAACTGATCTCTGAAACTGTACTGCAAATTTCAAATAAATCCTTGCAAGCATAATGGGGGAAAAATCTGGGAAACGAATGGGACAGACTAAGAAAAAGTAACGGATGAACGGACAGAGAAGAAAACTGTAGTTCTCTTGGTTTTACACATTAGTGAATAATGAAAAGAATATATCGAATTAGCGTGTATTATACGTATCTGCGGCCGCTGATATTTGTCCCTTTGTTGTGAATTATACCATGACTGTTTGTAAAATCACAGTTCATGTTTAATCAAGATTAAATGTACATGATATTGACTATTACAGTTAATTAGGGACATAGTTTGCTTATGCAACGCTCTGAGAATGCTGTTCTATTGTCATTGTTATCTAATAATTCTGCAAAATAACATTGATTTCAACTTCCTGGTCTCTCCTTTCTGGACTAGTATGAATATAGGGTTATATTTCAAGCTGAACTCATCTCTTGCACGAATATCATGGAAGATATGGGGGAAACCCCTCGTAAAGCATGGTATGAAAATTAGAGGGGAATATATGAAAGATATTCAAAAACAGAGAATTGATATTTTAACACAAAAGATGAAGTATTTTAAAACAGAGATTTATGTTATGAGGTGAGCACATCGTATATTTACAGTGTATATCTACAGAGAAGTATATATAATTATTATTACTATTATTATTAGCAAGATTGATTTTATCAGATCAGAAGACGAACGCGTGGTTCAATTATTACGATCGGAAATAACATATTTCCCATCGATATTTCTATAAAATTATAGTGTATAAGTCCAGGATGTTCTATTTTGTTTGACAGATTCATCATTTTTGGTCATCACAAATTTTAGAGTGTTGTGAATTACGAATCACCAAACAACAAACACACGGCGCAGCACTGTTCCCAAAATGACTGTGAATACCATGATGACGCTGCATTTCCTTAGCTGTGTATGGTTTTACCCCATAATCGTTGTTCAGGTATTAAATACAGAATTATGTCTCTGTACTGCACACTTTATTAAATGTGGACAATTTAATGAAATACTGTAAAATTCAATGCAAATATAATTTCATCTCATTCCTCATATTTTGTAAATTTTTTTGATAACGTATATATGTGTTTTCTAAAATCACAATGTTTTGAATGAGATCTAATTTTCTTAGTTTGACTGTATACCAATGTATTTATACAAATCATTCCTTAACTCAAGAAAGTTGTTGGGGCCACGTGAGGACCCTGGTTAGATAGAATAGGTCCTCCGTATCCCCTTGCTTGTCGTAAGAGGCGACTAAATGGGGCGGTCCTTCGGATGAGACCGCAAAAACCGAGGTCCCGTGTCACAGCAGGTGTGGCACGTTAAAGAACCCTTTCTGCTCAAAGGCCCTGAGCGCCGAGCATAGGCCTAAAATTTGCAGCCCTTCACCGTCAATGGTGACGTCTCCATATGAGTGAAAAATTCTCGAGCGGGACGTTAAACAATACATAATCAATCAATCAATGGAACCAACGGTAATAAAGAATATCGATATCCTACAACGATTCAAGTACTTGCAATGAAACTAAATTTATCAACAAAAATACAAAATACATGTGAGATATTGCCTTCTCTTTATGGAACTATAAATTAAATGAACTGTGTGACTTATGCAGGGTAGCACATACAGCGCAACACACACGATTCTACCTGTGAATGGCTGCCCTACAACGAAAGAGAAATGGATAGCGGCGTCTGTAAGGAAGAATTGTTCAGCAATAGGTAGCTTAAATGGCTTGAAATTAGAGTACCACTGTCTTATCAACGAATGGGCAAATGAAACGATAGAAGTTTGTGCCGTGAAAAGAATAATTTTATGTAAGAGTCACTTTTTTCAAAATTCTAATTCTAATTCAATTTATTTCCCGGTGTAATTTCCGTCCTTAAAAATGGCTTTCCGAATTCATGCATGTGTCTTTACTTATCTCATCATGGAAGCTCAATCTGCACGGAATGTCTAGACATCATAAATCCCCCCCCCCCCCCTAACTAAAAAAAATCAAAAAATGTGTACCTGTGTCCATTAGATTAAAATTCTCTCTCTCTCTCTCTCTCTCTCTCTCTCTCTCTCTCTCTGCCAGATCGCGGGGAATTCTGCAAGATCAGTATTTAGTTTTCATTTTGTTTATCTGCGACTTTAACCAACATTGAAAGTTGTAAGTTTTTAATTCAACGGGACGAAGGTCATTCATCGAGGTCACAAATTTTCACAATGGACCATGGCTTCACTCAGGAGTAAGAATGCTGCTTTGTACACGGACATTCTTCCAGCGTCTGTAATCCGGTATCACTGCGCGATGTTCGACTTACCAATGCAATGTTTGTGACACGAGATCTCGTATCCAAGAAATATCCTACTTTTATGACCTCGTATCAATGCTATGTCCGACTTTTATGAACTAGTATCCATGCTATGTCCGACTTTTGTGATGTCGTGTCCATTCTATTTCCGACTTCTATGATTTGGCATTGACTGACGTTTATGATATGGAATGGATAGTATGTCCGACCTCCGTGATCTGGTATTCATAATATGCCTGACGTTAGAGCTATGTACTGTTCCTGTAATCTTAGAATATTCAAATTACTTTGTACATATCTTTCTGCATTTCCATCAACAACTTCTTTCAATCCTGCTATAAAATATGATCCTCTGTACTGAATTTTACACCATAGTAACGTTTCCTTTCTTTGTAGTAGCATCTTTATGCATTGTTATAGTTTCAAATTTGTCAAATTCTTCTTTCAAATGTTTTTACTTACGACACCCATCTCGGTGGTTAAAACTGCATTTAAACTCTTGGATGGTATTTCGTGTTACTTGTAGCTATCCACAAAACACCGTTTGGTTCGTGTAATGATAAGGTAATACTACTATGTAGTAAAGGCTTCATTGGTTTGGCTCTATATGATAGGAATGCGTCTGAGACGTTGAGGGATGTGTGATGTGAGAGTAAAGACATCTGTCAACATTTTAAAAAAAATTTCAACAAGAATAAAATGATATTATGATATCTGAAGGGCAATATATCATTGTGATGAGATTTGTGGATAAAACGCGTGGGTGTAATTTAATCTGAAAATAGTTTTAGTTTAAAATCAAGGGAATGACACTTAAACCCAAAAGATACGGTAATATGACAAATAAAGTAATTTATTTTTAAAAGTAGATAAAAAATCGTAAAAACACATTCTCTTTGTATGTTAAGACGAGATGGCAGCAACGAAAGCAGATATGTTAACAATTCAACAGCTTTCAAGATTTTTGTTTCTTTTTCAGTCGGTAAATGTTCGGAATATAATCACGGAGCAAAAAGAATCCAAAGCAGTGGAATGAAAAACTGCTCCAATTTAATCCCCCCGTGTCCAAAAGTGTACAACTCCACGGACGCCTATATGTGTACGTAGGTTAATCACATCTCTGTGTACATAGGTTAATCACATCTCTGTGTACATAGGTTAACCACATCTCTGTGTACATAGGTTAACCACATCTCTGTGTACATAGGTTAATCACATCTCTGTGTACATAGGTTAACCACATCTCTGTGCACGTAAGTTAATCACATCTCTGTGTACATAGGTTAATCACATCTCTGTGTACATAGGTTAACCACATCTCTGTGTACATAGGTTAATCACATCTCTGTGCACGTAGGTTAATCACATCTCTGTGTACATAGGTTAATCACATCTCTGTGTACGTAGGTTAATCACATCTCTGTGCACGTAGGTTAATCACATCTCTGGAGACGTATGTTAATCACATTTCTGTGTACATAGGTTAATCACATCTCTGTGTACGTAGGTTAATCACATCTCTGTGTACAAAATGTATTCAAAATTAAGTGATTTTCTGCAAGAATCAAATGCAACTCAAATGCATTCTCAATTTGATGAAAGCAACATAGAACTGGAGTTATGAAATTATGAACATGATGTTCTTGCTAGTTTTAGTATATAGTTTGACACAGTCTTGGAAATTTTTCACATTTTCTGAAAAAAAATCACTAAAATCAAATATATTTAGTATGATTGAGAAAAGATGCTGATGACTAAAACACTATAAATATCCGAGACAAATAATGTCCTGATAAACTGATTTGGACTTGATCTACTTTTGAAACAAAAAGGGGCTTTAGTTTTTCTTTATAGCTTTAAAAATTGTGTTGAGGAGATTCAGAAAAGCTGTGGTAATACATATTCCTTTTGCAGATATACCGGTCACAATAGGTCAGTGGAGGAGGGTTCGGTTCCTAACCGGAGGTCGTGAGTTCGAGCCCTGCTCATGCCATGGCCACGTCAAACCTAAGGCGTTACTTTAGGTAGTGATTGTTTCTTCCCCAAACGCTTGGCATTTAGAAGTGAGGATCACGGGTCTTTCGGATATAACCTTAAAACGGAGGTCCCGTGTTGTAGTAGGCGTTGGCATGTTAATGAGCCCTCACTACTACGGCCCTGAGCGCTGGGAATGGGTCTAAATATTTGTGGTACTTCACCTATAGCTGGTGACGTCTCGATATGAGTGACAAAATCTCGACGGAACGTATAACAACCAACCAATCAACCAAACCAAACCAACCAAACCAAACCAACCAAACGCCCTTTTGTAAATATGTCTATTTATTGGGGCCTCCGTGGCCGAGTGGTTAGAGCATCGGGCTCAAAATCACAAAGCCTCTCACCTCTGTCGGCGCGTGTTCGAATCTCGGCCGCGGCGTTATGTGAGCAAGTTTGCCAGTTTACTTGCGGAAGGTCGGTGGTTTCTTCCCAGGTGCATTGTATCTGGGTTCTCTCCTTCACCAACAAAAACTGGACGCCACCAGATAACTGAAAAATTGTTGAATGTGGCAGAAAACAATAAACAAATAATAATAATAATACTATTTATAATACAGATCAAGAATGTTACAAATTTTCGACGACCATGGATGGCTTTTCTGAGTCAACCTATCCCGCTAGTCCTCAGACGGCCGGTCTATCCAGTTTAAAGTTGGTAATGATTGTGACGTCTGTGTAAGTAAATTCGCAGTTGATTTCGTATTAATTAAACTTCCTGGATTGACAATTCTTATGATATATTTTGTGATTGAAATTTACTCGCTGTCTGTGAAGCTTTCATGTTGTCTTCTGACGAAGTAATGGTCAATTTCAACCCACATTACTACAAAGTATTCTTTGGGGAAAAGGGTTCAGGATTGTTCAGTTGAAAGATCATATTGTACTTTCCAAAAGAGAAATCATGAAAAAAATATGAAATAACTATTAAATTAGAAAGATCACGACTTGTGTGAAAGCTTCCTTGTCGCACGAAGATTCAGATTTGTGCAAATCACGAGCACCGAGCCAAAGAAGGAGTCATGATAAAGAGAGGGGGGGGGGGGTTCGAAGATGTTAATAGAAATACATAGGGAGATTCTGTGAAAATCTTCTCCACGAGATCTACAATTCAAGGGTGTTACATTTTTCTTAAATTACTGCTTTAGTCTCTTCACACTATGCACTCAATGGACAGAACACGGCCATTGTTTGATTGATTGAGTGATTATTTTACCTCCCGTTTAGAATTCTCCCACTCATACTGAGACACCACAATCTGTAGGTGAAGTACCACAGATTTAGACCCATTGCTTAGCGCTTTGGACCGTAACAGTAATGTCTCTGTAACGTGCCAACGCCTACCGTGACACGGGACCTCCATTTTCAAGGTTATATCTGTACAATCACATTGACTGCGAGACACTCGCATGCAGAGTGCATTCAAGCTTGATTATACCATCTCCCATCGGGGTCTCGGTGAGGCCAAGATGAGAGTTGGAATTCCAGATAATTTCATAAAGACATAGGTGTGCATTATAATTTTTTTTAATGAAGAACCACAAACGTAAATCCCATTGAGGTAATTTCTGTAGCAGAAAAAAATGTTTTTGGTGTAATGAAACCAGAATTTTGCATTACTAACGAAAACTATTATCAATGCAATGTGGGTGTCTTGAATACAAACTCTGACGTTATTCAGTTTTTAGTAAGAGGTGCATTCATTGCAAAATGATGAACACTTCCAACATAATTGGACCCCGTGGGGGTCCGGGTTAGAATAAATCCTCATTACCCCTTTCTTGTCGTAAGAGGCGACTAAATGGGACGGTCCTTCGGATGAGACCGCAAAAACCGAGGTCCCGTGTCACAGCAGGTGTGGCACGATAAAGATCCCTCTCTGCTCAAAGGACCTGAGCTCCGAGCATAGGCCTAAATTTTGCAGCCCTTCACCGTCAATGGTGACGTCT
Organism: Ostrea denselamellosa; assembly: GCA_024699665.1. Lineage (NCBI taxonomy): Eukaryota > Metazoa > Mollusca > Bivalvia > Ostreida > Ostreidae > Ostrea > Ostrea denselamellosa. The sequence continues at coordinate 2,890,603 of JAMZEH010000103.1, forward strand.
CCATATGAGTGAAAAATTCTCGAGCGGGACGTTAAACAGTATATAATCAATCAATCAATCCAATATAATTGGCTCTTTGCGCGATATTTAAGATAATTACCAAGGCCCATGGACCTCTTACGTGACAATGGACGTACTTTACTTTTATATTTGTAATTTTAAACACTGTCAATTATATTCACAGATGCTTTATAGCAGCAGTACTCGTTATAGCTGGGATTGCTGTGTTTAAGCGGCATTACAAGAGGCGAAGATGCGATCACTCGGGTTAGAATTCATTCTTTAAATTATTAATTAATTAAAAATTATGTATTTCAAAACTCCTGTCACATTTGGTGTTTAATTTTATTGATCAATGTTTAATTTTACTGATTACTGATTAACCTATTGAAGGATACACAAAATTAGCACTTTTAATATGTCTTATCCTTAAACTCGATGTATGACTTAATTACAAATATGGTTATGGAATTATGTGTGCAATTGTTCTCACATATCAGGACACGCATAGGTAGAGAGATGCTGGTACACTCTTTAACAGTGAAAATAAACGTGAACCTTCCGATTTCATTTGAAATGATTACAGTCTTGCAAAACCTTGTTTTAATACAGGGATGTTTATTAAATTAGAAAACATTACTCGCTGTAGATTAAACACCTGCAGACTTTAGTTGATCGGTTTGTTGTATATTGTTTAACGTGCCACTCGAGGATTTTTTTCAGCCACTGTGGGATTTAAATGTGCAGGTGCCAGCACTTTATATTTACGTTAATCGCTTGAAAATATCGTATCCATATTGAGCCACCCTAAACGAGTAGCAGTTCATAAAATATGGAGTTTTATCAAAGGTGTTTTATAACGATGAGTGAAAAATAAGTAACACAGATATTCTTATTATACATTTAGCGCTTCGTGAAAAATATGTCAGCGTTACGCTTTGCAGTTAATATGCTCTCATCTCTTTTTATGAAATGAAGTTTATTCTTTGTATTATCATTTCTGTTGGAATTCCCATCCGTTAAAGAGATGCAGCTCTATCAAGCTTTTTTAAAACACGTATCGATAAAATGATAGAAATCATATCGATACTGACAATATCGAATAATAGTAATGCATTAATTTCAACTGCGCTTTGAGGATCACCCGGAATTCAAAGGTGTCTTCATGCTGATTCGGATATTTTAAATGACGTAATTCAGAACGACGACATTTTACGTTTATTTTTTCAATTTTAGAAATATGTTATTTTCCCATTGTTTATACACTCAACTCTGCAACAAAATCTGAGAAAACTCCGGAAAAATTGTAATTTTATGATTTTTGCGCAAAATGATAAGTAGTGTCTCTTTAAAATAGACAAACTATATTTATCAAGATTTAATGTCCACAACCGCGGCGCATTCATAAGGAAATGACTATCATTACAATTTGTAAAGATATCAAAGGCAAAAATTTGGGAGATGTAAATATTGGGAAATGAATTTCATTTGTTGAAAATGCATTTGCCGTGACCCTTCACGCCGGCAAAGCGTGAAAAATAAGTGCACAACGTGAAGCGTCGCAGTTCATATTCTCGTGCATTTCAAATGAAGTTTATTTTTATATTACAGTTTTAGTTTTTATTTTTCGAAAATCCCAATCGTTGAAATAGACATATTAATAATCATCTATTTTCTGTATTCATATGAGCATTGTTTGCATCCACTACGCGTTCATGAGGAAATGACTATTATAGCAATTCGTAGGGATATCAAAGGCAAAATATATAAAGGAAAATGTAGATATTAAAAGACATATGGTTATCGATAAATAAATCTTACAGATCTTGGATCGCCACTTTCCTACATGAATTTTTTTGGTTCCTAATTCTTTCCTTTTTTTTCTTTAGAGGAAAGCAGTTGGAGGTTGAATGGAATGAACTGCAGTGAATAAATTCTGTCCATTAACTTCATATTCAATGCAAAATATCTTCCGGGTTACTTTTAAATATGTTATTGACGGTCCACAAATCTTGTCTGCCTTGTTTGTCTATATAAACATGTAGATGCATTGATATTGCCGTATCGTATGTCGGGTGCTCGCTGGGGAAGTGTAACTGTTCACTGATTATGTAGACCTGAGCTCAGTCTGTGAAAAGTTATGGGTGTATTTATTGTCCGATTAGCATAATTCACATCTGTGATATTCTATTTTCATTTTTTATAAAGTTATGATTTTATTTGTGTATCGGTCACAGAAAAATGAAGTGTAGTAATATTAAAACTGTTGCAGTAACGTGTATTTACAAAGATATACACAGTAACTATGTACATTACAGGTCAAGGACAGCAATCTATGGTACTAAAATACAACCAACAACTAGCATTTAGGACTAGTTCACTAAAATGAGCCTCAAGTACATAGAAGTACAAATCTTTGTCGTCCACAAATTTGCTTTTTTTGTTTGTTTATTTATTAAAATACCTACCCCATTCAACCATTTTACACTACAAGTTGTTGTGCATGCATGTATGTGTGTATGTTCGAAGTATGATTTTAGTACTAGACTAACATTGTATTTTATGTATTTTATGTATTTTAATTTGCGAGTAGGACAATCATTTATTCGCCCCAAACAAGTAAAGTGTTGTGCGAGGTTGTATCAGCGGTTACATTATCTTTTTCTTTTTTCCTGTTTTGTTGTTGTTGTTGTTTGTTTTGTTTTTGTTTTTGTTTTATTTTATATCCCATGTTCATTCATATATATATATATATATATATATATATATATATATATATATATTGCTTCATTGCTTCTATAGGTACTTTCGCCTTCAATTCAGTAGGCATACCTCTTAACGGTGTACTATTGTTGACATGGTATATAGAAAGGGTTCGGGAACTGATAAAACCAAAATAACAACCAAAAGCTAATTCATTTATGTTTTGGCAACTAGACATTAACTGTATGACACAGTTGTGTTTCTTTTTCTTGAAAACGCACCAAATTTCTTAGATACAGATCATATTCAATATCAAACAATGAGACGTCATATATTCTCTTTATGAAATACGGGAGATAACTATCAGTGTTTCTGCACACTCTGACCACAGTGTTGCAGCACTGTTGGGAAGGAATAACCCTCATGGAGAATTAAAGTGAAGACTTCTTTGGATTTGCATCTGTGGCTCTTGAAGTTACAGGGGTTTCAATAGTCTCGTTCAAAGTCCGCATTTCGCCAAGTCTAAGGTCGGTATAATGATCTTAACCAATGCAACCTGCCCTTGGTTAGAATGTTGCATGGCGTGTTTGATACCAATTGTCAGACCGTTCTTTGCACATTGTTTTCACTCCGTTTACCTGATAAAGAAATAAGGTTCATGACGAGTGTAACCGGTCGACAGGTGATGCTTACTCCTATTAGACATCATGCCTCTGGTATGTCCAGGGGTCTATATTTGCCCTACTCATACTTGTGTATTCTCCATAGGATGTTATCTTCATTTGTTCATTATCGTGAATTAGGAATTCAGAAGCGGGCATATTTTGTCATTTTTGTGTTTTAATGTGCAGTGGCTATTATAATTTATATTGCCCAACTATGTTTATACCGATATAGAATGGAAGCGATGATGATTCATAATGAAACACTATGTGGATTTTTTTTTTATAGAAACGTTACATGTATATCTCGATGACAGACGGAATAATTATATCATGTGCATTTGATTACAGACTATTTATCTTTGTAAGTAACATACAGGAATATATCAGAGTGAAATACACCACAATACAAAATGTTGCGATATACAGAGTGCAAGGTTGAAACAGAAAGTAGGAAACTGTTTCTTCTCTTTTTCATGGGGAAATGTTTGCAACGACTGATTGTGTTTAAGTTCGGATGAATTATTATTTCTTGTCTTCTTAAATATTCATTTCAGGTCAAGCAGTCATGGAATTCTCTATCTACATTTGTGCAATTTCAGATGAAAGAAAGAAATATACACAAAGTTTCATTTTAATTGTTTTTTCTTTTAAGAAATGCGAAGGATACAACATTGGAAACACTTGGCAAAATATAGTTCTTCAAATTTATCATTTATTCCGAAAACAAGAGCAGAATATTTGATCAATTTTCTTTTATTTTCAGCAGTTTTATGACATAAATTCCCGCAATGCACGATAGTTTTAAATCTCCATGCTTTCGCAACTTGTAAATATTTTGTTCTAATTTGAACTTCTTTGTTAGATTATTTATGCTGCCCAGACATGAATCATGTATTCTATTTTGTGAAAAAAAATCGAGTATATATGCTTCTATATCCTTTCGTTATTTTCTATGTAAATATGTATAATATACCATCTATGAATATGTTTAACAAAGGACCATTAGTGTTAATCGATTGTGAAATCATTAATAAATAATTATCACTAGCAGCAGGTCACGAAGAACTGAAATGAGCTCGTCTGATCAGAATGTCGCTGTCTGTTGTTAACGCTGTCGTAAACCTTTCACAATTCTCAACTTTTTTTTTTTTCAAGAACCTAAGACCAATTTCAAACAAATATGATATGGAGTACCCTTGGGTAAATGGGTTTAAAATTGTTTAAATTAAGCACCTTCTTCCCTTCCAAAGGGAGATAACATTCAAGAGAAGGAAACGAATGGGGTAGGGCATTCACAGCTTTTCTCACGATTCTCTGGACCAGGAAAAATGAAAGCTATGTGGAAACTTTCTGACCTTATGAAGATTAAGGTTTGTCCAAATCTTAGTGCCCTATATGTTTGTTATGGCGACACCGGGATATAGAAGTTTTTTCATGGGATATATATAATAGGGGCAATCTTTAAAATAAATCTTATCAGGAACAGGAGGTTCGTGATAAATCATATCAACAAGCAAAATGTATACCATAATCACCACAGGAAACGGAAGTGCTCTATTGACGACCAGGAAGAGAGCAGTTTAATTTTATCTGTGCTTTCTCTTGAATGACTACGGACTGAGAGATTTTGTGGTGTTGAAAATGTTTACCAATGACGGATATCTTCTGTGGTTTCTCTTGTTGATCATTTCAAGGTTTCCTCGTGCCCTAAACATATCTGGATGTAACGGGTATGTGATGCTAACAATGCTTATGTTATCCATCAATTGAAAATATCATCTGTAATTGTTAAAATTTCCTCCACACATTCTAGTGTATGTAAAAATATTAATAACATGGATTTTTGAAATATCCTGATTACAAATTAACTGTAAAGAATGATAAAAAATGTAAATATGATGAAAATAATCGCCGTTATACTTAATAGTATTTCGCAAATTCTTCGGTATTCATAGTGATCTAATTTGCAAAATTACAAAATGTTTTGATGTGAAAATTTAAATCCCCCAAGACCGTAACTATCTGAAAAGAACAAGAGTTTCCTCTTCCTATAGTCTGGTCCGATTTCAGCTAAAAAGAACTTCTAACGGCAAATTATTATTATTTGGTTTAACATAACTTTTTAACCTAATTTGAGTATGCTGAATCTGAAAAAATATGTTGAACTTCATGAAAATGGCGTTAAATAGGTCAAAATGGCGATTCAAAATGGCGGACAGTAATTTTTTTCAAATCGTTTTGAAACGCGCATGTAGAAAAAAAAATGTAAATACTATGATTACAAAATACAATAGCATCGAGAAAAAGATAGAAATAAGCATGCGACCCTAAAAAAGCCATTGCACGAAAGAAAACCCGAATTTTCTCTGTTTTTCCTCAAAATTCAACGTATACTGTTCCTACATTGTTCTTTGCTTGTGACTTTGCACTTACAAAGGTCCATGCACAGCAAATTGTTACGCTTGCACCCACACCTCAATGTTTTACAACCTGTTGTGCAACTACATGCAATCAAGTCTAAACAAGATTCTGGAATTGGGTCTAAAATCATCAGAATAGGCACTAGAATACCTTCATTCAACTTCCATCCCATCTCAGTTGGAGATGGTAATGTGGGGTTACTTATATTTGCTTGTCTCCATACCAGCGCTTGATAATGTGCACGTTTAATGTGCAGATGCAAGGCATCGCTAGTGGGGGGCATGTTTTCGGGGCTCTTGGATTTTCCGAATAAAATGTTCCTAACCGAGTCAGTTGACGACACTGTGCCCTGGTTATACAGCTTGCATACGAACTTTTCACAGTCGACTATTTTCTGTTCAGTTAAATTGCCCTCTCCAAAACCCCCAAGAAGCCCAACATTGTCTTTGTAAACCTTAAATCCAGTTTTTTTGGATATCCCAAAGAAAAAAGAAGTTGTGTCACATCCAGTCAGAGCATGGAATGCTAACAGATTCGTGCACATTTCTGGAGAGGTAAAGGTTTTCTCTACAACAGCATGAATAGGAATGTTCTTGGGCTTTGCAGATGTTCCAGCAACCATCCACAACTGTATATTTATTTCTGAAAAGAAAGATACAAGTAGCAGTAAAACATCAGTATCAGATGCTAGTACAACAACTGAACTGCAAGTGGATTCTTTCGCACAATGTATGGCATGAAGAACTATTCTAGTATCTGCCTCTTCATGTGACGCATGTAGGGCAGATATATCGAGGAATTCGTCATTGCATTTAACGCTATTCTCATCGAGAAACCCACCAGCAGTAACAACAGTTTTCTCTGTGGGTGCACGAAGAATTATCTGCTCAGATAAAAAGGCAGCTAGGTCTTTCTTGTTGTCATTCAAAGACAAAAAAGCTGAAAAGTTATTCGGGAGTGGCACATCCTTATTTTCAATAACCCTTCTAACTGGCTGCTGCCCTTTTGCCCTACGAGAACGAGTGCCCGATTTTATAGATTGTTCCCTGTAACGGTCGAACAGAACATCAACTCTTGAATACATGGCCCCTTTTCTCACCACAGTGGAAACAAACTCATCTGCAAAGTCTCCAAATGTTTTCATGCCATGTGTTTTCATGCTCTGAACTAAAGCCTGGCCATCTATGATCAAAGCTGGTGATTCGCCTACATTTTCGACTCGCGCCCTTACATCAACATCTTGAAGTATGTCTTCTAAAACAACAGATTTGTTTCCAGACTTTAGTGCACCGCTGGTATCCGCTATAGATATCGGCACAGGAAGGAGCTCGTGTTTCAAAATCTGCTCTAAATCAACCTCTCGTCCGGCCTTATATGCAATGACAAATCTCTGCAGTATGTAAATCAAAGACCTCTTGTCCGCCATAAAGAAGATTCAGAAACATGAGGATACTATCTGGGACACAACTTACGGCATCAGCCTCACAAACATTCAAACCCATGTGACCAGGTCTATCTTGCAGGTCTGATCTTAATCTTAGTGCAACATGTACCAGTTCATGAAATGAGTTGTGTGGAGGTTTATAACATGGCATAGTGAGTAATTCGTCATCCATGGTATCTTGGTCATCATGAAACATATCTCCAAAATGAGATTTAGAAAGAATATGGGGCACTAAAAGAGTTTCGCGTTCAGATACTGCTCTATCGAGGGGACGAAGAAACTGGAAGATATTCTGCACCTTGGCTTGCAGATTTTCTTTAAACGTTGATCTACGAGTGATAAAAGACTGTGGCATTTCAGATCCTACCTCTTCTACCAACTTGGAGTACCTGTTCCATGTATCAGAGAGCTGTAAGATTTGGCACTTGCTGGCTGCGTACTCCAGTTCTCGAACAAGAAATATCATGGCCAGATCTTCACATTTTGACTCCTTTTCTGTTTTTTGTGTATCATACTTAAAAGCATTCATGCATTTTAGATGGTACTTACCCTCTGCAGCTATCAGATCGCTAACGTTTCCTAACTTAACACGAAGTATGTTGTCATACTTTGCATTTTTAAGAACCATGTCGCTAACAGAAAATGTTGTAATGTTGAATAGCTTCTGTTTAATTTGTTGTTGACAAAATATGCATAACTCCCAATCTATTGGTGTAGATGCATTTCGCAAAGTTCGGGATGCTGCTGCAGAAGGGTGTGAGCAAGATGACGTAGACGGTACATCATCCTCTGTATCGACGTTGATTGTATCAGATGTGTTTGTAAGCAAACATGCTTTTCTTTCCATTAACTGAATTGGTCTGGGGTGAGTAAATGCACTATAGCATTTCCTATGACATAGAACTCTATCATTCGGACTTAATTTTTCTATTCTGTCAATGGCATCATAGTTCCTGGCATCTTTAACTTTCTTACGACGAGATGCCCTCTCGGTCAACGTTTCGATAGACTTTTTGCTTTTTAATTCTAACGTGTCTGTCTTTTTTTCCTGACATATAACACACAAATCTGTATCTATTTGATAACTTCGCTTAAGTGATCGTTCAGTCATGATTTCTAATCAATAAGTGGTGAGATATGACAAGCCTATAACCTCGGCCATCAGTTTTATACCTTATGTCAGAATCATTTGTTAATTCGATCCTCGATTGTGTCGGTCGCGCTATTGTGAAAACCATTGAACACTGTGTTGAATTTCAAGTGCATTTATATCATAAAGTATGCAATACGTTAACTGAATAATTTGCACAATTAGAAGGAAATAAGCATTAAATATCATATCAAAATGCATATATATACTGTGCGTCAATATGCGGTTGCGAAAAAATGAGTTAATTGGGATCTAATCGTTTTTTTCACAATTTTAATTGTTTAACGAACATTGAACAATTTATTCTATTTTTCAGACACATATAAGTTTAGTACAAGCCTTTAAATTGCTTTAATTTGCAATAAACTTTTTTAAAATAAAGCCATATAGATAATTTTGCAAATTTCAACACCGCCATTTTGAATCGCCATTTTGACCTATTTAACGCCATTTTCATGAAGTTCAACATATTTTTTCGGATTCAGCATACGCAAATTAGGTTAAAAAGTTATGTTGGACCAAATAATAATAATTTGCCGTTAGAACCCATTTCTAGCCTCTTTTTTCAAAATCTGGACCAGACTACTAATCAAATCCTTATCCGTAACAAGAATAAAATGTTTACAGCGATCAGTGATCTATATCTGTGTGCACTGTAAATGATGAATGAAACAAGGCTGTCAAACCAACCTTTACAGTACACATTCCTCTGAAAACACTTTATGCATAATCATTTTGTCCTCATTACTTAGCACGCGATTTAATGTAATGATTTTTTAAAAGGTGTATAGACTGCAAATTATCTCTCTCTCTTTCTCTCTCTCTCTCTCTCTCTCTCTCTCTCTCTCTCTCTCTCTCTCTCTCTCTCTCTCTCTGAGCAGGTGTAGATCCGCGTATACCGACTCCAGCTGAGGGACGACTAGTTAACGCAGCAGTTATTTCATCATATTGAAGATGTACGTTTTGTGTCCATTAAGTCAAAAGCTTTTACCCTTTGTTCAAATTGATAGATAAATCATAAAGTAGGAATTTGATATCAAACCAGGTAATAGCATTATAAAACAGTTTACCTTGAAGACTCCTAGTGGATGCTTTATGAAATGGTTGTTTGTAATAATATTATATCCGGTAGATAAATTCGTTTTAAAAAAGTAATCATCACTAAAAAATACACAGATCGTGACTGAGTGATTGTTTGTTGCTTTCCGCCACACTCAACAATTTCTCAGTTATCTGCTGGCGTCCAGTTTTTTAGATGGAATAGAGAAACCAGATACAATGTACCCAGGAAAAAGACCACTGACCTTCCGAAAGTAAACTGGCAAACTTTCTCACATGTATCGGTGCGAGCGAGAATCGAACTAGCCTCGACTAGAGGTAACACATGTGCGAATACATGCAAACCTTTACATGTAATCTCTTACTCAGCTGACATATACATTAATTATTTTCATTTTTTAGAATTTAACACTCTATTCCAGCTATAATTCCATAAGTCGGTATTTAAAATGCATAAATATGAATTTAAGCATACAACAATTGCTATTATAACATGTTTTTTAATTATTAGAATATAACTTATTTTCAAAAAACATTCTGAAGTAGTGAAAGTAGTGAAACAAGGTTACTGTTTCATATTGTGTAGTGTATTTACTGAATGACGTCAGTAACGTTATAAGAATGGCGTGACGTTACAGTAGGTATATAAAAATAGCATGACTTTAAATGTAAAAATATAAGTCATAGAGATGGAGTACGATCATGAAATTTTATATTCCATATATTCTACCCATTATCTGTCAAATTCTGTAAAAAAAAGTCAAAATGAGTAAAATTTGCGATAAACACATTTTCTCATGGGTGCAATCACACACACACACACACACACACACACACACATATATATATATATATGATTCAACTTCTCAATCATCAACCTCCCGTATCTATGTGGCAGTATTCCATCATCACCTGCATATGGTGTTTATATCTCTTAAGTGATTCGATACGCAAGAGCTTGTTCCGCATATGATCTGTTTTTAAATCGAGGCAGGCTAATGACAAAGAAGTTGGTTTTTTTTTTGTTTTTTGGTTTTTTTGGGGGTTTTTTTTTTATTATTATTTTATTTTTTTTATTTTTTTTATTTTTTTTATTTATTTTTTTTTTTTATAATGACAAAGAAGTTGATGTTACAGGGGTTTGTACAATCTCGTCTAGAGTCAGCATATCACAGATATTATGATAATTCAAAGAACTAGTTTTTTCCGTACAACTTTTCATTAGGTCCAATACTGTCTGACGTGTTTTATACCAATGTTAAGCCGTTTTGGCATTCTGATTCTGACTACGTATTGCTCCGTTTACCTGATCAGGATGTAGGGTTCACGGTGGGTATGACCGGTCGACAGGGGATACTTACTCCTCCTAGGCATCTGATCCCACCCCACTCTGGCGTGTCCAGGGATCCTAATGGAAAGTTGTACTGGCAAACTAGATCGTTATAAATGCAAATTATATATATATATATATATATATATATATATATATATATATATATATATTGTTGATAGTTAGTTTTACATCCTGTTGAGAATTTTTCACTCATATTGAGATGTCACCAGCTGTAGTTGAAGTACCACACAATTAGACCTGCGCTTAGCGCTTAGACCGTAGCAGTGAGGGTTCTGTAATCGCCTATCGTGACACGGGACCACCGTTTTTAAGGTCGTATCCGAAAGTCCCGTGATTCTCACATTTAAATGCCGAGGTTTGACGTGGTCCTGACACGAGCGGGGGCTCGAACTCAAGACCTCCCGGTTACGAAGCGAACGCTCTAACCACTGAGCTACCACACAAACACACAAACACACACACACAAACACACACACACACACACATACAGAAATGATCCATTATAGGCAAACTCGCTGTAAAGTACAAAATTATCCGTTATAGGCAACCTCGCTGTAAACTACGAAATGATCCATTATATGCAACCTCACTGTAAACTACGAAATGATCCATTATACGCAACCTCGCTGTAAACTACGAAATGATCCGTTATAGGCAACCTCACCGTAAGCAGATATATGGCATCCGTGTATAATTATATACACATGTAGGGATTATCCTTTAGGCACTTATAGAATACATAAATGCATGGAGTGATACAACTACTGCAAGTAAATGTGTTATTATATATCTCATTATGAAGTAGCAGAGGAAATGTGAGTTGAACACATTTTTCACTTATCAAACGAAATTATGATTTTGTTGTCCAAGTTGAATAAATGGTCCATATTCCCCTTCTTTGTTTCGACTCTCAATGACTACATAAACAGAATTTAAACTTGCAGCATTCGGACTTTGTTGAGTATTCATGTTTTACACAAAATATTACAAGTCTGTCATTTTGAACTTAAAGTAAAAACAAAAATAGATAGTCAACCAAGGTAATTTTATTCCTCAAAGTAAAATATTGGCAAATATAATGTCTGCCTCAGCTTCTAATTTTATTGAAAGTAACGAGACAGAAGTACTGCTAAACTGGATCCTTAATGTAGCCCGGCAACGATTAAGATGATGAAAGCTAGTTATATTCGTTGTAGAACATGAAAGTCTACATATATTCATTGACTGATTTGTTTAAACTACAGGCAGAGCGGCTGTTGCGAAGGTTTCTACTGGAATGATGACTATGAAAATTGTACAAGTCAGTAAATCCCTTGGAATAAATTTACAATACACAAGCATCAGATTTATTTATTGAATCTAATTTTAAATTTTGATGGCATACATTGTTTCAGAATGTCCTCTTGGGTACATAGGATCAAACTGTTCTACAATGTGTGAATATCCAAACTATGGAGAGGAATGCCAGAACGAATGCAACTGCTCGAGGAAATATTGTCATACGAGTTTTGGCTGTCAACAATTATTTACAACAGGTATATAAAAACTAAATATTTACAATCTGTACACATAAACGAAACATTTACAAGGGTACACATAGACTAACCATTTCCAACACGTTCATATAAAGTAAACATTTAAACTATGTACACATAAACGAAACATTTATGATATGTACACATAAACAAAACATTTATGATATGTACACATAAACAAAACATTTATGATATGTACACATAAACAAAACATTTATGATATGTACACATAAACAAAACATTTATGATATGTACACATAAACTAAACATTTATGAAATGTACACATAAACAAAACATTTATGATATGTACACATAAACAAAACATTTATGATCTGTACACATAAACTAAACATTTATAATATGTTCACATAAACAAAACATTTATGATATGTACACATAAACTAAACATTTATGATCTGTACACATAAACTATACATTTATAATATGTTCACATAAACAAAACATTTATGATATGTACACATAAACTAAACATTTATGATCTGTACACATAAACTAAACATTTATAATATGTTCACATAAACAAAACATTTATGATCTGTACACATAAACTAAACATTTATAAACTTTACACATAAACTATGCATTTATAAACTTTACACATAAACTAAACATTTATGATATGTACACATAAACAAAACATTTATGAAATGTACACATAAACAAAACATTTATAGTATGTTCACATAAGCTATACATTTATAAACTTTACACATAAACTATGCATTTACAACAGGTACACTTAATCTAAACATAGAGTATACATTTACAACATGTTTACTTATTACATACTGTAGATGAAATTGCCTGCAGCAGTAACAGCGTGTTTTAAATGTGTTAAACATACCCATGATTAAATATATTCCTTAGATGAGTCGTTGAAAGATGGAAAGGGAGGCATCAAGAATGGCCACACCTCACTTTCTCAAACAACAGCAGGGCGTGTAACAAGTAATCATAGAGCTGTTTACTCTGAACAAAGAATTGTTAGCTGCAGATGAATCAATCATAAAAGTGTCTGATGATATGTCTGTGTATATAATGAAGCAAAAACGACTAAACGCTTTAGCCTGTGACATGAAACGTTGTTTGTAAACAGATCCAAAATCAAATGCATCTGGTTAAAACGATTGTAATAGATCTACCTGTATTCGACTAGTCAACAATGTTATTTGGACAAAATCTATACAAACATGAAATAAAAATAAAAGACGCGTTAGTGAATTAATACATTATCCCCTATACTTTTGAAGTGTCAATGAATTAATATATTATCACCTTTACTTTCGATGTGTCACTGAATCAATACATGATCACCTTTAATGTAAAACATATACGGTACCTATTTTGATGTACCAGATGCGCATTTCGACAAATGATGTCTCTTCAGTGATGCTCAACTCAAAACATTTTGTAAATCCAAAATACGAACAAACATGGAAGAGCTGAATGAACCAAAATGTGTAATCACCTTTACTTTCGATGCATCAATGAATCAATATATAATCACTTTTACTTTCGATGCCAACATCCACCATTACATATTTCATGAAAAAAAAACACCATCAACTGATATATGTATTTTTATTGCGAGTAGATGTTAAGGGCAAATTAACAACACGACTTTATGACAAACCGAATGATTTCAGCTTCTTCATTGTCAAATGCTATGTATATAGCAATATTCCACCATCACCTATATGTGGATTTTGTCTCTCAATTCAATCGATATGCAAGAGCTTGTTCTGCGTGTGATCAGTTTTAAAATCGAAACAGGCTACTGACAAAATATAATTTATATACTAAAAGTAAACTCGTAGAGAATTCACGAAGGACACTGTTATGTAATCTTGATAGCAAAACAAGCGTTATGTCGTGTTTCAAAACATCGAATGTTTTAAAAGATCTAGATTACACGTTTTACACAACGCTATCTTTATATAATTTGTGTGTTTGTTTGTTTGTCTTTTATTTATAGTCGCCTGAGCAATTTTTAAGCTATCCGGCGACTGTTAATTTGTGTGTGTGTATATATATATATATATATATATATATATATATATATATATGTGTGTGTGTGTGTGTGTGTGTGTGTGTGTGTGTGTGTGTGTGTGTGTGTGTAATGCAGTGTGTATCTTGTATGGACTTCTTAAATTTACGACAGTTTACTGCATCCCATTTCCATTCTTAATAACCGTGCAGCATATGGGAGCGTAGCGAGAATTCCGTCGTTATTGAAAGCAAGTTTTATGACCGGAGATGGTTGAAATTGTCATTGCCTGGGGAATTAATAGTAATGTTTACTGCAAGAGTATACAAGCTGTCCATATATCTTTCCCCTGCCAAAGAAGGAAAATCTTGACGACACAATGACATGATAGCAGATGTTTTGGCAACCTGGTAATGTATTAAATCACAGCATGAGAGTTGAAACAAATGCTTCTAAAACGTTTAATGTTGTGACATTTTTTTCCTTCTTCTTGGACTTTGCCTATACTTGCCTCTATGAAGTCTTAGAAAGACGGAAATCCTGGTGTCCTGTGTTTTGCACGCATTTTATGTGACTTGACCTTAAAATAAATACGGTATTCACTTCTTTCATTGACTCCTTATCTTTTAAATACGTATTTCTTATTGTCCTGATTACATCTGCAAATTGTGATAAAAAGAGAGACGAATGACATTTGATTTATTTTACAATGAAAGTGCTTTTGTAAATTTGATGCACTGAATTTCAAAATTTGAAGTTTTTGTACTTGTTATTTGAGACGTCATAATTAAATACGTGAAAGCTGGTTCTCAAGGTTAAATCCTTAAAAGAAATTGTGATTGAACTTTATCAATGGATTCAAAATATCTTCAATGTAAACTTTTAAAATATTTTTCACTCGTCGACGAAATATTATCAGTGGTTGCTAACTCTCTATTTGTCAATCTCTCTCTCTCTCTCTCTCTCTCTCTCTCTCTCTCTCTCTCATATATATATATATATATATATGTATATATATATATTGATCGATCTATCTATCTATCTATTGATCCATTGATTTGATTGATAATTTCAAAATCATATGGTGGAATTAACCGCATGCGAAAAGTAATGTCAAAATACCTTATCAACCTAATAAATGTTGATTACACTTTGTCGCCATGGGAAGTCATGAAAATGATTGGTATAGGACTTGACGTAACTGATGAAATACTGTGTACACTTTCTCGTCAAAAGGGGAAAAAAAAGAAAAGTATTATTTGTTTATTTTCATCCTTCAGATAAAGAAAAGCAACATTTTTGTCATAAAAAATGTCTCTTGTCCCAGCATTTTCAAATTCAAGTCTACACCTAAAATACACCTCTACTAATCCATCCAAACTTTTTAATTCCATTATATTTAATTGCATACATTTTGTTATCACCTGCATCTTCTTATTCTCCGTCTTCTTTCAACTATTGTGAAGCTGGACATGTCATTACTGATGATGTTGATAGAGTTAGAAATGAGGACCAGAAATCATTTGCTTTAAAAGATCCTAAATTCACAGAACCACGATCTTTCGGTTTTCGACAGAATTCATCTCTATGATGATTTATGTCAAAGATTATGCCAGACAATAGTCTATATATAAAAAAGAACTTAATACCTTATTATAGTAGATGAAAAGTAAAAGAGGAGTATCAAATGTTCGTTTCAGACATATTAAAAATGTGTACCATCAATCCGTCTCTGTTTAGTAAACCGGAAGTGATATACGAATTAGATGAATATGTTTTGGTTCCAGTTGACAACGCTCGTTTGTTTGTTTGTTTATAGCCGCCTGAGCAATTTTTCAGCTATCCGGCGTGACAACGCTCGTAAGAATATTTTTTTATTTATAAGGCTCATTATTACAACCGTATTTTAAATGAAGTTTGCGTTAATTCCACATTTTGTAATCATACTCATAATTAAAGTGCTCTTTCATGGAATTCTCTCACTCTTCAGTTTTAATTATAAACAAATTTAATATCCCAGTCTGTTTTTGTTTGTTTGTTTGTTTGTTTGTTTTTTATTTATAGTCGCCTGTCAATGGGACAGATGAATATGAGTGTCCGTGCCTATATTGGATTCTTAAATTTCACAACAATTCTGACAAAGATACATTACCGGATCCAAAAAATGTTTTACCAAGCCCCTATCTGACATTTTACAGGGGTTGTTTGCAGTCTCGTCTAAAGTCAGCATTTGGGAACTTTTATGGTCGTTATCACGATCAAGTTTGCCAGTACAACTTTCCATCAGGACAAATACTGTCTGATGTGTTTCATACCAATTATTAGGTCGTTCTTGGCACACTGATTCTGACTACTGATTGCTCCGTTTACCTGATAGGGCTGGTGTCAACAGTCGACAAGGGATGCTTACTTCTTCTAGGCACCTGATCCCACCTCTGGTATGACCAGAGGCTCATGTTTTCTCATTTCTCTGGTTTATATTTTGTATAGGAATTACGAGATTGAATACTGTTAATTATTTTAGCATTTTTTTTCCTAACAAAAATATTGGCATCTGCAAATGTGAAACTTCAAACGTGTTATGCCACAGCATATGCCCGAAGGGAAATGAAATATGAATTCTAGAAAATTCTACAGAACTTGTAGAAAATTTGAAATCATAAAACTTTCCTCAAATCAACAGCATCAAATCGTATGACTTTTGTTTTGCGTCTATATTTAAACAGCACAATTCGTGCTCATGGGAATTACAACAGATTGTTTGAAGACCTTGTCAGCTGAGACCAAGTACGTATTGTCAATGACGAACCTCAACATATTTTTAATTCAACTTCAAAGTACTTGTGCATAGAATCAGAGCAATGTTTCGAAAAATAATAATAGCATAATTCATAGTGGTATATTATATACCATGCTAAATGAACACTATTCTTTGATTTTGAACATCATTTTATTCACAAGAGCCTACAGTTGAAATGAATATCAATGAGGGGTACGTCAAAAATGTAGTTTTGTTCACTAGTACCGGGTGTGACCTCCATTAGCAATGATGACGGCGTGAAGTCGACGTGACATTAATTGACAAACATTTCTGATGGTCCTCTGAGGAATATTCTGCCATTTCTCGAACAAGGCTCTCCCTAACTCTTTCGGATTATGAGGCTGAGGCTGGATACACATTTTGATTTATTTTGTGGATATTTTTTTAAACATAAAACCGTGAAAAAATTGCGATCGTGTGATATATCTCCACTATGGAGATATATCTCCACTACACATAAACGTAAGTGCAACCATGGATATCGTTCATGGGGCTCATCTATATGTCGAGTCGATATATCCCAGTGAACTTCAAACAAAAGACACCACAGAGTCTTCCACCTCTGCTTCGCACTTAGATATTTTATTGAAAATAGATGCTGTCGGCAAACTAACAACTCAACTATATGACAAACAGGATGATTTAAATTTCTCCATCAGCAACTTCCCGTATCTGTGTAGCAATATTCCATCATCACCTACATATTATGGTGTTTATATTTCCCAACTGATTCGATACGCATGAGCTTGTTCTTCATATGATCAGTTTTTAAATCGAGGCGGATTCCTGACCAAGAAGTTGATGTTACAGGGGTTCGTACAGTCTCGTCTAAAGTCAGCATTTCGCAAATTTTATGGTCGTTATAATAGTTTTCCATTGCAACTTTCTATTAGGTAAAATGCTGCCTGATGTGTTTCATACCAATTGTTAGGCCGTTGTTGACACACTGATTCTGACTACGGATTGCTCTAATTAACTGATCGAGATGTAGGTCTCATGGCTGGTGTGACCGGTCGATAGGGGATGTTTACTTTTCCTAGGCACCTGATCTCACCTCTTGCATGTCCAAGGGTCTGTGTTTTTCATCTCTCTGATTTGTTTTTTGTTTTTTGTAGAATTTACGAGATTGAATTCTGTTAGTTATCTTATCCTTTTTATCTTAACAGAAATGGCAAATAATAATAATAATAATAATAATAATATTACATGAACATACTGGTATTAAAACTACAAATTTACTAAGTACTGGAAGAACAGAATTCTACAATAATCAAATTTCTAGAAAGCATGTTTTTCAGAAACAATATTTTTAAAATAAAATGTTTCTGATCCCAGGAACGGGACACGGACTCTGCTATCATGTTCCCATCTTCTTTAAGGTTTTATCGATTTTTAAACTCAACTACTATGCATATTGTGCTAATACTACATATGCTATACTAATACTACATATGCTATACTAATACTACATATGCTATGCTAATACTACATATGCTATACTAATACTACATATGCTATACTAATACTACATATGCTATGCTAATACTACATATGCTATACTAATACTACATATGCTATACTAATACTACATATGCTATACTAAAAACTATTTACAAAAATACACCGCTGCATGCAAGACCAAACATAGATAGATTGTAACTTCAGACCCTAGCTATTTCATACCCATTATTAGTCCCTTTTATGTTTGTAAAAATTAACATTTCACCCATATGAAAACTAAGGACGCAGATTTTTCACAATTTTAACAGTTTTGAACAAGATTTAAAAAAAAAATCCAACTCCTATTTACAAGACAAGCATTTTCTTGACATTTTTCTTTCTTTATTTCAAATGTAAGAATGTACAAGCAAGTAGTAGCACTTTTTCTTCATATTTACACAGATGTCTCCTTCTGACTGAACCTCGATCTGAAATGGAGCACTGCTTCTTATTATGGATGGTAAAAGTCACTGCACGGTGGAGGCGGTTGAACTGGCGACAAGCACGGTAACGTGCCTATGACACGTGAAAGGCCAAGCATGTCTCCTTCATCAAGACTGATTCATAATCTGGAATAAAGTGACACTATGTAAACATGTTATGTGTGTTTTATATACTTTTTTATTTGAAAAAAATTACAACTTATCTACATTAGTATTTGAAAAGATGGTTGGATGGAAGCTAACCTAATGGCAGCACATATAGACGTATCTGATTTCAACCATTTCTTTCGTTTTCTGCTCACCCCCAATTGGTTTTCTGCTCAATTGGTTGTGAGCATAAGTCGGGAATAGTTGACCATGAACATCATGCACGTTGTGAATATAGTTGTCCACGCAATCCTAATTTGCACATCACTTCACCATTCCCATCAAGTGCAGCATGCAGCAACCCAGTACAAATGGTTAGTCAAACTCTTAGTCCACTTGGAGAGTTTTTCACAGTCCCTCATTTTGGAGGCTGACACGATCATCTTCAGTCCTATAATAGTACAATGCAGTATAAGAAATATCGCATTTATTAGGCACCAAGTTTGCATATATTATCCACACTGCTTACTAATGTATTAATTTCATGGATTAAACCTGATGATAAAGAATTGTCTCTCAAAAACTACCAATGTTTATCAATTATAAGTGATTTTTGTACAGCCACTGAATAAAGGTTCCATTTTTGTGTCATTTCAAATCACAAAGTACTTCGAGTACTCAATTGAACTAATCACATATGTATGTGATATTCCTTTTGCAACATACCATACATCATAGTAATGTTTAGTCTCTGGCAGTTCTTCCCGTACCCACTTTTGAATTTGGACATGACAATCTGTTATGAGGGTCCCAATCTCCATATTGTTGTTCCTCATTCATTGGACAGTCTGTTTCACACCTTCTTTCCCCATGGCATTGCTGTTTTGCGTCTTGTTGCTATAAAAGCAATTTATATACCCTGGTATATCAAATCTTAGTTATAGCACACACTATACTGATTAATATTCAAATTGATAATAACAAGTTGACAGTTTTGAACTATTTATGTGCAAATAAACAATCTGATTTCTTGGCTTTGTTAGCATTTAAATTTGACATGTATTTAGAACGAAGACTTGATACAACATTTAATTAACCTACGCTAGTTTGATGTCAATGGCAACGCCATCCTGGATGCCAATGGTACTGCAAGATCCTAATTTGACACAGTGACAAGTGAGTCGGCACGGCCGTTGCCTCCTATATCTAAGGCTTGATTCCTCTTTTCTGCATGTCTCAGGTAATCCTGTTGATGCTTCTCCCAAACATGGATAGCCGACTGGTGAGTTGTAAAGGTTCTTCTGTTAATATTAGCAACGCCATTGCATTGTAGGACATGAAGGAACTTTGTGGTAAGGGCAACAGAACAGAGAATGCTAGCCAATGGTACCAGCAGGAATGAAACCAATATACGGCTGACTACACTACTGCCAGGTAAATGAACAAAAGTCACAATTTGCAGTCATCTTCACCATTGGACCAGCCGCATGTTGAATGGAAGCTGTGGCAAATTTGTTAATATCTCTTGCAGGTCTTGAACAACTACAACAGCTTCGATGAGGAAACAGTAAACTTCTTACCTCCAATGGCTTACAGTCTTTATGACTAGCAAGCACAAAATGACATTTCAAATATAAAAAGATCACAGCAATTGAAGAAGTGATTATTTCATATTCCCTATGTACTAGCTATTAGTTACCTTCTGTGTATCCATTGTCCATAAGAAGAGGATGACGGGCTCATAAATGAAAGTGGGATGTGTCTCTGTCTGGGGCCTCTGACCCCTAACTGCTGGATGACCGTGCATCTGGGCAGGATTGGAGGGAATCCCAGGATGGTCCCTCTCATCATATCTGCCTTTACACTGGATTCAAATACGCTGTACTCTGGGTTGAAGATCTACTTGCAGTCCTTCAACAAAAACATTAGATATGTACATCACCTGTCTGAAGTTGCTATTATATAAATATAATTATATATTACATGCAGTCGGTCACTGAATGGATAGGAATCCAATGGAAGATTGATTGATTGGGGGTTTACGCCGAGTTGGCAATATTTCAGCCATTTTACGGCGGTTAAGCAACTGAAATATGTTTGGTTGTGAAAGTTGAAATTTTCCTGACGGACCCCAGTGAGCTTACCCTTTTTCAAAAAGCAATGGCACGATCATTTACGTTTCAAGGGGGGGGGGTGTAACCCTTGACACGGGACACTCTTTAACGTACCATCCGACGGACTTATAAATGTTTAGAAGAAGTCGAAAATGTGAAAAGTTTACGGACAGACTGACGAAGGACTATCAGAAAATCTTTCAGCTTAACTGAGCTAACAAAATAAGTGTATGAATTTCTAATTTGGTTTGTTTAGATCGCACGCATAATGAGTCAAAAAGATGAAAAATACTACTGTAGTATGGAAACAAAAGTAAGGTCATATGTTCCTCGTTCGTATTAGCAGCATCTTGGATCTTCACACTACGTGTCCTAGTAGTTGTTGTCGGACGTGATTTTTTTTTCATTCTCTGCAAACGAACATTATAACATTATTTCTTTTAACATTTGATATCATTAATATAGACATAAAGCCTAATACTTTACTTTTCAGATGAACTACAGGATATTATGTTGGGAATAAAACTTTGCTTACCAAACCATCTAAATATTATTTAGTATTCTAACAATAGGGAGAGGAGGGAGGGCTGTTCGGAGAACAAACTTCTACGATAAGTTTCATAATCCAGTACTTCGGCGCTGACGATTTGGTATAACGGCTGTTGACAAACGTCATAGCAAACAAGAAACATGTCATAATAAAAAAAATAGAGTTAAACTTTCTTGCCCCGTTGAGCAGAGAAGCAACATACCACAATTCTTTGTCCCTTGAGCATATAATACAATATACCACGAAATGGACAAAAAATCATTTACATTTACGATATCGAGAGCCTGTCTATCTATCTATTTACCCAACATACATCGTATTGATTTTTAAAACCCATTTCTCGATTTACCTGTGTTTGCACGTTGTGAGTAGCAATGCACCAATTTTTCAGAGTTTTTTTTTCAAAAACGTGGAAAGGTAATAGAGGAGTTTCTCGCGATAAAACAGCTTTGTTCGTGAAAGGATAGACACCAGTAACAGAAAAATTCAAAACCAAGACTATGCTGCAATAAGCAATGAAATACGCAATCAGGCACGTGGTATGCTGCAAGCAGGCGTTAGTCAGCGTGAGGTTGGAAGGCGTTTTAATGTCCATCCTTGTACAGTTAGCCGGTTGTTGTCACGATTCCATCAGACAGGATCCCTAAATGATCGCCCAAGATGTGGTCAACCGTTTGTGACAACACCACGGGGACAAGCGTTCATACCACAACATCATCTGCACAATAGGTTTGCGGCCGCTGCAACCCCGGTAAGAGAAAGCATTGGACATAATGGTAGGCCTATTCATCCTAGAACCGTTTCCAGAATTTTGAAGCGACATGAGATCCGCTGCACAAGACTTTATAATGGGCTACAGCTTAAACCGAATCACCGACGGTACAGATTGCAATGAGCAAGGCAGCATCTGACTCAACGTCAAAATTGGTGACATGTTGTGTTCCTAGATGAGTTGAGATGTCGAGTGTACCGTCGTTTACATGAACGTTTTGCAGAAAATTGTTTCCTCGAGCGCGACAGGTTTGGAGGGGGAGGCGTCATGGTCTGGGTTGCGATTAACCACAAATTTCGATCACAACTGGCCGTTTCAAATGGAACACTCACTGCTATGAGGTATGTGGACGAAGTAATTTCACGATCGGTGTCTATTTTTAAAAATTCACAAAATAAGCGAAAATGTGTATTTTACTTCCTCGGCTCTTTAACAGGAATATGAAAGTTTTACCTGTTTAGAATTTTAAATTTTATAGGTTTACCAGGAAATGTTTCTACCAAACTAGAACACCATAGAAAACTTGAAGAACGTTTCAGGAAGTTCAATTTGTAATTCATAAACATGATAGATAATTGAAAGATATGAAAACAAAGTCGCGATTCAAATCATTTCCTTCCTGCTTGTGAACAGGCGGAAGCACGCAAAATCTAGTTCACGCCTATGAACACTTTCACTTACATGAAATTAAGATATACATAGGGAAACTGGTATTGAAAGTACATGAAATAGTTTCGTTGGAAAGGATGTACAGTTAAACCACTCCCTAGCAACGGCCACTCTCAATTCCCCGATGGTTTCTCTTACATATTTGTAGTGGAATGAACGGCCATCTGTGTAACGCGGTCAGCGGCCACTCAAATCCTCGCTCAACACGTTAATTACACTGTAATAGGCGGCCATTTTGTCCAATTACGCGGTTTTATCACGAAATATGTTACACGGGTTAATCAACTGTGACCATAGCTGATTGTTTTGAAAACACATTCGCTTGAGTAATTTTAGAATACCGATCTGTTTACACAGGCAAATGTGCCTCACGTGAATTTCACACGGATTTCAAGTGAAAATGTTAACATGAACTTCACGTGAAAAGAGCATCAAATGTGAATTCACACGAAAAATTCACAGAAATTTCACGTGTATTTCATATGAAATTCATACGAATTTTACATGAAATTCACGTGAATGTCATAGCAAATTCACGTTAACTTTGGAATGTTAAATTTACATAAATCTGTTGACATGGATTTCTTGCATATTTTGATACCCAGATTGACAGGTACAGATGAACATGAAAAAAGGAGGAAATCTCCATATTCAATCTGCTGATAATTTATTGATTGAATTTGTTTTCCACTTTGTTCGCATCATTTTCATTGTCTTCTTTCTTTTACTCCGAAAACGAAATGCTTATGCAATAGAAGGATTATTTAATATTGGTCAAAATGATGAAAGGAGTCGTCTACATGATACCTATACAATGTCCACCTTAACTAAACTTGATATGCACGTGAAATTGCATGATGCTAAACTAATCATAGTTGCAAAATTTTCAAAACGATTGCGTTTGAAAGAAAAATTAACTTTTGCAAACATGTACAATTGACACGCCCAATTGTAGTTACACAGTCTATAATAGAAAAAAGTGAGGCAGTTTAAATGACCATGTATTCCTCATTATCTAATTTATAAACATTTATATATATGGCTCTAAATAAAACACATATTCTTCACGTGACATCGATAATTGCCGAAACGATCATGTTTATTTTCAACAAGATTTTTAATTACTTGAACATATTGCATCACATTATGAAACTTTTATATTTATTTCAACATTGGTACATTGATAGAGATTCTGAAATCTCTATTCAATAATATTATCTGAACAATATTATAGTTATTTGAATTGTATGATGTATTAATCTTCAGACCTGTAATGGGTGTAACTACTTTATCAGAACATTTATGTTTATATTAGTCTCATTTACGCGCGCGCGTGCATGTATGTATGTATATATGTATGTATGTATATAAATATGTATGTATATATATATGTATATGTATGTATGTATGTGTGTATGTATATATGTATGTATGTATGTATGCATGTATGTATGTGTGTATGTATATATGTATGTACGTATGTATGCATGTATGTATGTATGTGTGTGTGTGTGTGTGTGTGTGTGTGTGTGTGTGTGTGTGTGTGTGTGTTTCAACTAGGGGGTTGCATTATTAAATAATAATGGTCATTATAAAGTTAAGTAAATAAGTGCCCCCCTTCCCATTTCTAAGGACTTAAATGTACACTGAACATTATAAACTCTATTTCATCTTACCCACTTCCTTTGACCGTTGGACTTTCGCATTCGTTGTAATGCAGACGTCAGACGGCATACTGGAATGTGACGCCACAGTCTCGTGCATGTATATATTCCCGGAATCTGACTTCAGTGTAAAGCTTTTTAAGTACAGTTTCCCATAAAAATCAGACAGACAGTGATAAGTCGACCGCAGGGATTGTTCGAATACTTATATATATATATATATATATATATATATATATATATATATATATATATTATGTGGGATATAGAAAAAATAAATATGTATTTCAATACCGAAGTACCAAGAAGACATGTAGTGTAAATTAACACCAGACCTTTGACCATGTATTGTGGTGCAAAGGCGCTCACGTTCAGCTCATTTATTCTGGGAGCGATTTCTATCAGTACGTTGTCGCTGTCTGTGGCAACCGATTAATGACTGTTTACAGAGGGGGACATAGAATATGTGAATGAAAACCCAACGGTAAATCTTTCTGTGCAAGTCCGGTCCGGGCTGATCTGGTTCTGTATCATCAGTTCTGATTTGGAGGGCAATGCTCGACATTTATGACTATATATATTTTTTTTTTCAAATGACAAGACCACACATTTTCAAAATGCTTATACAAAATGAAGAAGAAAGTTACTATCTACCCGTTTTTGTTGTCATAATGAGTATTTATGATATGTTACCATGGTGACTGATATTGTAGTTAACCAACAGATTTTTAATAGAAAAACATCGCAATTCCCAGACCATGTTTTCGAAACGGCAAAAACTTTCAAGAAAAGTTTCATAATTAAGTAAAGGACATGCTATTGAATGATTTTCATTAAATATTTGAAAGTTTTATTGTGTTCAGAAAACATTCAGTGCAAATTGTGAAAAATTGCGGGAAAATATTACATTTTCATGTTTTAAAGTTTTCATTTACTTGCAAACTATTTGAAAAACAGTTTTCTGTCTCTTTCTAGTAAATATAATATTCATTTATATCTAACATTATCTTGGTTATGTGTTTACATCTCACATGCATCTATGTAAATACTAGAAATTATAAAGTACAGAAATTTGGGCCTGGATCGAAGTCCGATTATCATCAACCCATTTAATTCAATTTTCCTCAGGTGTAAACATAAACAACAAGTATTAGGGCCTATGTTTTACTCTTAGTGGCGAATTTAACTTACAAGTACCTTTTCGCTGGATAGTTTGAAGTGGGTGGGTAATTGATAAATTAAAGGGAATATTTTTACATTTTCATAATCATGGTGATCACAATACACGTACGTTGCAGCAAGACATCGAATACAGAAACTGCAGGAATTTGTGTTCTTAATGGTGTAAAAGTTACCATAAAATGACCCTAGATAATTTTATAAAAATACTGTAGAAAAGGGATTGTTTTCAATGAATTATGGTATCAAAAATAGAAATCAATTCATTTAAATCACAATGTTGTAGTCTTATTACAGGTTGCATTTAGATTTAACAAAAATATAACTGTGTTTTACATAATCACGCAAATACTAGCAATGCTAATTGAAAATGAATCCTTAATTATGCCATCACTGCATTCCATAATCTGTAAGATTGTTTTTAACAGTTGAATCTTGTAAGTTTAGATCCTCTATAAACTATATATATATACACAAATATGACTTAAAAATAAACTTGAAAATTTTATTTTTAAAAGACACCAAACAAGGCATAAAGGAACAAATGGTCAAATACATTTGTAACAAACATATTTATGAATCAGGGGCAGAGTTAGAACAATGTCAATGTCAATGGTTTAGACCCAAGCGTGTACCTTTTCCACCAGAAAGGTGTGGATGAAGAGCCCAAAACTAAAACAAACCAAAAAACCAGACCAATATTTGATCTATCCTATGATATGTTACATAACAAAATTTACATGCATTTTGGTATGTAAATAAAACTTCATTACACAGTTGAAGCCATTGGTATCTATTTTTTTTTCATAAGCTGTTTCCCTTTTGAATTTAAGTACATGGGACTTCCAGCTGAAGTAACTTGAAAATACATCATATAAGAATGCTTTCATGTTTATTTGTCATGATTTATCTCTTCATAAATTTCCAATATTGTGTACAGATTAATTTTCAGACTGTCTTGATGTTCAACAATGAATTTGTGGACTCCTTTGTTTTCCTTTTGTAATATCATCTCATACTTTCACTTGCTTTACCAGAGTTGTGTTGAGCTGGTCCATTTCCCATATGTCACCACTTTCAGTATGTCCTTGGTTTTTGAAAATTGTCCATCCAATTTGATGCATGCAAGTTTGCCACCTCAGAGTCCTATAACAGAATAAGATAGACATCACTTTTTAAGGACACAAAAATACCTTTACCTCTCTCACCTTGATATATATTTCTTTAGTTTTTGAGATAGAATGTACATTTTTATCATAACATTTAATTACAGTACACCCTTCAGAGCCTAGTATTCATATTACATATTTAAATGATAGTGAGAAAGAATAGAAATACTAAAACAGCATAGGAAACTTTTGAAAACGAGAAATGTTTAAAAGAAACCTATATGATATTGAGTAGGTATTTAAAAATATTTTGAATCAGTGACAGGTAGGTTTAGATACAAGATTCAACTTGGGGAGATGACTGTATCAGGTTTTGTGTTTGGGTTTCTAAATATGAGTGACCATTGTTTTCCTATAAAGGGGAATTTTGACTTTGACCTCATCAAAAGGGGTCACGAAGCACTACATTATTTACCAAAGAGGTTTCCAATGCAATCTTTTGTGTAATGATGTTATGACACTTCATGATGCTGGTTTGAAAACTTAAGAGAAATATACATTAGCTAAATATGATGTACACAAATATATTGATTACAAAAATGTACACTCAAGGGCCCAAGCTAAGAATATGACTGAACTGAAACAGACTCGGTTTTAGTCTTATCGATTATGGAGATGATAATCAACATTGATTAATACTAACTGTTTGACAGCAAAATAGCAACTCTAAAACGAAGCCCTCTAAATCCGCGCTTGAAAGATGTACTCCATTGAAATACACTGTATTTAGAACTATATGTACATTGCAAGTTCATGAAAGTGTGATGACAAACTAGAAAATCCCTGATTTTTACCATTGATGGATTACATCACAAGGAATGATTTTTGAAAAGGTACAAATTTGTCATAACTCCCAAACCTTAAATGGCAGATTTTCTGAATCCGCCCTCAAAAACCATTATAACCAAATTTAAATTGGTTAATGTATTTTACCTTGATGTTAATTTTTTCGTGTGAATATACTGCCTTGAAATTCGTGTTCAAATTTTAGTTTGAGTTTCACATTAATAGCTTTCCTTGTGAAGATTTGAAAATGAATAATTATAACTTTTCATGCAAAATTCTTGTTATTTTTTTAAGTAAATTCAACATCAATAATATTTCACGTGAAATTTATGCGAATCCTTCAATGTGAAATTCACGTGAATCACTGTTCACATGATTTTTATTTGAACATGTTAACGTGAATTTCACATGAACTGCTGTTCACGAGAAATTCAGGTGAATATTTTAACGTGAATTTCACATGAACCGCTGTTCACTAGAAATTGAGGTGAATGTTTTAACGTGAATTTCACATGAACCGCTGTTCATGAGAAATTGAGGTGAATATTTTAACGTGAATTTCACGTGAAATTTACGTGAAATTCACATGAAAGGTTCATGTGAATTTTACGTGAACAACAATTCATTTAATTTCACGAGAGCACATTTGTGTACCTGAAGCTATTAAGCATACATATGTTCAAATTGAATATTTTGTATTCTGTTTACAAATTGTTGAAATGGCTTCGCTGAATGTAAAACGGAAAGTTTTAACATTTTGTCTGAAAAAATCAAAGTGATTGGCCTGGATAAAAGTGTATCTTCTCGCAAAAATGTTGGCAGGGCTCAGATAAACAACGTTTTGAAAACAAACCTCTGAATATCTGGAGGATTTTAAAATAATGTGGATCCAGAGAGAACGCAGGGCGACGCATACGGAAAATAAAGAAATAAATGATTTATGCTGGAAATGGTTGAAGGATACAACATCTTCTAGAATAAATGTAACAGGGTCCCTTTTACAGAAAAAACATTGAAATTTGCATGTAATCTGAAAATTGAATCATTTAAGTCATAAAAATGGATGGCTTGATTCGTTTCGTAAAACACATTGCTCATTCTACAATGGCTGGCGAACGGGATGATGTCAATATCAAAACGGTTGGTAATTGGAAATCTAAACTTTCCGAACTTTCAAAAAAATATGAAAGTAGAAATACTTTTAACATGGGCGAAATCGGCTTAATTTTTCGCGATACTTCAAGAAAATCTCTTTTAAGAGAGAAGACTGTGTCGAGAGTAAGCGCTCAATAGAAAGAATCACAGTTGCCCTTTGTGCATCAATGACGGGAAAAAAAATTAAAAACCCCTTCCTATAGGTAAATCCAGGAAGGCTGGGCGCTTTCCAAAAATAAAACCAGAAACACTGCGTGTGACTTACAAATTTAGCTAGAAGACATGAATGAACGCGCATATCATGGAGGAATGGCTACGACAACTAGACAACTCAATGCGTCGCCAGGAACGAGCAATCCTCCTACAACGCCCCATCTCCTCCTGTCATTAAACGTCCAAATGTTGAATTAAAATTTCTTTCCCCGAATACACCATCCAAAACACAAACGATGGATATGGGTATCATACAGGCTATGAAATTAAGAAAAAGACAGGTAATTTTTCTTCTTCTAATATTTAAAGGACTCTATAATACACATCTATCTATAAACCTCGTAATGTTTTATTTATAGAGTGTAATAATTTTATCCCAGGTATATGCAGTAGACCGTAACTTATGTACACAATGAAATTTACCGCTATCTAGATATCTTTTAATGTTATTGTAAGAGGGTCAGCTATAATAAATGAACAAAGAATTTCTGTGTATACATGTTAGATGAAGCACATCAAATAACCTGACATTCTTAAACAAATCACAACCCTGAATGCATTCTTCGGGCTGAACAGTGCTCTGGGAATAAGTCAAAACTACAACAATCCAGAAGTGGTGTTCAAAATCTGGTTTTCTGTGGGAAAACGATAGTGATGATGATTTCGATGATTTCCCGCTTTCAGTTTTAAAACTGGGAAATGATGAGTTTGGCTACGAATTTATTGACTTTTCGGAGATTGATCAAACTCTGGCAACATGTGATAATTCTGTGAAGGACTACGACGGACCAGCTGATGATTTGTTGCGTGTAATGAATTTTGGTGCTAGTAAAAGTGAACGTGATTCAGATTGTGAAGAAAACAAATATTGTTCTGTTATTGATGCACACTTGTATGTTGACAAATTGAAAGACTTTGCTCTATTTCATGGCAACACTAGACTGCTATCATCTCCAATGAATGCAAGGGATTTTTTTTTAAATGACATGCCTTTGAACAAAAACAGACAGAAAACAGTTATGAATAATAAATGTAAAGAATAAAGCATGTAATTTCCTTTCAATCAGTAAAACATGTACATGTATTATTTTCTACATAGGCATTATATATATATATATATATATATATATATATATATATATATATATATATATATACGGACTTTAAAAACACAACACATGTTTATTTAATTTATTCATTGAAAACATTAAATGTAAAACATTTATTGCAAAATTTACCCAACATGCATCGTGTCAATTTTTAAAACCCATCTCTTGATTTACCTGTATCCATACATCTTTATTCTTGCATACAAGTACCCTATATCTACCTTTCTATCCATCCATACATACCTACAAATATATCGTTCTATCCATACATACCTACAAATATATCGTTCTATCCATACATACCTACAAATATATCGTTCTATCCATGCATACCTACAAATATATCGTTCTATCCATACATACCTACAAATATATCGTTCTATCCATACATACCTACAAATATATCGTTCTATCCATACAACCCTACAAATATATCGTTCTATCCATACATACCTACAAATATATCGTTCTATCCATACATACCTACAAATATATCGTTCTATCCATACATACCTACAAATATATCGTTCTATCCATACAACCCTACAAGTACATCTGTATTTCTATCCATCTATTCCTCCATACATACCGGTGTTTGAAATCTAACCACACACACACACACACACACACACATATATATATATATATATATATATATATATATATATATATATATATATATATACATACACAAACACACACACACACATACACACATACACACACAGACACACAATCACACACACACACACACACACACACACACACACACACACACACAGATATATATATATATATATATATATATATATATATATTCAACTATCCATGCTTTTATACAGATTTACATCCACGCATAAGTCCATACAGCAATTTATTCATACAGGCATACCAGGAGAGGTGTAAATATACAGCATATGTAGATAGACTGATTGTCGTATGGTTTGCATTGACCACAAAGTTCATGGACAGATCACGTGAGAGAGCCATTAGGTAAATATTCGTTCGTAGAGGAGTAATTTTGACTGCTCAAACTCTGCATGCATTCATCTGATAAAAAAAAAACATTTCTTTGTATTTTTCAGTCTTTCTCTTCAAATCGTAAGATCGAGAATATAAAGAAATAAAAAAGCTTTGAATTATATTTATTGTCTATTGAAAAACCTGATATCGTCGCCTTTCATTTACAGCTATCCTGAATTAAACAGTTTGGTCTATCGTAGTGTTAATGTTCATTTTGAAAGCAGAAAGACACATCATATGAAACTAGTAATCTGCGCCTGTATCGCGATAACATTAAAATGTCTGATAAACATATCTTCTAATTCACGAACATTTTCACGATAAAAGACAGTGTTTATGTGTCGGCACCATACCGTATAGCGTTTTTTTTTTTTTAGCGAGGTGCTACCTTTGGCTTATTTTAGCGGTTTGACAGTAGTCCGCTAAAATTGTAACCGCTAGATTTGCACAGGTACTCTTACTTAAGTATAGCACTGTACCCAAGAAATATAACTTCATTCATTCGCAGAGGCTTTAGTGAGGCAGGGATTACAAATGTACCAAAAAACTCATGCTGAAGATGAACTTCCCCAATCTTCACTTACTGAAAATTGATGCCACATTAAAACACTACTGATGTCATCAGGCTTACTCATTATCTGAACCTCATTGATATTAACAGATCATTATCAGTCCTTGTATTGATTTTCTGTACATATCTAAGGTAAACTCTCATATTAAGTAATTAATAATCAGGTACTGTACGAAATGCTGTAAAAATCTGTGTGCAAAAAAAAAAAAAAAAAAAAAAAAAAAAAAAAAAAAAAAAAATAAGTATTGGCATACCTGTGACCAGGCAGAACGCCAAATCACCCGCTCAAAACTGTGCTTTTAACCGTTTGTATGCTACCCATTGATTGACAAGAATAAAACATTTTCCATCTATATTTAGATAAACTATAGAACCAAAACAATTCATACATGAATTCATATTGCTTATCTGATTGCTGCAAACATAATGTATAATATTTTTGGAGTTCTATTGTCCTCACAGCTAAAGTCGGAGAGGATGGAATAGTGGTTTTCTATTGTCTGTCCAAATAATTAACCTTGTTTAGCACTTCAGAATTTGGAACCATAAGGCTTATCATATTCTATATATACATTCTTGAGACTAAACTGTTTTGTGACCAACACTGTTCACCTTTTGAACTACGTTTGAGGAAACCAAACATATACAATATGTAATGAGCTATTTAGTGTATGGTTTTCATATATTGTATATAAATATGGATTTTGTTTACATCAAGAGTTTTTATTTAATGCCATAATCTTTGATCTTATGAGTTTAAAACTTTAATCTTCTTCATCAACTATGAATGAAAAAGTGAAGATCAAGAACAGAGATCAATCTTATAGCTCCTATTTGGAATAAAAATAGAATTGGGCAACCAGGGATCCCTGGATTTACCAGAGGCGGGATCATGTGTCTAGGAGGAGTGAGCATTCCCTGACGACGGTCACACACGCCGCGAGCCCTATATATTGATCTGGTAAACGGAGAAATCCGTAGTCAGAATCAGTGTGCCAATGAGATTTAAAAATTAGTATGAAACACGTCAGACAGCATTTGCCCCTATGACAGGTTGTACTGGCAAACTAGATATTCATAACGACCATAGAATTTGCGAAGTACTGACTTTAAACGTGACTGTCGAAATCCTTCTAACATCAAGTTGTTTGTTAGTAGCTTGGTTTTATTTAAAAACTGATCATATGCAGAACAAGCTCTCGTCGTATCGAATCCGTTGAGAAATATATACACCATATGCAGGTGATGATGGAATATATATTGGTATTTGAATATGAAAGGTTGACAATGGAGAAGCTGAAATCATTCCGTTTGTCATCAAATTGATTTGCCGTTAACATCCATTTTCAATTGGATATCGATGCATGAAGCAGATGTAAAGGACTCTGTAGAATCTTTTACTTTATGAATGGCAAGTGATATGGCTCTTATATAGCAGGTGTTTCTTTAGGTGACAAGGGTTTTGATCTTGTGACCTTGGAGTTGTTTGACCTATATTTAGGAAACCTTAACCTAGATAATTCAAGGTAGAGCCTTCACATGTTGTAGATGAATTTCTTACTACCTTTCATATGAGATACTATGTGTTTAGTGTTTGACGTTTGATCCAAATTTCAAAACTTTAACCTTCCTCATAAGTTTTGAATGATGAGCGATAGGGTTCTTAAATTTCATTTTATACTCCTTTTGACAACACCTTTCAATGGTGGCAAATCTTTCGACCTTTTTTATTATTTCCTTGTTGTCACCGCAGACAGTGTTTTATAAACACATCTTATTCCAACAGATAGACATCATGCAGAATATGATTGTGTGCATTTTTTAAAAGTATGTCACTGCTTTCCCATTATCATATTTACAACCAATTACTATTTTCATTTTAGAACTTATTTATTAAAAAGAAATACATTTTTGGTTAGATTCAATTAAATAATTCATGATCGCGACCCCCATAAATTGTTTGAAAATAAGTCAAATTTACCGGTCAACAGGAGACTCTTACTCCAATTAGTCACCAGATCCTGCCCCAGGTATTTCTAGGGCTCCGTTCTCCATTTCATTTTCATTAGAGGAGTTATGAGATTGTTATATTCTCTTTTTCCAATTGGTAATTTAAATTTTTATTCAAAGAAACAAACCTGAGCCACAATATCGTTTCGTGTGATACCGCCGCTTAATCACTGCAAATCCGACGAAGAATACCACTACTGCAAAACTTCTGTTAGTAAGAAAATTCCAAAATGTCACAAAATGTCACAGACATCAAATCCATCAAATTCAAG
The DNA here is from genome assembly GCA_024699665.1 of Ostrea denselamellosa. NCBI lineage: Eukaryota > Metazoa > Mollusca > Bivalvia > Ostreida > Ostreidae > Ostrea > Ostrea denselamellosa. The sequence goes on from JAMZEH010000103.1 coordinate 2,925,050, forward strand.
CAAGTGACTTCTCTCAAAATCTAAATCTAGAAATAATGCATTTCGATATTTCAATGGAAATATTTTTCAAATATATTTCAAATGTGTCTTTATTGAAATATCAAAATACTATTCAAAGATTTATATGTAGGAAATATAAACAATGGTTGTATATTTGTTAATGTGCCGTCGGTGAAGGGCTGCAAAATTTTGGCCTATACTGGGCTCTTATGGCCTTTGAGCATGGGCGGATCTTATCATACCAAACAATGGAGGCCCTCAGCCCAGAAGGAAGCTGTCAACAGTGCAATACACTGCCAGTCAACTACTAAATATCGCTGGGGACCATGGTGCGTATAGTGATATTTAGATAAAAAATAACTCCAACACAATACATCTTTGTGAGAGTCATTAGGACAAAATGTACTCACAAAAAGCCTAAAATGATTTCAGTTTTCAGACCGGATGCCGGATTGGTATGGGGAACATGAGAAGCGTCTGTTGTTTCGGAATGTCCAAGCGTAGTCGTTGTAAAATGGTAACATCCTTGATCTAGATTACAGATACATGCAGAAAATCAATATATATATATATATATATATATATATATAGAGAGAGAGAGAGAGAGAGAGAGAGAGAGAGGTAAATAGATGGATCGATTGATAAATACATAGATAGATAGATAGATATGTAGATGGATGGATGGATAAATAGATAGATAGGTAGATAGATAAATAGATAGATAGATGTATATGTAAATAGATAGACAGACAGATAAATAGATATATAAATAGATAGATAGATAGATGGATGGATAAATAGATAGATGAAATAAATTTCAATTCTTGAGATTTACATTGCAATGGCATCTTAGCCATAACCTATAGCAGATAACATGGATTCTAAAGTAAAATTATAGTCAATGTGAAACGATGACATATTAAATTCTATTACACTGGATGGATGCTACGAACGGTATGCATACGTAATATTCGTTCTTGCGTGCATGCGTATATGACGAAAACATTTTGGAGAAGCATTTCAGCAAAGATGACATGAAACAAGTTACAGACAACCTCTGACAATGAATAGAAATAGTAGAAAAATGTTCCCAGAGGAGTGATTAAACTACATACACATATAGGCGTTCGAGGAGTTATACACTTTTGGACATGGAGGGTGAAAGTTGGAGCAGTTTTTCATTCCACTGCTTTGGATTCTTTTGGCTCCGTGATTATATTCTGCACATTTATTGACTGTAAGATAATAAGAGAATTCAATGGAGCAAATCGAGTATATCAACTGCAGAATAACCTTACGGTAAAAAAGATACAGGCATACTAATGAAAAGACCTTGATCTTACGAGTTTGACCTTGGAGTTTAACCCAAGTTTCAAAACTTTAATCTTCGTCATCAACTATGAATGAAAAAGTGAAGATAAAGAACAGTACTCAATCTCCTATCGAAAATAGAAATCAGAGAGATGGGCAAACACGAGCCCCTGGATATACTAGAGGTGGGATCAGATGCCTAAGACGAGTAAGCATACCCTGTCGACCGGTCATACCCGCCGTGGGTCATGTATCTTGATCAGGTAAACGGAGTAATCCTCAGTCAGAATCAATGCATGACGAAAGGCCTAACAATTCGTGTGAAACACATCTGTTTGCATTTGACCTAATGGAAGGTTGTATTGGCTAACTAGATCGTTATAACGACCATAGAATTTGCGAAATGCCCACTTTAAATGAGACTGTAGAAGCTCCTGTAACATTGAATTGTTTGTCAGTAACTGCTTCGATTTTAAAACTTCATCATATGCAAAACAAGCTTTTGCGTATCGAAGCAATTGAGAGATATAAGCACCATACACAGGTGATAGGGGATATTGCTACCTAGATGAGGGACGTCAATAACCCCTTTTTTCTCATTTCTCAGCTCGTCATTCTTACAGCTTTACAGCTTTAAAATTAATAGTTGCTGAAGTGAAAGGTTAAGTGCCATGTTTTGTAACTTGTTAATTCGTTCATTTTCAAGATCAAATTGCCATGTTTCAATAAGAGCACAATCAGGTGCATCTTATGTAATATTTGCAATATTCCTCCACACCCTAAATTAGTGAATATCTGGGCTTCACGATTGCACGATGGCCGAGTAGACATAGAAGTTCATAGTGAAGACCTTGAAATATTGGGTTTAAGGCATTTATTTTAGAACAAAGAAGGTCTTAGATTAAAACAAATGAAATGACGTTTTAAAATAAGTGTTACTTACATAAAATTAGTCTATTTACTGCGCAAACTTCTATCGTTTCATTGGCCCATTCATTGATAACACAGTGGTACTCTAATTTCAAGCCACTTGAGCTACCTATTGCTGAACAATTCTTTCTTACAGACGCCGCGATCCAATTTTGTCTCGTTGTAGGGCATCTATAAACACGGTGAATTGTGTCGACAGAACTGTATTCTCTTCCCTGTTGAATATACAATTTTGATTTCATAGAGAAAAATTATTCTTGAGGCTGATTGCGTATGAAAGTAAACATCACAATATATCTCAAATATGACGTTGTAATGTTTGTTGATTCTGTTGGCCAGGACTGGAGACCTCTTAATTCTTTATTTTTATTATTTGTTGATGTTTTACATTACCGGAAGATATCTGTTTGAAGGTGTAGCCAATTCACGGTAGTCAGATGTCTACGACAATACATGGATTTTTAACGAGTTGATTTGAATACGAATAAACTGATACAAATATTATTGTATATTTTGGATTGGATGTTACATGAAAAAGTGAAGATAATGAACAGTGATCAATCTCGCATTTGTTTTATCCCAACGTCAACGATGACAAATTAAAGACATTTTAATATCTTCAACAAATGTGAGTCGTGAAAGAACAATAAATTTTACCGCAATAGTGTGGCATGACGAAATAAGGAAAACTAATACAATTGCCGATGCTAGAAACATTTTCATTTCCAATGTGGTAATCGTCAGTGATGATGGTAACCGATGAATCTGTTAGAAATAGTAGAATTACTCATGTATAAGAAGGAATAGTTGAAAATAACGAACAGTAATCAATCTCATAAATCCTAAATGGAATACAAATTAGAGAGTTGGGTTAACACGGACCCATGGATATACCAGAGGTAGGATCAGATACTTAAGAGGAGAAAACATACCGATCGTGAGCCCTATACCTTGATCATGTGAACGGAGTGATCCGTAGTCAGAATCAGTGTGCCAAGAACGGCCTAACAATTGGCATGAAACACGTCAGACACCGTTTGACCCAATAAAAGGATGTATTGGAAAAATAGATCGTTATATGCATATAGAAAAACCTTTATACATGTTTGTGTTAATTACGGGAGATACAATCATTACAAAAAATTCATGACGTCTTTTGCATATGACGTGTTTTCTCTTAATTACTTTTTAAAATGAAACAATTTAAGAAATGTTAAAGTAAAAGCAAAAGTTAACTTTTGTGAAATGGTAATTACGAGTATTCTTTCCATTACGAACGAATATGAAAGTAGTATTGTCGTATCTATAGTATTGTCCGTTTGATTCATAATTTACCATTTTCTAATTTGCAATCAATTTCCTTGATATCAATGTGGTAATAATACCATGTTACAGCAACTATATCGTACAAGAATGCTGCATTTCAACATTATATCATTTAAAAAAAAAACTTACTTCCTTGTTCCTCGTATCTTTACACTACGTACAAATACATTCGTCGTAAAACCTTTAAATGCTTTATATGTAAATTCTCTATTTGAAGTTTTCTAAACAAGGAGGTGGATTTTCGGAGAACTTTAACAAATAAAACTGTCTGAATGTCTGGCACATTGTTTAAATCCCCTTTAAAATAACTACTAACGCAGGTAATTACCCGATGCATGGGTAATATCACAGCAGTTGAAATATCCCATGGAGGTATAATATAAAGATTGATTGATAGCGGTTTTACATCGAGTTGGCAATATGTCTGCCATTTTACAATGACATGGAAGCCATTGAACTATACATTTTAATCACAATGCTTTAACCACTCGGTCACGGTGGTCCCTTATGAGCAAAGGAGTGTTTAAACGAAAGTAAGTCTGTTTATCATTTTCAGTATTTATTTCAGCCTTCAACTTTGAAGCAGAATTTGTTTACAAAGTCCGCCATTTTCTTTTTCCGCGAATACTTTTGAGGCAGCGCAGTACATCCTCCTCAGAACTATTCGCAATTAAATGTTCAATTTACTCACTTACGTACTCTCAAATGTTTGCGTTGATGCTTGATGTTTGATAGATATCTTTTTTTTATTATTGAATTATTTATTTATTTTTATTGATTTGAGATTTATTTTTTCTCTTATCTATGTTTTTCCTTTTTTTTTGGGGGGGGGGGGGTGTATTTCGCTTCTAAAAAACTATCACAAGGACATTATTTATCCTTTCAATATACAAACATCTTCATGTAATGTACATATCTAAATTTATTCACAATGCAAAACTAGGGCGGAACAACAGGAAAATAACTTTTTACCTGTATATGTATTAAATTCTAAGAATTACAAGCCTTCTATTTGTCAGTTAGACGTATATGAAGTACCCTACCTAAAGTAGAAAAAAGAAATATATGTTTTTCGGAAACTAAGAGGTTAGGGCGTTCACCTCGCGCTGAGGGATTCGGATTCTTCCCCGGTAACCGTGTCAAGTTCACGGTACTTAAATGTATCTCTACGTTTTATGAGTTTATTGTAACCCCCGTCCAGGCCCCGGTCTGGATGTGAATAAAGATGAATCCGCAACACATGGAGATGCTTGCATTTGAATGTGATGGCTGTTGAGAACATTATACAAAAAAAACTGTTTACTGTTTAAACTCCTGTTATGATACCACCCTTGGCCGAAAGACCATGATTTAAACAGGGTTGAAGTTTCCAAGATGTTCATGTTTTTCTATTACTATTATTAGTACCTCTTCGTTGAATCCCTTTTAAACAGGGATATGTTGTATTTAGTTTGGTTGAAATTGGTCAACCAATTATGGAGACGTAAAAACAAATTTGTAGCCAGACGGAAATTAAAAGACAATTCATTTACGATTTCAAGCTCATTTGAAGTTTCAGCTTGGGTTTTGTTTATTTCTATATTGTGGAAAGTTAACGGTTTGAAGTTTGGAAATTTCAAAACATATAGACCTGCATCTGGTGAAATAACACCATTTTAGAAGAAAGAAGTGAATAAATTACATGTCGTTCGTTTCGTTATCTTCAAAATTGTGTTACGATACTGTATCAGAGGACACAGGACACGGCTCTTGTAGCTGAAGCAGGAAGTAAGCATGTCCGTACTGCATGGATGTGTCCCACTCCTTATACTGTACATGAGTATTATGTTTCATTTCGCCCATTAAAACACTTTACCTCAGTCCATTGTGTAGGATTGTATTTCATCTAATTGAACATACCAAAAAAAATCTTGAAATATATTTTCAGTGTACAGTAAATACATATAAAACATAGCTATTAAATCAACGATAAACCACTGCATGTAATAAGTGTGTAGCTTTGATAAAAAGAGGGCAAAACTACTGGAGTAATTTCTCCCATGCTTGTCTACTTTGTCTACTTAGAATTATGATTACAAAGAGAAAGGTGAGTATTTGACTGCATTAATAAACGTACATGGACACTTACGCGAAAAAATATAGTTATAAGTAGAAATGTATAATGATATGCCGTGTTTCTTAATGAAGTAATATAAAATAATAGTATTTTTTCATATATGGAAACAATATTCATAACGGGTGTGTCTTTGTGGCGGTAAAATTTTTACTTGTATGACAGACAAATATATGTGGCAGATAAATGTAATATTTGTTTTCTTAAATGACGGGTGAGTATTGTATTTTTATTGTAAATTTAACCATTTCTACTTCTGTTCTTACTGCTAAATATTCCTGAAAACACGGTTTGAAGTATGTGCAATACTCTCACTAATATCATTCATCATAAAATTAGAACCTTAATATTCTGCAGAAATGCATTGAATGAAAGCTATCCTTGTATACTTTTGATTCAGATTGTTATCTGAAAGGAAGACATTTTCTTACTTCAGCTACTAAATCTGAGGATCACTCCACAACAATAATACAGATAACAAGATACAAAGGGCATTCACATGGTGTTCATCGGTTCTACTGTTAAATAAAAAGGTAGATATAACGAACAATGATCAATGTAAGAAATGCAAAATTAATATTTGGACAAACATGGACTCCTGGATATACCATAGGTAGATATAGGTACCTAGGAGGAGTAAGCATCCCCTGTCAACCTGTCACACCCACCATGAGCCCTGTATCTTGTTCAGGTAAACGCAGCTATCCGAAGTAAATTAAAATCAGATTGCAAAGATTGAAACATGTCAGACAGCATTTTACCCAGTGTATTGGTAAATTAAATCATGATGACGTCAGTACCCTTTGCGAAGTTTTGCTTTAAATGAGATTTTTGAAACTCCTGTAACTCCCAACTATTTGTCAGTAACCTGTCTCGATTTAAAAACATACGTAGATCAAACCCTTGTGTATCACATAAACATCATTTGCACGCGATGGTGAAATACAGCTACATAAATATGGGTCTGTGTCTGTCTCTGTGTGTGTGTGATTGTGTGTGTGTGTGTGTGTGTGTGTGTGCTACTATTACGCATGTAGTACTATTTCCTATGTGTATTTACCAATTTTTGGTGTTTTTTTTAATATCTCCGTATACCGTTGAATAATGGTGAGGAGATTTGATAAATAAATGAAAGTAGAGATCACATTACTTGATCACCTTATAACACATTTTAGAGTGATGATCTTTGGAGTAATTATCAGTTCTATTTTTATTTTACATGTGTGGGGAAGGTTTATTTCTAATTTAATTCACGTGGGGATGTGGTGGTGAGAATAAGATCTAAAGATCGAAAAGGAGGAAGTCTCGGTATCGCGAATCGTTTCGGTATATCATACATAAAAATAGTTACTACAAATATATTTTCATTCAAACACTTCCGAATAGTCCTGTTTGGTGGGTCTATTTTTAATTCACATTGAGGTTTCACATGGGTGGGAGTGAGTCTATATTTTAATTCTTATATGGGATAGGGTGGGGATATAAGATCTATATGTGTTATCCTCACTTTATATTTTTATTGCGATTCTCATTTTATTATAGTTCAGAACATGAATCAAAATGCACATTTTGCAAACCGCCATGGGTGAACACGTCAAACACTTCTGAAGATTTAATGAAGTTTTAAAACATCCCATAGATATTCTGAAAAACTGCTTACCAAACCATTTAATTTATTCGGTTGTATCATTTCAATTTTTCAATCATTGTCACATTCACAGTTTTTTTTCATACTATAGACTGCTGCAAACCTGTACTAAAAACCGAGGTCATAGCAGATGTGGCATAATTAAGATCCCTCAAAGGCCCTGAACGCCGAGCATAGGCCTAAATTTTGCAGCCCTTCACCGGCAATGGTGACGTCTGAATATGAGTGAAAAATCCTCGAGCCGGAAGTTAAATAATAAATAATCAATCAACCATATATTACACTTTTGTTCCAAAATAGACGCGGAAAAGAATATAAGGTGCAGTCGATTAGACACCAACACTTCTATCTGCCTCAGTAAATGTTCTGTACCAGGAAATATCATGATACGTTAAGTGAATACAGTGAGGGGAATCCTTTGATTACTTTAGTCGATAGTGATGTGCTACAAAAGAAAACTGTGTTGTGGTCTTCTAGATCTAGATATGTACTTCTGGATATCAATTATTGGTTTACCGGGGGTGCTTAATATGTCCGCCTGCAATGGGTATGTATATTTTCCAGTAATGCATTATTAATATATTATCTCGTTAATATGGAAATAACGTGAACAAGTGAAAGTGACAAAAAGTGATCAATCTGATAAATCTTGTAATATAAAACATAAACGCTACCCATTTTGAGGCACCAGATGCACATTTCGACAAATAATGTCTCTACAGTGATGCTCAAGTCAAAATTATTGGAAATCCCAAATACGGACAGACTAGAAAGGTCTGAACGATAAAAAAATATTAAATAGTGGAGCCAAATCCTGCTAAAGATCAGAGCTATGCATGAGGAAGATAATCTTTAATTTTCAAATGAATTGCTCAATTTTATCACAGAAAATTTTTATCCGTATTTCATGCTAGTATCGAAGTACTTAGCAAAGGATACAAAACAAAAGAGAAGAGCAAACACGGACTCCTGGACATACCAGAGGTGGGTCAGATTTCTAGGGCAGAGTAAGCATCCGCTATCGACCGGTCGCACCTGCCGTCACGGTAGCGTACGCCGATTAAAATGCCTTCCACTATCACGAAAGGGGTCTTCCGAGTGTTGTAATTCCACCCAAGACCGTAACGCTCACCCCACCGAAATGGCGGCACTGAATAACGCAGGCCTCAATGTAATGTTCTCCAAACACTGCCGTCACTTTGTCGAGATTTCCTCTCGAGTTGAAATCTCGACTCGTTCGTGGACAGAACTTCCGCCCGTGGTCGAGTGGTTATAGCATCGCGCTCAAAAGCACAAGGTTTCTCACCCCTAGTCGGCGCAGGTTCTATTCTCGCTCGCGCCGATATATGTGAGAAAGTATGTCAGTTTACTTTCGGAAGGTTGAAGATCTCTTCCTGGGTACATTGTACCTGGGTTCTCTCTTCCACTAATAAACACCGGACGCCACCGACTAAAACATTGTTGAGTATGGCGGAAAGCAACAAACAATCAACCAATCCGTTGTTGAAATAACGATGCCTTCTACACCACGTTAACCTCTTGTTGATAATGATAATTTTATTGCATGCAAAAATTGCCGGGTTCCATTTTCATTTAGAAAATGTACAAGTTGCAAATTGTTCCGTTTTCAGTGATATGTTTCCTATTTTCCAACTGTTGTTCACAATACCATGAACTTTGCAATGAATGTTTTAACATATATAGTTGCACAGCATATTCTGTTTTCAGCGATTTATTTTCCTGTAGTTTACGAAATAAACAGGCATTTATAGTTCCTTGAGGGTGTAAAAATAGATATATTAACTTGTTTGCAGCATATTCCGCATTAGTGATCTATTTTCCTGTACCATTCGGATTAAACAGCCATTCCCAATTCCTTGAAAAATAAATATCTTTATTCCGATTATCCACAATACAAAATAGTAAACTCCATTTGTATCTTGTCGGAACTTCACAACACGTTGTCATTTCCTCATACAGAATGCGACACACTTCACGAGTGCCAACCTGGGTCTTCCATTGGGGGAGATATCAGAATGGAATTTTTCCTGTAGTGAATACTTGACTGATCAGGGTTTTGCAGGAATCTGATTATGCATGCACGTATACACTGAACATCTGTATGGATATCATAATATTGCGTGCACAATTCAAAATATCTAGATATTACATACATGTACAATGTTGATCGGAAATTTACATTTCAGTGAAAGTACGGGTATTGCATGCGCAATCAAAAGTTGACAGTTGATCACACACACACACACACACACACACACACACACATTTGAAAGGGAATATATAAATGAAAATATAGTGCACCTTTCAAGATATGTTGTCTCGTTGGGAACCACATAATTATTTACGGTCTCTTGTATACCTTGATTGAACGAGAGAGAGAGAGAGAGAGAGAGAGAGAGAGAGAGAGAGAGAGAGAGAGAGAGAGAGAGAGAGAGAGAGAGAGAGTCTTTGATGTACAATATCATTTCAGAGAATAAAAGAAAACTAATCACTAATCACTGATATATATGTAAGCTTTCAAGCATTCTTAGATGTATTTTGGATTAACAGTATACGGTAGTGGGAACTTACAGGAGTTTTATCGATGTTTAATTTAAATGCATTAGGGATTCTAACACAATTATATCAATTTGGGATTAGACCGAAGATTTTCAATTGTAAATCACTGTAAAATCTATCAAACTGCAGGAAATTCTAATTATTACAATTCTTTCTTGATATTGTGGGAAACATTTTGAAATTGCTTTAAAATTCTTAACAAGCGAGAGAAAAAAAAAAGAATCTGGGAAACCTCTATCCAAATCACAAAATCCTAAATCATAGGAGTGGGGGGGGGGGGGGGGGGATTTAAAGGTCCAAATCACAAAATCCTAAATCATAGGAGGAGGGGGGGGGGGGGGGGGGGGGTAAAGGTTGATTCACCACAGGATTCCTTCAATTCACAGCTTCACATATCAACTACCTTTCATTGCAAATTTAAAAAAAAATGATAAGAGGGGGGGGGGGGGGATCAATCGAATTTTGCATGTAGAAAATACGTACTTTGTATCCTCAATTAACGAAAAAAAAAAATAAATTGTCAAAAAAGTGTGTGTATGTGTGACCAGGCTTCCTGCCTATTCCCGGCGCTCCTGTATACCTTGACAGTGTCAACACCGTGTGGAAATAAAAGTATATGTTTTATCTAAATCAGTACCACGGTATATAAACCCGAAGTGTAAATCATATAATGTTTTCCAGGCTTTGTGAGTCTGACCATTGAAATATTGAGACCACTAACCAATGAATAAAATTGCATACCCTTGTTTTGTGTTAATCCCACGTACGCGTTATTTTGACGTTGTATTATATCAAAACCCCTTACTTATTTATGAATACTAATATCGGATGAAATACAACAATTGAAATTTACGTGTACAGCTGTATGTCTACTTTTCACTATTTACAAAACATAAAATGTTTCTGATTTGCACATAAACAGGAATGTAATCATTATGGCACGTTACAGAAATGTATGCTATCAGGAATGTAATCATTATGGCACGTTACAGAAACGTATGCTATCAGGAATGTAATCATTATGGCACGTTACAGAAACGTATGCTATCAGGAATGTAATCATTATGGCACGTTACAGAAACGTATGCTATCAGGAATGTAATCATTATGGCACGTTACAGAAACGTATGCTATCAGGAATGTAATCATTATGGCACGTTACAGAAACGTATGCTATCAGGAATGTAATCATTATGGCACGTTACAGAAACGTATGCTATCAGGAATGTAATCATTATGGCACGTTACAGAAACGTATGCTATCAGGAATGTAATCATTATGGCACGTTACAGAAACGTATGCTGTCAGGAATGTAATCATTATGGCACGTTACAGAAACGTATGCTATCAGGAATGTAATCATTATGGCACGTTACAGAAACGTATGCTATCAGGAATGTAATCATTATGGCACGTTACAGAAACGTATGCTATCAGGAATGTAATCATTATGGCACGTTACAGAAACGTATGCTATCAGAAATGTAATCATTATGGCACGTTACAGAAACGTATGCTATCAGGAATGTAATCATTATGGCACGTTACAGAAACGTATGCTGTCAGGAATGTAATCATTATGGCACGTTACAGAAACGTATGCTATCAGGAATGTAATCATTATGGCACGTTACAGAAACGTATGCTATCAGAAATGTAATCATTATGGCACGTTACAGAAACGTATGCTATCAGGAATGTAATCATTATGGCACGTTACAGAAACGTATGCTATCAGGAATGTAATCATTATGGCACGTTACAGAAACGTATGCTATCAGGAATGTAATCATTATGGCACGTTACAGAAACGTATGCTATCAGGAATGTAATCATTATGGCACGTTACAGAAATGTATGCTGTCAGGAATGTAATCATTATGGCACGTTACAGAAATGTATGCTATCAGGAATGTAATCATTATGGCACGTTACAGAAATGTATGCTGTCAGGAATGTAATCATTATGGCACGTTACAGAAACGTATGCTATCAGGAATGTAATCATTATGGCACGTTACAGAAATGTATGCTGTCAGGAATGTAATCATTATGGCACGTTACAGAAACGTATGCTATCAGGAATGTAATCATTATGGCACGTTACAGAAATGTATGCTATCAGGAATGTAATCATTATGGCACGTTACAGAAATGTATGCTATCAGGAATGAAATCATTATGGCACGTTACAGAAACGTATGCTATCAGGAATGTAATCATTATGGCACGTTACAGAAACGTATGCTATCGTTCAGCAATACATGCATGAGATTATTCTGGATATTTATATATTCATGAATGAAGTTTGCTCGCTTAAAAATAATTTTTGGTCGTTATGCATTTTTTATTTTGTGAAATGGTTTACCATTCCTTACCTGTGTAAATGAAAAAAAAGTGTGTAGTTATACACCATACAATCTATATACATGAATAGCAATGCAAATTGTATTAACCAGACAAGTATCGACGTCGTTCGTCGTTTTTCAAAAGGGGAAATTGGTTTCTCAAATTAAAAAAAATATATACAAGGAGGAGGGATAAACGATGCAAAGCGTTTGGCCCAATGTTCAAAATCCTTATTCGTAGGGTGCGGTTAGAGTCCTCAGCTATGATCCTCCTCTCCCCGAAAAAAAATTATCCAATTTTCAGTTTCTTAATTCCTAGGGGAAGGGGTCTTTCCCTATTATATCAGAATTCTCTTAATTTACTACTACTATTAGGGGCCTCCGTGGCCTAGTGGTTAGAACATTGCGCTCAAAATCTCAATGACTCTCATCTCTAGTCGGCGCGGGTTCGATCCTCGCTCGCGCCAATATATGTGAGAAAATTTGCCAGTTTACTTTCAGAAGGTCGGTGGTCTCTTCCACTACTACTGTTAAAAAATGGGGGTGTCCCTCCCCTGATTCTACGTGCATGACAAGGACGCAAAAAAAAAGATAAACTATATGATTACATTTTGCATTAGTACAATTTGGGTCGAGTTCAAAGCAGAATGTAATAGCGAAAATAACATAGATATACACATGTAACATCTATTGAGGGCCAAATTTGTATACACCCAAGTAATGGAAGATATCATTCATTTATTATATCATTTATTTCGAATTATTCCATAGATGATTATTGATTGATTATATATTGTTTAACGTCCCGCTCGAGAATTTTTCACTCATATGGAGACGTTTGCATAGATGAATGAAAGACATCTGCATTATCAATTAATGAAAATAATACTTAATTACCGTTCTTTTTTATGGAATTAACGATATATGAGATCAATTATTACATTTTACGCAAAATGTAACAGACATGAAATTTATCTACAAGTGTCTATCTTCCCGAGTAATAGATCATTTGGGTTTTAATGTGCACGTGGTATTTATTATTATTATTATTATTTTAAATGCAATACTTGATATAAATTTCGTTTATTGAATTATGCGTCATTAAATTTTGTGTAGAAATAAACGCAAAATGTAATGATTAAGCTATTTACATTTTTCGTGATTACAATTTGCGATTCTGCGTGCCCTTTTTATGAATTGATAACAATAGTAGATTTCATACCTATTTTACCATGAAATATTTTCTTTTTATATAAACTGGGACATCTAAAATATTGTGAGGAATTTATAAACATTGAATATGAACATTTCGTCGATCTTATTTTTTTTCTAATAGCAGTACCAACTGTTATATGTGTACCGTCAAGTCCTTTGTGCGTTACGGGCATAACGTATTTATAGATAGGAAGTGTGAATTATAATCTTAGATACAAAAGAAAGATGGTATAGTTTATATATTCTGCATATTCTGGATACCTACGCATCACAGTAGCCATGTTTACAGGGAACCTCTCAATAAACGACAAACTAAAAATGCTCCGTTGAAAAGTAATTGAGAAATAAATAACATAAGATCAGCGTTTCGGTGAATTTTCATGGCGAGTATACATGTCATGTGCACAAGTTATAATAGTAATTAAGTATTTGCATTTGGCTTTAAGAGATTGTGAATAATGAATGATATGAATTTTATGTCCCTTGCTTATTTCATTTTATCAATGGATAATTGATTAAATATTCCTCCGCGTTTATTGTATAATTTTGATATCATTACTGCAACTATCCAAACATGTATGTAAAGAAAATCTTTTTATTCTAAATGTATTTATTCGAAACTGTTAGAATGCTTTATTGATGTACACTATTTTTATTGTAATATTTGAGCGCGGCACTGCGTTGTAATTCTTGATTTTACTTGTTTTTGATATCATACACGTGACTATCAGAGATGTACGCGTTACCCGTCGAGACTGCCCGCACAGGTAAATGAGAAACACCGATATAAAGTGATAATTCTACTATAGTTATTAATTCATGTCAGCTTTAATTTTGAATAAGCTTAATATCTAGAGATTATAGAACTCGAACGCTAAAATTTACAGTGTATTTGAAAAGGAAGAATTTTTTTTTTAAATATCTAAATCTTTGGAGTTGCAAACACTTCTTATAAAATTTGTCATACGCGTTTTGGTGCGTAGTTTTTAATTTTTCCTAGTTATGTCATAGAAAACATTAAAAGCATATAAAATATAATAGAGAGCTTATGAAAAAATATATGTGTCAACGCAAAAGTATATGAATATACATTTAAACATACTCTACATTTGTGAAGAAACAGTCCTGACATGCTCAAACATGTTAATACAGACGTTATAAAATATTCATGTGTGTGCCTTAATAACGCTAGTAGTTTGCTATGACTTTATGCTGAGTGAAAATTGATTTTAATTATATATATTCTTTTTTTAATAAACTGTTCAATGCCTTTGTCATAGACACTTAGAAATATACGCATAACAGAAATACTTATGGTAGCTAATGTAGATACATCTGGCAAGAGACTTAGGATCAACAATGAACTTAAAAGTTTCCACAGGGTCTTCCACATCTGCTTCGTATTTGGATATTTTATTGAAATAGATGCTGATGGTAAACTGGCAGCTCAATTTTATGACAAACGGAATGATTTTAATTTCTCCATATTCAACTTCCCTTATCTATGTAGCAAAGTCCCATTGCCACCTACATATGGTGTTTACATTCCTCAATGATTCGATATGTAAGAGCTTGTTCTGCATATGATCAGTTTTTAAATCGAGACGAGCTGCTGACAAACAAGTTGATGTTACAAAGGTAATTACAGTCTCGTCTAAGGTCAGCAAATCATGTGGTCGTTATTAAGATCTAGTTTGCCAGTACAACCTTCTATTAGGTCAAATGCTAGCTGACGTGTTTCATACCAATTTTTGGGCCGTTCCTGGCACACCGTTTACCTTCCCAAGATATAGGGCTCACGGTGAGTGTTACCGGTCGGCAGGGGATGCTTACTCCTCCTAGGCACCTAATCCCACCTCTAGTATGTACAGGGGTCTGTGTTTGCCCATCTCTGATTTGTATTTTCTGTAGGAATTACGAGATTAAGTACGGTTATCTTAACGTTTTCACCTTCTAATTATTTGCAATTTTAATACTACGTATTGAAGTTAGCTCCTGAGCTTTTGAGCAGGGTGCTATATTTTTGTATTTGCTGATTCGTTGCTGACACCATTTGTGCAGATATATTACACATCTATTACTGAACCCTATGCAGTTGAAAAAAATGTGCCAATTCAAAGTCTGAAAGGGTTTAGTTGGTACTCTGTTTTGTGGAGGAAGGTTTGTTTGATCAAAAAGTTCTAAATCTGAATGATTTTATAATTTCTCTATCATCAAACATATCGTCAATATTTAAATCCCAAAAGGCGTATTTCAGTTTTATAATTCATGATACAAGTATCTGAGATGTGGGACTAATTCAGATGGTGTGTTCTATTAATTTGATTGATATATTTTTCGAAAGAGAACACCAACTCTTAAAAACGTCTAGAATTCATTATTTTTGCCAAGAATTTAAAAATTTGATGTCGAACCCTCATTTTACATTTAAAGACATGACTTTGAAATTGATGAGAAATTTAAGAAATTGACATTACTCCTAACATGTTTTATATTCTCAAATTACATACCATGAATTTTTCCGTATATCAAATGCAAAAAAGTTAATTATGTATACATAATTAAGTAGTATTAATTCTTTTTATACATATTTTGTTAGAAGACATGGTTATGCATCTATTTCATGTAATGATTTTTTTTTTTGGCTTATGTTATGTTGACAACAACAGACAAAGGGATAACTTTTGATTAAATTTTAAGTGGAAAAAAGTCAATTTTAAAACCAAGCATTGCGACCCCATTTTTTCTCTTTGATTTCCTAATTCTCCTTAAAAAAAAAAATTAAAACAAAAAATACACTTCCTCAAAATTGGCATTACTCTAAATCTCAGGTGCAAACACCGTTAATACTCCGGTAGAACTTGGTGTGATTACTAACCAATCTGGTTTCAATTACCATTCTTTTTAGTTTCAACATAAAGGCCTAGGTAAATCTAGATGACAGATTTTTTTGACAGTGTATATTGCAATATAATAATGAAACTGACAGCAAAGCTGTTGAAATACTGGAGGATATGCCGTTGTTGTGACCGAATATTGAAAGATTCAACCACACTACATGATGCAAAAGTAAACTTAAGAAAGTAAACAGTGATCAATTTTACAAATCCTATAAAAAATACAAAATCAAGAGAAGAGGAAATGCCATGTAAATTCTTCATGTTCAATTGTTTGCAGAACTTAAATATTTCCTTACTTTAGACGTCTATGAGGGTATAATATTATTAATAGCGTACAGAATTCACTAGCACATTCGAACTGTCCATATGTTATTAATACCTTGTTTTTAAAATGTTGCTACAAGAGGATCCTTAAATATCTGATTGATATTTTTCAAAAAGGGCTTTTTTTTCAGTGTCTATAGCAATAAATGCTAGTATGATAAATATACAATATGTAGTACTACATAGAGGATTGATCTCCCATGACTTGTGGTTGGATATGATTATTATCCAAAAAGTCGTGTTTCCTATCCCTGAACTTAAATAATTATCATATCAAACCACAAACCATCGGATTTTTTGATCACACATCTTATCCTTACAGGCTATTCAATATGCATTTCAAAATATTTTCTTTAGTTTACTTTACCCCGAACTACATTCGTAACACTACGCTGCTATAAATAGTTCGTTGAGACATACAAAGAGAAACGCATATTGACTTTCAAGATCTGAAATTTCTAAGAGTTCATTCTTAAATGAGAAATAAATTAGTTTACGATGTTTACTCGTAACATAAATTGTATGATTATTCAAAAAAAAATGTCAGTCATCCGAAGTGTGTCACAGATGATGCGCGATCTTTTTTTATTGTTGGATTTGTCATTCTTGTTCTCGCATGCGCGACAATTGATTGATTCATTGTTTGTTTTTCGTCCCGCCGAGAATTTTTCACTCATATTGAGACGTCACCAGATGTATGCTTAGCGCTCAGGGCCGTAGCAGTGAGGGTTCATTTACGTGCCAACGCCTACCGTGACACGGGACCTCCGTTTTTAAGGTCATATCTGAAAGACCCGTGATTCTCACTTCGAAATGCCGAGCGTTTGGCGAAGGAGCAATCACTACCAATTTTTATGTCTTAGGTTTGACACAGCCATGGCACGAGCGGGGCTCGAACATATGACCTCCCGGTTGCGATGCGAACACTCTAACCACTAAGCTACCGTGACCGGTCGACAATTGATTTTCCATCATATATAGCACCATGCAGGGAATTATGTGTGCTCCTGCGACATTGACGGTCATGTGATGTCCAGTGTTAAATGGGTTTGTGTTTCCTGCAGCTGTATCTGTGATGGATTTGTTTCGTGTTGAGTTGGATGTGGGGGATCCGATGCCCGTTTGGTGCGTTGAGTTGGATAATCGGTATCCATTAAATAAGGAGCATATTTGCGATAATAAATCTTAGTGTGTTCGGTTAATAATGGGAACCATCGATTTATCTAAGACTCACAAAAAAAAAAAAAAAATAAATAAAAAAAAAAATTAAAAAATAATAATAATAATAAAACGTTCCCCGTGGGGACCCGGGTTGTTAGAATAGATAATCAGTACCCCTTGCTTGTCGTAAGAGGCGACTAAATGGGGCGGTCCTTCGGATGAGATCGTAAAAACCGAGGTCCCGTGTCGCAGCAGGTGAGGCACGTAAAAGTTCCCTCCCTACCCAAAGGCCATAAACGCCGAGCATAGGCCTAAATTTGCAGCCCTTCACCGGCAATGGTGACGTCTCCATATGAGTGAAAGATTCTCGAACGGGACGTTAAACAATATATAATCAATTAATCAATCAAAAAAATACGTTGTACGTCATTCAATTCTGACCAGTGGGGAGGGAGTCAAATAAGACGGTTTTCATTTTGTGTTTCATGAAATGGTTTCAATTACTTCATGTCACGCACCGTTTTCAATGTATATTTGTTTTCTTCATCATTAAGACAATTTCGACGTCATCTTCGATGATCAGGGATCGTCTGCATCGCTGCAGACTGTTTCACTTTTTCCAGACGATAACTGGAAATGAAATCCTGTCTGTTCATTCCATCTGAACTTCATCCATAAATTCATCGTTTTCAAATTCTGAAGATTTTACAACACAGGTGCCACTTCTATAAATTCTTAAAACTTAGTTACTTGGAATTCTGTCACCTTAATTCATTTCCTATAAACATATATTTGTATTTTAGATATATCCCGTGGCATAGGGATACAAAGTGTGGACATGGGAAAATATTGTATGAGAGATATGAAGGGGATAAATATGTGATAAAATGTGTTATAGGATATGGTAATGGATATGCTTTTTTTTCAGTCTTCGATTTTAATTGTGTTTGATTAGAATTAATTACCTTAAAGTTTTTACTTCTATCTTGTGCAACTTTCACCATCTCTCTTTATTCACGGCGGATGTGATCGGTCGACAAGAGATGCTTACTCCTCCTAGGCACCTGATCTTACCTCTGGCATATCCAATGGTCCGTACTTGCCTATAACTAATCTTAATGTTTGTATTTCGTGTATGAGATTGAGCACTGTTCGTTTTATTCACCCTTTCATTCATTCAACAAACCTGTTGCAACATTAGTGTAATATTGAAGTGGTCTGTATGCACCGTGTGTGTACTGCAAACACAAATGATGTGAGGTATGCATTTACTTCACATAAATGTCGACTACAAGTTTGCAATAATGTTTGCTGTACTTTCGCACCAATAATTGCTGTAGTATCGCCGCAACTACGCAAAAATGGGTCCATTTTTTTTTTTTTTTTTTTTTTTTTTTTTTTTAACTGGATGTACATAGCTAAAATAGTTTAATATCAAGACATGATAAATTGTTTGTCGCACGCCTAGTACATATATGTGACATTTGATGGTTGAAAGAAATGTTCTGTTTAGAGCAATATTACCAGTGACCACTTCATCACTATTATAAATTTGTTTACTGCAACGAAAATCTTCAAGGTTATCCATCCATAAACTCGGTCTTACAGTATCGTAAGGATATCTGGAAATACAATTCGTTAAATAGAACATGAAAGTCTACATATATTCATTGACCGATGTGTTTAAACTACAGGAACAGCGGCTGTTGCGAAGGTTTCTACTGGAATAAAGACTCTGAGAATTGCACAAGTCAGTAAATCCCTTGGAATAAATTTACAATACACAAGCATCAGATTTATTTATTGAATTTAGTTTTAAATTTTGATAGCATATATTGTTGCAGAATGTCCTCTTGGGTACATAGGATCAAACTGTTCTACAATGTGTGAATATCCAAACTATGGAGAGGGATGCCAGAACGAATGCAACTGCTCGTGGAAATATTGTCATACGAGTTTTGGCTGTCAACAATTATTTACAACAGGTATATAAAAACTAAATAGGGTCCTCCTTGGCCGAGTGTTTAGAGCATTGCACTCAAAATCACAAGGCCTATCACCTCTAGTCGGCGCGGGTTCGATTCTCGTTCGCGCCGATATGCGACAATGTTTGCCAGTTTACTTTCGGAAGGTCGGTGGTCTCGTCCCGGGTACATTGTATCTGGGTTCTCTCCTACACCCACAAAACATGGACGCCAGCAGATAACTGAAAAATTGTTGAGTGTGGCGGAAAACAACAAACAATCAATCAATATGAAAACTAAACATCTACAAATAACATTTATAACATTTACACATAAACTAAATATTTACAACTGGTACACGTAAACTAAACATTTATAACAGTTACACGTAAACTAAATATTTATAACAGTTACACGTAAACTACATATTTACAACAGTTACACATAAGCTACATATTTACAACAGATACACATAAGCTACATATTTACAACGGGTACAGTTAATAAGAAAGTAAAATTTGATAGAAAGATGGTTATTGGTGTTGGTAGTTCAGTGATTGAAAGTTCACTCCATAAGTATGAGGTTCTTGAGTTCGAACCCCGCTCCTGCCATGGCTGCGTCAAACCCTGACACAACTCTACATTGGTAGTGATTGCTCCTTCGTCAAATGATCTGCATTTAGAAATGAGAATCACAGGTTTTTCAGGTAGGATCTTTAAATCTGAGTGCTTATGGGTTCCATCTTTTTGAAAAATCATGACCTTAAAAATGGTGGACCCGCGTCTCGGCAGGTGTTGGAACAGCCATGGCCCTGAGCGCAAAGCATAGGTCAAATTTTGTGGTACTTTACCTACATCTGGTGACGTCTCCATGCGAGTGAAAAATGTTGGAAAGGACAAAAGTATTATGATCTAGATATACCAAAAGCATGCATATGACAAAATATATTCCTAAGATGATTCGTTCATTGTATCGGTGGACATTTTTTATAATTAAACATTCAACATTGTATCCGGTATATGTAACTTTACACAATTTCTTTTTCAATTTAGATGCTTACACATTCATTGAAGAATCTGAGAATGTGACAACGTATCGTTTCAACAACAACTCTGCCAATGACACGAAATCGCCCAAGTCCTCCAGTTTCAACAATATAATATCTGTGATCATTCCTATTCTATTAACAATTTGCATGGTAGTGTGTGGTCTATATATTGGTGATCGATTAAGGAAATGCATCACGAAGAGACATTTAACGCTCCATACAGATGAGCATCAAAATGCAAACCACTACGAAGAAATTCCCGATGAACTTGTTCTGAATTGTAAAAGGCCGGGAATGCAAGAATTCACGACCGGTGAATAATACGTTGCATCGTTATTCATCTATTACACGAACCTGTATGAGGCCAAGGAGGAGTGATCAATTTTTGTTTGTTTTTTGGTTGTTTTTTTTTTGTATGTAAATACTGATTGTATACTAGTTATATTTTACACGTGTGTACCGCACTGAATTGGGGTATAGTGGCTTTTTCATAAATGACTCCCTACTTATTTAAATTCTTTTATTTTCATATCATCACGATTTGTATAGTGAAGGCAGGATACATAATACTATAGAATCATGGAGCATGTCATGTAACGTGGATTGGTTTTGGTGTTATATCAGAGATTAGCATATACCTAATAACTATCTACCTTTATCAATATTGTGTTAGTAATAAACCAACCATGATTGATTGTAATTTTCTCACACATAACATGCATGGTAGAGAAAGTAGTGAGTTTTCTTTAAATTACTGATTCGATACGCAAGAGCTTGTTGGCTTATGACCAGCTTTTAAATCAAAACAGGCTACTGACAAACTAGTTGGTGTTACAGGGGTTTGTATAGTTTAGTCTAAAGTCAATATTTCGCAAATTCTATTGTCGTTATATAACGATCTAGTTTACCAATACAACCTTCCATTACATCAGAAAGCCGCCCGCGTGGCGCAGTGGTTAGAGCGTCGGACTCAAAGATCTGATGATCCTTGAGTCGGGGGTTCGAATCCCACTGTGGGACGTGGGTGCCGGTCTTTCGGATGAGACCGTATAAACCGAGGTCCCGTGTCGCAGTAGGTGTGGCACGATAAAGATCCCTCCCTGCTCAAAGGCCCTGAGTGCCGAGCATAGGCCTAAATTTGCAGCCCTGTCACCGGTAATGGTGACAGCCGCCGGATAGCTGAAAAATTGCTCAGGCGGCTATAAACAAACAAAAAACAAACAAACAAACATTACATCAGAAGCTGTCTGACGTGTTTCATGCCAATTGTTCGGTCGTTGTAGGCCAATTGATTCTGACTGTGGATTACTCCGTTTACCTGCTATATAGGTATAAGGCTTACGGCGGGTGTGATCGGTCGACAGGTGATGCTTACTCCTCCTAGGAATTTTCTAAAGGAATTACGAGGTTTAGAACTGTGGTCCTTTTCACAAAAAATCTTACGATTAAAATGAAAATTTCAAAACACCGTAATTTCTTTCAAATTATTCACCCATATATTTCTGAATGAGAAAAACTAAATATATACATAAGTGATAAAACTGGCATTCTTAGTCAGGGCATAGTTGACTCAGTTGAATATAAGGCAGGGGTATAATTTTTATGAATTAGAGAAAGAAAGGAATAGAAAGATAGGAGTGCCTCAGGAGCAATTTCCTTATTTTAGGTTCTTTAGTCTGGTCCAGATTTTGAAAAAAGAGGCTAGAAATGGGTTCTAACGGCAAATTATTATTATTTGGTCCAACATAACTTTTTAACCTAATTTGCGTATGCTGAATCCGAAAAAATATGTTGAACTTCATGAAAATGGCGTTAAATAGGTCAAAATGGCGGTTCAAAATGGCGGTGTTGAAATTTGCAAAATTATCTATATGGCTTTATTTTAAAAAAGTTTATTGCAAATTAAAGCAATTTAAAGGCTTGTACTAAACTTATATGTGTCTGAAAAATAGAATAAATTGTTCAATGTTCGTTAAACAATTAAAATTGTGAAAAAAACGATTAGATCCCAATTAACTCATTTTTTCGCAACCGCATATTGACGCACAGTATATATATGCATTTTGATATGATATTTAATGCTTATTTCCTTCTAATTGTGCAAATTATTCAGTTAACGTATTGCATACTTTATGATATAAATGCACTTGAAATTCAACACAGTGTTCAATGGTTTTCACAATAGCGCGACCGACACAATCGAGGATCGAATTAACAAATGATTCTGACATAAGGTATAAAACTGATGGCCGAGGTTATAGGCTTGTCATATCTCACCACTCATTGATTAGAAATCATGACTGAACGATCACTTAAGCGAAGTTATCAAATAGATACAGATTTGTGTGTTATATGTCAGGAAAAAAAGACAGACACGTTAGAATTAAAAAGCAAAAAGTCTATCGAAACGTTGACCGAGAGGGCATCTCGTCGTAAGAAAGTTAAAGATGCCAGGAACTATGATGCCATTGACAGAATAGAAAAATTAAGTCCGAATGATAGAGTTCTATGTCATAGGAAATGCTATAGTGCATTTACTCACCCCAGACCAATTCAGTTAATGGAAAGAAAAGCATGTTTGCTTACAAACACATCTGATACAATCAACGTCGATACAGAGGATGATGTACCGTCTACGTCATCTTGCTCACACCCTTCTGCAGCAGCATCCCGAACTTTGCGAAATGCATCTACACCAATAGATTGGGAGTTATGCATATTTTATCAACAACAAATTAAACAGAAGCTATTCAACATTACAACATTTTCTGTTAGCGACATGGTTCTTAAAAATGCAAAGTATGACAACATACTTCGTGTTAAGTTAGGAAACGTTAGCGATTTGATAGCTGCAGAGGGTAAGTACCATCTAAAATGCATGAATGCTTTTAAGTATGATACACAAAAAACAGAAAAGGAGTCAAAATGTGAAGATCTGGCCATGATATTTCTTGTTCGAGAACTGGAGTACGCAGCCAGCAAGTGCCAAATCTTACAGCTCTCTGATACATGCAACAGGTACTCCAAGTTGGTAGAAGAGGTAGGATCTGAAATGCCACAGTCTTTTATCACTCGTAGATCAACGTTTAAAGAAAATCTGCAAGCCAAGGTGCAGAATATCTTCCAGTTTCTTCGTCCCCTCGATAGAGCAGTATCTGAACGCGAAACTCTTTTAGTGCCCCATATTCTTTCTAAATCTCATTTTGGAGATATGTTTCATGATGACCAAGATACCATGGATGACGAATTACTCACTATGCCATGTTATAAACCTCCACACAACTCATTTCATGAACTGGTACATGTTGCACTAAGATTAAGATCAGACCTGCAAGATAGACCTGGTCACATGGGTTTGAATGTTTGTGAGGCTGATGCCGTAAGTTGTGTCCCAGATAGTATCCTCATGTTTCTGAATCTTCTTTATGGCGGACAAGAGGTCTTTGATTGTACTGATGGCAATGACAATCCAGATTGCATCAGACAGAAGAAAATAGTGAGCGTAGCTCAGGATATTGTGTATGGGGTAAGTAATGGAAAAAAGTGGACTCCAAAGCATATTGGCCTTGCATGCACCTTGCATCAAATGACAAGGTCAAAACAGCTGTTAAACTTGTTTAATAGTGCTGGTCACACCCTGAGTTATAAAGATGTTCTGCGTGTTGACACTGGGCTTGCAGAGGAAAGCCTTCAGTCTATGGACGAAAGGACTGGACATTTCCTTCCCTCGAATTTAAAGCCAAGCGTTTTCACACACTTTACAGCTGACAATATTGATATTAGTGATTCAACACTGGATGGCAAGGAAACATTCCATGCAACGCAGATAGCATGTTGGCAACGAGGGTCGGGAAATGACATTAACCTTCAGCACATAAGTCCATCTTCAAATGAGACATTGAAGGTACCTCCTCAGATGGACAGTATTGTCATTTCCCCAATAGTAGAAGGAAAATCACAACCTCACTATCCCAGACCAGTTACGTTAGATATCTTCCAACCTTCTGACTCAGAGAATCAATTGTCCTCTCAAGAGTTTGCTAATGAATTGGCGTTTCATTTGCACAGACATAAGCAGAAAGTCCCAGCTAGTTGGTCAGGACATAATCAGTCTGTCAGTAGTAAAAACCCGGATCTCACACTTGTTGGTTACATACCTATTGTACAAGCACCTGCTCATGAAATGGATACACTTAACACAGTTGTCCAGAAATGCATGCACATATCTGAGCATCTTGGTCAACGTCATACAGTTATCACAGTTGATCAAGCTTTGTACTTTAAGTTGATGGATTTAAAATGGTCAGTTCCTGAGTATAGAGACAGGCTTGTTCCAAGAATGGGTGGCTTACATATAGCTATGAATTTCATGAAATGTATAGGAGATCATATGAGAGGTTCTGGTTTGCATGAACTGTGGATGGAATGCGAGTTATTAGGACCTGTGGCTGCTGAAAATGTATTAGGTGGAAAGCACTACAGTCGTGGCATGAGAGCCCATAAAATTACTGCTCAAGCAATCTGGAAGATTTTACTGCCAGACTTTGTGTTATTTGTATCTACCAAAAATGTTGATCATTCGCAAACATTGAATGGCATCATGACTGAACAGCAAGACATACTTTCTAGCATTGACCAACTGCAAAATCCTGTTTTCAAAGAGTATTTTTCAAGTTTCAGACAGGAAATTGACAACCCAAATGTCCTGTTTTGGTGGTCATATTTGGACATGGTTTCTATCCTTTTAATGTTTACAAAGTCAGAAAGAGATGGGCTTTGGGATTTATATTTGAAGTCTTTCCGTTCAATGCTCCCATGGTTCTTCCGATATGACCATACAAATTATGCTAGGTGGGGTAGTGTGTATCTTGCTGATTGCCACCAATTGCCTATTGAAGTACTATCAGAGTTTCAGGATGGAAATTTTGTCGTCAAGAGAAGTGCTGGAACTTTCAATCAAGTTGACCCAGACCAAAGTCAAGAATGGCTAAACGCCACGGGTAAGAAAGGTGGTGGAATTGTAGGAATTACTAGGACTCCATCTGCTCTCAGTAGGTGGTCCCTTTCCTACAATCTGAGATCTCATATAAGTCTTCTTACAAAGGTGATGTACGATGTGAATCCAGATGACATTCTCACACACAAGGACGCATCAAAGAGTCGACAAGTTACTGATGCAGTGTATGAGGATTCGCTCGTTGATGCAATGAAAAGGTTTAGAGTATTTGACCTTTTGTACGAAAGAGATCAACTGATCAATATAGTTACAATAGACAAAGCTACAGATATGATCAAGGAGTCCTTACTTTCTGCAGCAAATTTGGGACAGATATCATTAGAGAATTTCGTAAAAGATCGTCTGATACCAAACATAGAAACAAGTAGTTTACAAGTTCCTTTGAGAAGTGTTCTGAAAAAAAGCTGCTCATTAACATTTGACTCCTTATACAAGGTACAAGTTGTACCAAAAGCTGTGGAAAAGAAAAAAATTCTAAAGGCAGATCGGAACATACTGCAGAGACTTGTCATTGCATATAAGGCCGGACGAGAGGTTGATTTAGAGCAGATTTTGAAACACGAGCTCCTTCCTGTGCCGATATCTATAGCGGATACCAGCGGTGCACTAAAGTCTGGAAACAAATCTGTTGTTTTAGAAGACATACTTCAAGATGTTGATGTAAGGGCGCGAGTCGAAAATGTAGGCGAATCACCAGCTTTGATCATAGATGGCCAGGCTTTAGTTCAGAGCATGAAAACACATGGCATGAAAACATTTGGAGACTTTGCAGATGAGTTTGTTTCCACTGTGGTGAGAAAAGGGGCCATGTATTCAAGAGTTGATGTTCTGTTCGACCGTTACAGGGAACAATCTATAAAATCGGGCACTCGTTCTCGTAGGGCAAAAGGGCAGCAGCCAGTTAGAAGGGTTATTGAAAATAAGGATGTGCCACTCCCGAATAACTTTTCAGCTTTTTTGTCTTTGAATGACAACAAGAAAGACCTAGCTGCCTTTTTATCTGAGCAGATAATTCTTCATGCACCCACAGAGAAAACTGTTGTTACTGCTGGTGGGTTTCTCGATGAGAATAGCGTTAAATGCAATGACGAATTCCTCGATATATCTGCCCTACATGCGTCACATGAAGAGGCAGATACTAGAATAGTTCTTCATGCCATACATTGTGCGAAAGAATCCACTTGCAGTTCAGTTGTTGTACTAGCATCTGATACTGATGTTTTACTGCTACTTGTATCTTTCTTTTCAGAAATAAATATACAGTTGTGGATGGTTGCTGGAACATCTGCAAAGCCCAAGAACATTCCTATTCATGCTGTTGTAGAGAAAACCTTTACCTCTCCAGAAATGTGCACGAATCTGTTAGCATTCCATGCTCTGACTGGATGTGACACAACTTCTTTTTTCTTTGGGATATCCAAAAAAACTGGATTTAAGGTTTACAAAGACAATGTTGGGCTTCTTGGGGGTTTTGGAGAGGGCAATTTAACTGAACAGAAAATAGTCGACTGTGAAAAGTTCGTATGCAAGCTGTATAACCAGGGCACAGTGTCGTCAACTGACTCGGTTAGGAACATTTTATTCGGAAAATCCAAGAGCCCCGAAAACATGCCCCCCACTAGCGATGCCTTGCATCTGCACATTAAACGTGCACATTATCAAGCGCTGGTATGGAGACAAGCAAATATAAGTAACCCCACATTACCATCTCCAACTGAGATGGGATGGAAGTTGAATGAAGGTATTCTAGTGCCTATTCTGATGACTTGAGACCCAATTCCAGAATCTTGTTTAGACTTGATTGCATGTAGTTGCACAACAGGTTGTAAAACATTGAGGTGTGGGTGCAAGCGTAACAATTTGCTGTGCATGGACCTTTGTAAGTGCAAAGTCACAAGCAAAGAACAATGTAGGAACAGTATACGTTGAATTTTGAGGAAAAACAGAAAATTCGGGTTTTCTTTCGTGCAATGGCTTTTTTAGGGTCGCATGCTTATTTCTATCTTTTTCTCGATGCTATTGTATTTTGTAATCATAGTTTTTACATTTTTTTTTCTATATGCGCGTTTCAAAACGATTTGAAAAAAATTACTGTCCGCCATTTTGAATCGCCATTTTGACCTATTTAACGCCATTTTCATGAAGTTCAACATATTTTTTCAGATTCAGCATACTCAAATTAGGTTAAAAAGTTATGTTGAACCAAATAATAATAATTTGCCGTTAGAAGTTCTTTTTAGCTGAAATCGGACCAGACTACTTAAAGAAAGTATTAAAGTCATTTGGGCTGAAGTTGCTTATCCTTACAAGTTCATAAGCCCCCTCCTCCCTTCCCTCCCTTGCTAGATAGAATCCCTTCAAGACTAGTTACTTTACAAAGGCTATAATAAATAACTTCATATTGCTGACGACAAATGCTGAAAAGAATACAACTGCTTTAGAGTGAGACTACTTGTTTATGAAAGTTATATCTTCAGTTCATGTATGATGTAACAATTATACGGTGTTAACTCTCTGTTTTCAATAATATCTAACAATTCAAAAGTTCAACGTAATACGTAGAAATCTGAACAAGATTCAACTTGCAATGGATGCTTCTTCGCGAAATAACCTGATATCGATTTCAAAATTTATATTTAAATGTAAAACAAGTAAATGCTTTATCATGTAAAAAATGTCTTGAATTTGACGCGAAATAAAAAATATATTTTTTTATACGACTTTTTGGTACAACCCTCGTGCATGTGAAACATAAGAGTGAATATTCATGAATCTCTCTCAGTGAGATTGGAGAGCTGAAATGTATAGTTATATTGAGATAAGATATTATCACTAAATCATCTCGGCTTTTCTTTGTGGTTAAATTTTGCACAGCTTTAAATTATTTTCATGGAGATCAACTGCACAATTTTATGTATAAATCTTCCAAGATTTTGGTTTCCTCACCAAAGATTCATTGTCTGTAGTTTAAAGAATTCAGCTCCATAACTGTTGGGATTTGATGTTTAAGTGATGTATTTTATTTATCAATTATGCAGATTTTCTGTAAATCATATAGATATGTACTGGTATTAAAATTCCATGACTTTGACTAAAGTTGCTATGCAAGCCAATATTCTGCAATGCAAATTTATCTTAATTTAACGAAGAATAATTAATGCACTAAATTCCTATGTGGAAATGGATTTTGTCATACAAATCAAACTGTGAAACAAAGTTCATAATGTAACCCAGCTTCAATAACTATTTTAGCTCACCTGAGTAGAAAGCTCAAGTAAGCCATTCTGATTATCCTGTCGTCCAGTTTTCCATAAACTTAACATTTTTTACTTTTTTCTTCAGAACCAAACTTAGTAAAAAGCATCCTTGGGCGAAGTGAATTCAGTTTTTCTTTCTTTCCAATGAAGGGTCATGCCCCATCAAATGGGACATAATCCCAAAAATGCAAAAGTAGGGTTGGGTCATTTAAAAAGCACCAGGCCAGAAAAATTCAAATTTACAGGGCTGCTTTCTGACATAGTGCAGATTCAAGTTGTTTGTTTCAAATCATGGCCCCCAGGGGTAGTATGGGGCCACAATAGGGGAAACAATGCTTTACACACATTTATCAGGAATATGGGCCAAGATGACTCAGGTGAGGGATGTGGTCAATGAGACTCTTGTTTGATAAATTGGTGATATTTGCATTACTCTGTAAAACAAACTAATACTATATATAATGCAGTTTATTGTTAGTATGTATGATTGTACATCATCATTGAAATCTTGAAATGATGTTCATGTGAACTTGATTTCATTCTTTTATTATAGATCTCATTCTTGTATTGGTTATCTCTTAGGGGTTTTTGTTGAAGTCTCTGTCACATTACTACATATAAATGTAAATGAATTGAAAACATTAAAGTTAAGAATTATTGATTTCAGGTTTCTTTTGATATACTGTATAATGCCTGTTATACGATATCATCATTTAGTATATATCATATCGAATGGTGAAGTTAACAATATGTTAATCATAATCATAAATCCCAAAGACATATACAAGTTCGAATGTAGGGCATCACGGACCTCCGACAAAGCGAAGGTAGGATCAGGTGCCATAGAGGAGTAAGCATCCTCTGCTGACCGGTTACACCCGCCATATCTAAATGTAAATATACTGAATGGATTGAGAACAGGCTGAACCTATACCTGCACTCACCATGTATAGTCATAAAGGTGAACCATGAGGAAATGTCAATAGCAGAAGATGATTTATTGTTACTTAGCTTTTGCACTCATATTGGGAACTCACCAGCTGTTCGTGAAGTACCACAAATTAAGATGTGTTCTCAAAGCCATAGCATGAGGGTTCTTTAAAGTGCAAATACCTGCTGTGCAACAGTACCACTATTTTTAAGGTTAGATCCAAAAGACCAGTTATTTTTCTAAATGCCGAAAATTTGGCGAAGGAGCAGTCACTGACTTTGCTTATGTATTAGGTTTGACAGTGCCATGAAATGAGCGGGGCATACACCCGTGACCTCTTGGTTTTGATGTGAACTTCCTGACACAGCATCTAAATAAACTGCTCAATGTTCCTGCCTGACTGGGTTACGTGTTACACTGACTGGATTCGGTTATAAAATGTTTGTGTTATATATCTGCCTGACTGAGATACGTTTTCAGCTGACTTGGTTGAGGCCTAAGCTGATTTTTTTTAGATACCTGCCTGATTGGGTTACGTTTTAAAGTGACTGGAGGGTGTTCCTGCCTGACTGGGTTACGCTTTAAACTGACTGGCCAGCATTCCTGCCTGATTGGGTTACGTTCTAAACTGACTGGGTAAGGACCTAAACGGATTGTTTTAGATATCTGCCTGACTGGTATACGTTTTAAACTGACTGGGTTTGGGCCTAAATGGAGTGTTTTAGATACCGGCCTGACCGAGTTACGTTTTAAACTGACTGGGTTAGGGCTTATATTGATTTTTTTTTATACCTGCCTGACTGCGTTACGTTTTAAACTGACTACATAAAGTTCCTGCCTGACTGGATTACGATTTAAACTGAGTGGGTTAGTGTCTAAACTAATTGTTTCCGATACTTGCTTGACAGTATTACATTCTAAACTGACTGGGCAAGGGCCTAAACTGATTGTTGTAGATACCTGTCTGACTGGGGTATGTTTTAAAATGACTAGGTATTGTTCCAGCTTGACTGTTTTTAGTTCGTTTGTTTTACGCCCCATTGAGAATTTTTCACTCATATTGAAATGTCACCAGCTGTAGGAGAAGTACCATAAATTTAGGTCTATGCTTAGCGCTCCGGGCCGTAGCAGTAAGGGTTCGTTAACGTGCCAACGCGTACCGTGACATGGGACCTCCGTTTTTAATGTCATATCCGAAAGACCCGTGATTCTCACTTCTAAATACCGAACGTTTGGCGAAGGAGCAATCACCTGTTTTTTCGTCTTAGGTTTGACGCGACCATGACACGAGCGAGGCTCGAACTCACGACCTCGCGGTTACAAAGCGAACGCTCTAATCAATGAGGTACAGTGACCGGTCCTGCCTAACTGGGTTTCGTTTTAAACTGACTGGGTTAGGACCTAAAGCGATTGTTTTAGATACCTGTTTAACAGGGTTGTTTTAAAGTGACTAGATAATGTTCCGGTCTGATTGGGTTAGGTTTCAAACTGACTGGGTTAGGGCGTGCTTATATTGGTATATAGACATGCCTGACTGGATTACGTTTTAAACGGGCTAGATAATGTTCCTATCTGACTGGGTAAGGTTACGTTTTAAACTGACTGGGTTTGGGCCTAAACTGATTGTTTCAAGTACTTCAGTACTAGAATGAATTACAGATAAAAAATTTGCTGTGATAAAATTAAGAAATTCATTTCAAAATCTCCCTCATGCATAGTTCTGATTCTTTGCCGGATTTGGCTCTACTATTTGGCATTTCTGGTTCTTTCAGCTCCTCCAAATTTGTTCTTATTTCGGATTTCCAACATTTTTCACTCGAGTATCACTGAAGGGACATTATTTGTCGAAATGCGCATCTGGTGCATCAAACTTTGTACCATATATGTTTGATATATACCTGCCTGACTGGGTTACGTTTTAAACTGACTGGGTTAGGACCTAAACTGATTGTTTAAATACCTTATTTCAATTGTTTATATCGGGGGTATTAACCAAAAACAATAATTTTGTTGTTGTTTATTTCATTAATTTTTAAGCAGTGCTTATTGCATTTATTATTCTATGCAACTTTTCCTTTTTCAATACTGAAAATAATGGAAGCGGTTTGTTTTCACGGAATTAGGTAAATGATTGTATCTGGTTCGACCTTTCCTCTAAAATTACATAATACAGAGTCATACCGGAATTACTTTTTCCGAACTGCCTGAGTGGGTTACGTTTTAGACTTCATCAGGTCATACAAAGATGGAGACTGACATAAGTAACTACACATTTTATTTGTTTTGAAATATCACATCGTGTCATGAATGGTTGCAAGTTTTATAAGTGTAAGAAAGTAATTAAATTACGCAAAAATGCCACTCAAATGAACTTTTATGAATTAATTACCTATGGATTCGGCACATTAAATTGCTAACATTTCTGACACGTGCACAGCGCCTCTCTTTCGTATTTTCCCGAACTAATGATCGACGAGGTCAATGCACATCTGAAATTACGAACAGGGCTTACTTGCGGGATGACAATGGTTTATGAATCGACATTTTTGCTGATCTTTTATTTTTCAGTTTCTTTACCGTTAGTTACAGATTGTATTGGTTTAACGTCCCTGCGAACTGAAGTATGATTTCGAAGAATTTTATAGCTTTGAAATGGTAGCTGAGAGTATCATTGCGATTACTAAATGTGAAATTAATGTGAAGTTCGTTTACAATGCAGTTGTAAGAATGATCCTTACAAACAAGTACAATGTTGTTTGGCGGCTGGAACCAAACCATATTCCTCTTGTAACCTCTCTTTTATTACTTCTGCTTTACCAAACATAGAGGAACAGATGGTATTTTTGTTGTTATATGATTGATAAGGGATTTTAGTATCCCTCTGATACATTTAATCCATTCTGACAAGGTATCAAGTTATTTAGCCCATCGTCTGGCATAATCGTCGACAAAATTCATGATGGAGATGAAGTTCTGTAACAAGTTGAAAGATTGGAGTTCTCTGAATTTAGGACCTTTTAAAATAAATAATTTCAGGTCCTCATTTTCAACTACAATGTATATCAACACTACTAGCAATGGCATGTCCAGTTGGACTATGGTTAGAAGAATGAATGATTGATTGATGGTTGTTTTTTGTCACACTCAGCAATTTTTCAGTTATCTGGTGGCATCCAGATTTTGTAGGTGGAGGAGAGAACCTAAATACAATGTCCCGGGAAGATATCATCGGCCTTCCGAAAGTAAACTGGCAAACTTTCTCACATATATCGGCGCGAGCGAGAATCGAACCCGCGCCGACTAGAGGTAGATTATGTAGAAGACGGTCTATATCTGGACATTATAAAGTTCGTTTATGATCAAAAGTGTGTTGCTGCAATAATAGGAGTATATTATTTTGTAGGAAATGCAGGTGTACACTTGAAATATATGTACGCTGCGATAAAAGTCTGAACATTTTATGACATTTTGTGTTGATCTCGACACAAAATGTAAAAAGACAGACTGTTGTAAACGTAACAAAGTGATAAAGTCATTCTACTCTGCTTTTTGTCTACCAAAGGATAAGGGTAATTCAAAATATCTTTTTTTTAAGAGCATTTATTAAAATTCCAACAACGAAAATTACTGTACTATAGCAAAACAATGACATACATAAGAACATACTGTCGTATATAACAAGAAACTCAAATCACAAACTACATACAACAAAAAGTATGTATATCAAAATTACACCTCAAATAAAGGGCAAGAGCGCACAAAGTACCAGTAGTGCCAACGGTCTACACAAACAATTAGTGCACATCTAAGACAAATTTTAATACTTAGCAACAGAATCAAAGATGTATTCTTAACACTTACTTGTCCTCGAAAGTGCCTATACTGATGAAAGGCTTTACATAATATACCGTATAACTTTTTTATTTAGCGGGGTTCTTATCTTAGCGGTTGAAAAATAGTCCGCTAAAATTCTAATCGATAAATTTGTACCCTTAGATATAGTACTGAATGCAAGATAGATTACTTCTTGCACGGACTGAAACAGTCACACAGTATGACATTCCTTCAAAACTTATTATAAACTAGGGCCGTGTAGGTTTGAACATCCGAAAATCCGTCAATATTGATGGTATACATGTCACCAAATAAAACGCCAAATTTCACACCTGCTAAAAACAGGCAATACGGTAATTATAAGTAATATTACCACTATACTATTAATTTAGACCCGTCCTAAGATCAAAACTAAGGGGTTACAACTGAGACGTTAAAACTGTTTAGTTGTTAACTCACGAAAGTACCGTAGTGCATGTCATATCTGAAAAATTGCAAGCTGAAATAACATCTGTGGCGGTTGGTTTAGGACAGGCGGATGTGAGACTTCAATTGCAAATTCGTTCCCACGAAAAAAAAATCATTCCCACGAAATAAAATCGTTCCCACGAATTTAAATTTCGTTCCCAGGAAATAAAATTCGTTCCAACACTATTAATTTCGATCTCAAGAAATAAACTTCGTTACCACGAATTTATTTCGTTCCCACGATTTTTTCAAAAAGTTAAAAACGTGCTCTATAATTACTATTAACATCCACTCAATACATAAATGAGCTCATAATTATTTATATGTAATTTAACACAAAAATGAAAGTCTTGCAATTATGCAACTTACAAAAAAGTATGTAACAATTTTAGAAATTGTAGTTCATATATATTTCGCCTCCCATGCATATTCAACAACTACAGAGTTTAGACAATCAATAGCCTACAACTTTAAGTTACTATGAACAAAACTGTTGGAGATAAGTAAATCCCAATTTCAATTATTTCCAAATTCTTTAATGCATGCACTCGAAATATATGTATTTGTCAGCATTTGGGGGTTGTACGTGGTGAATTTAAATTAAAGTACTATTATGAAAAAACAAATTAATGTTAACAAGAGGTCCATGGGCCACATCGCTCGCCTGAGTCATATTACCTTGGCCCATATTAAAGAATGTCCTATATTTTCACATGTAAAACTTTGATCTCCTAATGTGGCCATACCCTACCATTGGGGATCATGGCTTTAACAAACTTGAATCTGCAAAATGTCAGAAAGTTGTCACATAAATTTGGACTCTTCTGGTTTAGTGATTCTTGAGAAGATTTTTAAAGTTGTTTCCCTATATCTCTGCATATGAAACTTTGATCCCCTATTGTGCCGCCACCCTACCACTGGGGATTGATTTAAAAACAGATAACTTGAATCTGCACTATGTCTGGAAGTTTCAATGTAAAGTGTAATGTAAAACTCTTCTGGCCCAATGATCATTGAGAATCTGCATTGCGTCAAAAAACTTAGAAGTAAATTTGAACTTTACTGGCCCAGTGGTTCTTGAGAAGATTTTTAAATTACAACGCCCTATTTTTGTGATTATCTCCCCAATGCAGTGGCATGGTTCTTCATTTGAACAAATTTCACCCAAGGATGATTTGTTCCAAGTTTGTTTGAAACTGGCCCATGGGTTCTGGAGAAGATTTGTTTTAAATTTGTCAGTGTATTTTTGCTACTTTGTTGTTACCCTTTGAGAAAGGTGTTTTCCGCATAAGAACAAACTTGAATCTCCTTCCGAAAGGATGCTTTTTGCCAAATTTGGTTGAATATGGCCTAGTGGTTCTGGAGAAGAAGTCGAAAATGTGATAGTTTACAGACAGACGGACATACGGCTGGTGATCAGGAAAGCTCACTTCAGCTCATGCAAGATAAATACAGAAATAGCAAAGACCAGTAGTCACCCTTTGTTAATAAAAAAAACAGACAAGTACAAGGTGACGAGAGGATTCATAGCTGATGAACGCCATGATGATTAATATATCATGAAGCTTTATTTTCTTTATTTATTGGACTAGATATTACATGTTATGGACTGATTGAATATTAGCCATCTTTTTACAAGTGAATTTGAGAGAATCTTATTTCCCGGGAATGAATTTTATTTCGTGGAACGAAATTAATTTTATGGGAACTAATTGAAAAATATATATATATATATATATATATATATTCCACGTTTTTGATCAGCCACTGTAAATGTAGAATATTAATAGATGATAATTTGAGAAACATTTGTCAAGCAGATTTACACATATACAACTTAACGCTTGATAGCGGTTGTAGACAAAGAGAAAACATATTTCCCCCATGATACAACTATATAGACCTGTACATAACAACAAGTCCTTTCATTCTGAGGTCATTAATTTCGAAGTGAACTAAGGTATATTTCTGTACAGCAAGAGCTGTCTCCCTACTATTACAAACCTTACTTTAATCAACAACAAGCACGTAGCGTTCACTTGTAAAGTAAGGGAGGGGAGCCAAAGAACAAGTTCACTTCATAACATTTAGTTTAAAGGCTTGTCATGAAAATATTGACCAAACTTCAAAATCTTAAATTGGGTGTGTGGAGTGGAGTCGGGGTGGAGGTGAATGTTTGTTTACTACATGTGTTCAATTCATCATACATTCAACACTGAAGATAACTGACATTGATCCTGTTCAGCATACATCTCCTTTCTATTCTGCTTTCATGACATTTTTGAATGCTTTCAGAAAACCAATGTGTTAATGTGTCACTTCAAACTTTTGGACTTCCAGCGGATCTATTAAAAGAAGACAAATGAATACGCATTGTCACAAGTCATTGCATTGATAAAAAATGTAAACTGACAACATCATGTTAAAGATTCAATCCCATAACTTTCCTCTTAAAGGGAATGCAGGTGGTCACTGCATTTCACATTCCATTAAAATCACTAGATAGAACTGATATTCAATAACTCTTCATATAATAGAAATGACATTTGATAACTTTACACATATTCAAATTTGTCATTGATATGGAATTATACATATATTTCGTATACAAGATGGGAATGATCCACGGAGAAAATCCATTTAAAATCCTGAGAAGTGTCACTCAATTCTCCACAATTAATTTGTTCTTTAGTATGAAACCAAACCAAACCAAATTTGTATCAAATGATAAGTTGTTTTTATCGAAAATTCGAATATCAATTCTCGAGTAATGCCACCTAGCGAAAATAAGAGGCCCATGCGCCACTTTACTCACCTGCATCACTTTAGCCCTTCAGTTGTTCAGCTGTTGTAATTATCACCCTTTATTCCCATGAAAAAAGAATTGTCCCCATATTGAGGCCCCAACACAGCCCCAACGGAATCACAAGAAAGCTATATGCAAAATATGAAAGCACTATCTTATGTAGCTTAGGAAATACTGATTGGGTTTTTTATTTAAAGTAAGTCAATCTTCCAGGTCAAGGTCAAAAGTTCAAATACCAAAGTATGATAATGTATTTATATACAATATATAAAAACTCTACCTTAAATAATTCAAGAGGATATTCATTTCATCCAGTTTTCAAAACAATAGATCACAAAATCAAGCACAATTCTATGAAAAGTCTAAGACAATGAACAATACAGATACATCTCATAATTCCCATAGAAAATAGAGATCAGAAAGATGGGTAGACACGGAGCCTTGCACATACTAGAGGTGACATCGTGTGCCTATGAGGAGTAAGCATCCCCTGTCGACCGGTCACGCCGTGAGCCTTACAGTATGATCAGGTAAATGGAATAATCCGCATTCAGAATCAGTGTGCCAATAACGGTCTTATAATTGGTATGAAATACATCAGACAGCATTTGAACTAATGAAATGTTGTACTGGCAAACTAGATTGTTATAACGACCATAAAATTTGCGAAATGTTGATTTAAATAAGGCTGTACAAACTCGTGTAACAGCAACTAGTTTGTTAGTAGCCTGCCTCAATTTAGACACTGACCATATGCAGAAGAAACTCTTGCATATCGAATCACCCCGTGGAGATCCGGGTTTTAGAATAGATCCTCAGTACCCCTTGCTTGTCGTAAGAGGTGACTAAATGGGGCGGTCCTTCGGATGAGACCGCAAAAACCGAGGTCCCGTGCCACAGCAGGTGTGGCACGTAAAATATCCCTCCCTACCCAAAGGCCATAAGCGTCGAGCATAGGCCTAAATTTGCAGCCCTTCACCGGCAGTGGTGACGTCTCCATATGAGTGAAAGATTCTCGAGCGGTACGTTAAACAATATTTAATCAATCAATCGAATCAGTTGAGAGACGTAAATACCACATGCATGTGATAATGGAATATTGCCACATTGATAAGGGAAGTTGATAGTGGATGAAATTGAAATTATCACGCTTGTCATCAAGTTTTGTTGCCAGTTTGCTATCAGCATCTATTTTCAGTAAATATCTAAGTATGAAGAAGATATGGAAGACTGTGGTGTCTTTTCGTCTTCTCATTTAGATTTTCAATGAATTTTACTTCATAAGAATATAAAATAAGTTCAGCTAACAAAGGAGCACATTTCGTGTCCATGGATATTCCAACAGACTGTTGGAAGACCCGATCACCAAAACCTATGAAGATATCACAAGGCCCTGTCATAAATAACCAAAATATATAATATGAAAGTCTTACCTTGCCTAATTCTTAGATATTTTATAGGTTATTTTTTCTTGAAAGTAGCTCAAATTCCAAGGTCACAAGGTCCAATGTCATAATACGTAATGAACGGTTTTGCCATAAGAAATCTATACACAATATACGAAACATCTTAGTTCAGGAGATAGTGAATAGGGAAAATATTAAAAAAGTAGGGCATACTCTAAGGTCACAACATCAAACGTCGAGGAATGGTGAGGTCTTGCCAAAAGGAATATGCGTGCAAATCAGTACCTTAAATAGTTCAGGAGATATTTAATAGGTCAGGGACTTTTACGAGGCATTTAAACCTAATTTTACGTTGACTGATTGATGTTTTCAGCCACACTCAACAATTTATCAGCTATCTGGTAGAATCCATTCTTTAATTGGTGTACGAGAGAACCCAGATACAATGTACAGGAAAAAGACCACAGACCTTCCAACAGTAAACTAGCAAACTTTCTCAGATACATCGGCGTGAGTGGGAATCAATCCCGGGCCGACTGAAGGTTAGAGCCCTTGTGATTTTGAGCCTGATGCTCTAACCACTCGGCCATGAGCCCCCTCTCAGTCGGGAATCTTTTGTGCGCAGCTTTATAATCTTTCTAAATATGAGCTTGTGGAGATCCGGGTTTGATTAGGCCTTCAGTATCTCTTCGTTGTCATAATAGGCGAGTATTGATTGGTTGATTGTCGTAGTCCGCCACACTCGACAGTTTTTCAGTTATCTGGTGGCACCCATTTTTTATTGGTGGAGGAGAGAACCCAGATACAATGTACCCAGGAAGAGACCACCAGCCTTCTGAAAGAAAACTCACATGTATCGGCGCGAGCGAGAATCGAACCTCCGCAAAATGAGGCGGTTAATCCTATGATACCACAATCATCGAGGCCCCCTGTCACAGCAGGTGTGGCAGAATAACGATCCCTACTTGCTCAAAGGCAGTAAGTGCCGAGCATAAGCATAATTTTTGCAGCCCTTCACTGGCAATGTTGACATTTCCAAAAGTGTAAAATTTTGAAGCATTTAAATCAGCCCTTGATTCAGATATATTATAAACAGTTTTATCCCAGCATTCACAGAACATTGAATAATAACTGAAGTTATCTTTAGACATTGATAAACCAAGATTCAATATTGATTCAACGTTGACTTTTCCAAATTGAAAATGTAACATTGATTCTATACTGAATTTAAATCGATTGAATTTACAACATTGATTCAACGACGAAATGGAGACCAAGATGCATTTTTTTCTCAAAGACCATGCTAGCTATCACGCTTAATCCCTATAGTTTTCCTTATCCTACAGATTGCGATCCGCGGTAACATGTTTAAAATCCTACATAAAAGACAAAAAAAAAAATGTTTCGTGTATGTAAATATCTCTAAATTCAGGAAGGTACTAAATGTGGCGATCCTTCGGATGTCACCGCAAAAACGGAGGCCCGTGTCAAGCAGGTGTGACACGATAAAGATCCCTCCCTGCTCAAAGGCCATAAGGGCCGAGCATAGGCCTACATTTAGCAGCCCTTCACCGGCAATGGTGACGTCTCCATACGAGTAAAAACTCTCGAGCAGAACGTTAAACAATATATAATTAATCAATCAAATATGGAGTTTTGGTGTGAGGATATAGCCCAAATGAGAGAAAATGAAAGTCAGAATGGGGCACCTGCTCAGAGCACGTTTCGTGCGCCAGACACCAGCATGGATTACATGTATGACATGTAATTCAGTGTCATAAATTAAATACGAAATAAAATATTGATATAATGGGGGAAATACGATATTTTTATTACTATTTCATAACCAGACTTTGATGTATACCCATGCCTACATGTTTCATAACCGAAACAACTGTCCTCTGCCACCTTCAATATCATTAAGAGCATGCATGATAGGACCCGGGCAAAAGAAATATCTGAAAGGCAGGATAATACACCAACCTTGATAAGTTTTCAAGATTTTAAGTATGCGGTTGACATGTCTGGATGTTTCAAAGTTTACAAATTATGACTAGATTTGATATGCAACTAATTTGATCGAGATTATGGATTATTTTCAACTAAAACCAGTGGTGAATCAAGGATTTCCAAAAAGTCAAGTACTAGCGCTAATACTTGACTTTTTGGAAATCCTTGATCCATCACTGGTATTAGTTGAAAATAATTCATAATCTTGATCAATTTAGTTCCATAACAAATCCAGATTTAGCTAGCGAAATAGTCAGCCATTTGGGTGTCAAATTTGGACTCACATTATTTAGTAAATTTGTGGCAAAAAATAGTGAGTGAACGCCCGCTCTAAATTTGCCAATGAAGATGGCGATCACACATCAACATTGTTCTTAAATGAAGTCCCTTTTATTTTTATTTTACTGAATTTTATTGTGTCACGGTAAGATGATATTAGATTTACAGCATGCAGAAGATTCTATGTGATACAATTGCTGAAAGAGTCATATATAATGAATACCCTGCGTAGTCAGACCCAGGATTCTGTGAAAATTAAGGGGTAGGGATTAACCACATAAACAGGGAAGCTAGTCCGCAACATGATCGTTACGCATTTTTCACAACACAGACAAATAAAGGATCATTATACGTTTACTGATCTTTCATAAATATGTGTTTTTGTTCGAAAGGTGGGGACTCGAGATTCCTACTGGATCCACCCTTATACAGCTGGGCCATTCATGGATTCCTGTCTGTTGTTCTGTATAAAAGCGTGCACCCTAATTTCCATTAAATGTGGTAAATTATTCACTTAAAAATAGAATCCTACATTTTATGTTTTAATTAGTGTGTGTGTGTGTGTGTGTGTGCTTTTAACTTCTAAATACACTCACTCTTTATTCCATTTAATGATTCTGATATGAGAAATGTATGTGCAGGCTTTCGCTTTCATGGATCACAAACTTAGAACATTACAAAGATTTTACAAAGCCTACTTAACAGCTGATATTCAAAATTCAATGTTTATGAGAATAATATAAGACCCTTAGGATTGATTGTTTGTTTGTTTGTTCTACGTCCCGTCAAGAATTTTTCATTCATACTGAGACGTCATCAGCTGTATTTAGAACCTATGCTTAGTGCCCAGGGCCGTAGCAGTCAGGATCTTTTAACGCCTGCAGTGACACGGAACCTCCGTTTTTAAGGTCATATCCGAAAGAACCGTGATTCTCTGTTCTAAATGCCAAGCATTTGGTGAAGGAGCAATCACTACCTATGTTTACGTCTTAGGTTTGATATGGGCATTGTAGGAGCGGGGCTCAAACTCACAAACATCTGGTTATGACGCGAATGCTTTAACCACTGAACTAACGCAACTGGTAGAAAAAAAAAACCCTTAGGAAGCAAGATCACTTCAGGGGAACGACATAATAAAACAGAAATTCCTTGACAGGTTAAACATATTACTGTCCTGCAATAGCTTTGTTTTAAATTGTAATGGCAAATTTATTGGGGACCCCTACTCTTGGACAAAGATTTATGCCACATGCAAATTCATCTGATATTATCATCTAGGAATGTTATTGAAATAAGGTAAATTGTAGAGAAATAAATGCATTTCTCTTAATAACTTTTTAACCTTTTTGACACAACCAAGATTTATATATTAAAAGTTAACAATATGTAAACTCAAATAAAGATATGGATGTACTGAATATAATGAGAATTTATTTCAATTCAGTTGAGTATTTTTTGTTTCAAGCTAACACTTTTACTTTAGTTCATTTTGTTTTGTATTAATAATATA
This sequence comes from Ostrea denselamellosa, assembly GCA_024699665.1. Lineage (NCBI taxonomy): Eukaryota > Metazoa > Mollusca > Bivalvia > Ostreida > Ostreidae > Ostrea > Ostrea denselamellosa. The sequence continues at coordinate 2,967,438 of JAMZEH010000103.1, forward strand.
CGTGGCCTATTAACGGTGATGGAAGCGGCATCATGCAGAAATGGTTTGTGCAGGCAAGCGACGATGAAGATGCATACAGAGTTTTACGTCGTAACAAACCCCAGAGATCCTTTCAAAATCTGACAGACAGTGATAGCACTTTCACTGATCACAGTTATGAAACTAATCCTGTATTTCAAAGCAATGACGATGAGGGGAAACAGGAGTTCTGCGAGTTCATATATTTCGTTGGAACTGTTCCAGATATAGTAAATGATTTGTAAACGTGGGCTACAAAGAGTGACTTAACATCAGAAATTCATTTGAAAAAAGTCATTGTAACTGATCTATGAAAGATACGTAATAATTTTATTTCAAAATCTAGATTCTTATTTTATTGACATTGTATATGCTTTCATTATTATAATTATGAAGAATTATCGACCAATAAAGCAAGAGAAATGAGTTAGTATGAATGAAATTACCCCACCCACCCCCTTTCCCATTGTTGAATCAACTTTTTTAAAATACGTAATCAGCATCAATTTCCAGCATTGAATGGGTGTGAACATTTGAACGTTGAATGGATGTGAACATTTGAACGTTGAATGGGTGTGAACATTTGAACGTTGAATGGGTGTGAACATTTGAACGTTGAATGGGTGTGAACATTTGAACGTTGAATAGGTGTGAACATTTGAACGTTGAATGGGTGTGAACATTTGAACGTTGAATGGGTGTGAACATTTGAACGTTGAATGGGTGTGAACATTTGAACGTTGAATGGGTGTGAACATTTGAACGTTGAATGGATGTGAACATTTGAACGTTGAATGGGTGTGAACATTTGAACGTTGAATGGGTGTGAACATTTGAACGTTGAATGGGTGTGAACATTTGAACGTTGAATGGGTGTGAACATTTGAACGTTGAATGGGTGTGAACATTTGAACGTTGAATGGGTGTGAACATTTGAACGTTGAATGGGTGTGAACATTTGAACGTTGAATGGGTGTGAACATTTGAACGTTGAATGGGTGTGAACATTTGAACGTTGAATGGGTGTGAACATTTGAACGTTGAATGGGTGTGAACATTTGAACGTTGAATGGGTGTGAACATTTGAACGTTGAATGGGTGTGAACATTTGAACGTTGAATGGGTGTGAACATTTGAACGTTGAATGGGTGTGAACATTTGAACGTTGAATGGATGTGAACATTTGAACGTTGAATGGATGTGAACATTTGAACGTTGAATGGGTGTGAACATTTGAACGTTGAATGGGTGTGAACATTTGAACGTTGAATGGGTGTGAACATTTGAACGTTGAATGGGTGTGAACATTTGAACGTTGAATGGGTGTGAACATTTGAACGTTGAATGGGTGTGAACATTTGAACGTTGAATGGGTGTGAACATTTGAACGTTGAATGGGTGTGAACATTTGAACGTTGAATGGGTGTGAACATTTGAACGTTGAATGGATGTGAACATTTGAACGTTGAATGGGTGTGAACATTTGAACGTTGAATGGGTGTGAACATTTGAACGTTGAATGGATGTGAACATTTGAACGTTGAATGGGTGTGAACATTTGAACGTTGAATGGATGTGAACATTTGAACGTTGAATGGATGTGAACATTTGAACGTTGAATGGGTGTGAACATTTGAACGTTGAATGGGTGTGAACATTTGAACGTTGAATGGGTGTGAACATTTGAACGTTGAATGGGTGTGAACATTTGAACGATGAATGGGTGTGAACATTTGAACGTTGAATGGGTGTGAACATTTGAACGTTGAATGGGTGTGAACATTTGAACGTTGAATGGGTGTGAACATTTGAACGTTGAATGGATGTGAACATTTGAACGTTGAATGGATGTGAACATTTGAACGTTGAATGGGTGTGAACATTTGAACGTTGAATGGGTGTGAACATTTGAACGTTGAATGGGTGTGAACATTTGAACGTTGAATGGGTGTGAACATTTGAACGTTGAATGGGTGTGAACATTTGAACGTTGAATGGATGTGAACATTTGAACGTTGAATGGGTGTGAACATTTGAACGTTGAATGGGTGTGAACATTTGAACGTTGAATGGGTGTGAACATTTGAACGTTGAATGGATGTGAACATTTGAACGTTGAATGGATGTGAACATTTGAACATTGAATGGATGTGAATATTTGAACGTTGAATGGATGTGAACATTTGAACGTTGAATGGATGTGAACATTTGAACGTTGAATGGATGTGAACATTTGAACGTTGAAACAAATTTTCGCAATCAAACATAAATTTAATATTGAATAAAAAAAAACAAAAACAAAAACAAAACAAAAAACATCAATGTTTACTCAATGCTGTATGCCTGTTGGGATGATCTTTCTAATTTGAAGCATTTAAATCAGTCCTCCTTCATCTGCACCCCCACCCCCCACCCGATTAATTATATCCATAATTTTGGTTGGCAGCTGTATCCTCTCCTCTAGATGTGTATTCCTTTTTCATTGAACAATAGAAGAACAAAAAAATGATTCCGTAAGCACTATATATACCATGACCATTTTGACTTCCCCTTCAAAATGAAACAAATGAAATTTAATACCCTTGCACCAGGGTCATGATATTTCCAGCTTAATCCTCTTTTTAAACACTGCTACAAACCTACAATACTCAGTAAATCAAAGTAGATTTTCTAGAATAGAACACAAAGTTACTATACGACCAAGTTAGACCCATCCCTCAGAGTCTCAACTGACCTGCCCATATTGCCATAATCATTATGCACAAAAATAATTGTCACAATACATAAGATTAACGGAGACTTCTGCTGTGGATGTAGAGAACAAAATTTTCTACGATTCAATTATCTTCACTATATAGTCATATTGACCCTCGTCGTAAAGTCTGTACTCCTGACCTTTCCTGACGCGAAGTATTTCACAACTCAAATACATGTAGATCAAACCATAATGGACATCATAACCATGAATTATTCCACTACTGTGCCATTAAAAAAGGATTTTTTCCGCTAAGGTTTAATGCATTTTAACTATATATGGCCATACCCTGCCATGGCTATATAACTTAGGTAAAAGGCCTTATAGACATCATATGTAGGCATTTGTTTTATCTCATACATATATGTTGGAAATATTTTTAATAATCTTAGACATCTCACTACATAGCAATATTGATCTCACCCTAGGGCGTACATCACTGACCCAATGTAGGTAGCGAGCTTCATTGACATCATAACCTTGCAATTAGGTTATTCCCACACTTTTCGAAGGGTAGAGAATATTGCATTTTCACTACAGATCCATAGTTATCACCACCCTAAGACTTAAATACCTAACCCAAGGGTTATGATTTTCATAATTTAGGTAGAGAGCTTCAGAGACATCATAACAATCCATTTAGTTGTTCCTCACACATATTTAAGAGTTAGGGCGATTTTCAAAGATTACGACATTTTCACACGAGAGCCATATTGGCTCCATCTCATATGTACGCTTAACTCTTTGATATTTAGAAATGTAGAAGTTATCCAACCTGATTTAGAACTGTCTTCTTCTCTGACGTTCATCTGTTTCCTCATACGCAACACAGAAATTATAACAATGAGAGTACTTGGAGGCAATAACATTCCAGCCACGACTGACATAATATAAGCAGCACCCCTGTAAGACCTGTAATATGAAAACACACAAGTGATACATGTTTATTAAGAGTATTGTTATTGCATAAAAAGTGCAGATAAAGAATGGTAATCAATTTCCTTTCTCTTATAAAGAATACAAAATTCAGAGTGGGGCAAACCCGGACCAGCAATTCCTCTCGATCGGACACACCCACCATAAGGCTTGTATCTTTATCAGGTAAACAGAGTAATTGATGGTCAAAATCATTATGTAAAGAACGATCTAACAATTGGTATGAAACACGTCAGACAGCATTTGACGTAAAGATTATAATGACCATGAAATTTGCAAAATTCTGACTTTAAACAAGACTACTGAATCTTTGTGACATTTGTCAGTAGTCTGTCTTTATCTAAAAATGATCCTACGCAGAACAAGCCCTTACGTATTGAATCAATGAAAAGACATAAACACCACAGGAAGGTAATAATAGGATATTGTTACGTAACTATGGGAAGTAGACGATGGCGAAACTGGAGTGATTCTGTTTGTCATGAAAAGGCCAAGATAACGAACAGTACTCAGTCTTGAAATTCCTGTAGAAAATACAAATCAGAGCGATGGGCAAATAGACGTCTGGACGAACAAGAGGTGGGATCAGTTGCATGAGAGGAGTAAGCATCCCTTGTCAACAGGTCACACCTGCCGTGAGCACTATTTCTAGATCAGGTAAACGGGGTAATCCGCAGTCAGAATAAGTGTGCCATGAGCAGTCTAACAATTGGTATGAAACACATCAGACTGCATTTGATCAAATGGAAGGTTGTACGGGCAAACTAGAACATTATAACGACCATAGAATTTCAGAAATGTCGAGTTTAGATGGGGACTTTGCAAACCCCTCTAACATCAACTAGTCTGTCAGTAACCTGCCTCGATTTAAAACCTGATCATATGCAGAATCCTTTATTGAATAAAAGTAGAAAGCACATGTATTATTATTAATTATAAAATTTGTTGCGACTGTGGTTGAAATTGTATGCTATAAAATGCATAAATGTGATGTCTCCATCTACGTGAAATAGTTTTGAAATTTTATTAAGATCTATCTTCAAATCATTGAACGTATTCCTAAACAAATTAAAGATACGTTAAATTCAATAAATAAATATATATGGATTCAATTCAATTAGAAATAGGTAAACTTTCTTATTGAAATAGATTCATCTTTGTTAGAATTTGACCCTTCCTTTAACTGGTTTAGTGATAGGCTAATTGACTGATTGTTTGTCGTTTTCCGCCACACTCAACACTTCTCAGTTATTTGGTCCAGTTTTTATTAGTTGAAGGACCAGATGCAATGTACGCGGGAAGAGACTACTGACTTTCAGGAAGTAAACTGCCAAACTTTCTCACATACGAGGGCGAGTCAGTAAGTAACCAGCCTAACTTATTTCCGGTTGAGCTCGACCTATTCTGTTTCGATGTAACTGCACTCTAGAGTGATGCACTTAGACCAACAGTGTTCAAGTGTCATCAGCCTAGGATTGAAAAAAGTCAGGGTCCTTTCCATTGAAGCACTCCTCAACTGCAGTCACGACTTCTTCGTCAGACAGGAAATGACGTCCATGGATATCCTTTTTCATGTTTGGGAATAGGAAGAAGTCGCTAGGACCTCGGCCCAGGCAAATAGGCAGGATGTGATTTTAATGCGCTCTATGGGATGCATTGCAGCTTTGCAAGTCTGGATTCTCGCGTTGTCCTATTACAGCAAAACACCTTTAGAGAGTTTACCTTGGCGTTTTTCACGGATGGCGGTTCTCTGCTGGTCTAGCAAGTTTTCATAGTACGCTTTCGTTATTGTACTTCTTTTGGGTAAAAAGTCCTTTTACGCCCCAAAATACTGTTGCCATCACCTTGCCAGCAGACTTGAGTCTTGAACTTTTTTGGCCACGGAAACCCCAGCTCTACCCACTGACGACTCTGAACTTTATTCTCTGGCTCATGATAATAATAAATATCTTCTACAGTCACCAGATATAAAAGGAAATCATCTTTTGACTGATTACGCTTTAACAAGGGACTGCATACTGATGCTCTGGTTTCTATTTGCTCATCGCTTAGGCCCTTGGGGACCCGACGGTGTGTTAGCTTCCGCATTCCTAAACGATCATGCAAGATTGTTGAAACGGTACTATGTGAAATGCCTAATGTCTGCGCTATTTCTTGCACCCAAATTCGCCTATCAGAGTATAACAGATCCCAAACTTTGTTACACATTTCTAGCCGGTGGAATCCAGTGGGCGTCCAGATCTGGCTTCTAAATGTTTTGAAGAATATTGAGTTGGGAAGTATTTTATGTTGTGTATTGATACTTACACTTATTTATTTTATTAATTAGGTCCATATTGAAATAATTAGACATAACTGTAAGCAACTTCAGATAAATGTTATTAATATATATATATATATATATATATATATATATATATATAGTTTTAGTAATATAAAGTTGATTCAATAAATAGTAGGCCAATTAAGTTAATGATTCATTCACTCAAAACGATAGACCAAAATTTACTGCATATAAACAAATAATATTATTCTCTACATAGTCCAGGGGTGGTGGATTCAAACCCTCCATCACCCTATATATGCATGTTTAACATAGCCTCTACCAATAAAATTAAGAGAAAACGGGGAAAATTAGTCATTAGACCTTGCAGTACAAGTCAGTAACTGAGATTCGGTTTTGTTGGATATTGTTTTTCATTACCATAATTCAGGGTTATGGATTTCAAAATTTCTCAATATAATCAACCGGTCGCGGTAGCTCAGTGGTTAGAGCGTTCGCTTCGTAAGCGGGAGGTCGTGAGTTCGAGCCCCACTCGTGCCATGGCCACGTCAAACCTAAGACGAAAAATAGGTAGTGATTGCTCCTTCGCCAAACGTTCGGCATTTGGAAGTGAGAATCACGGGTCTTTCGGATATGACCTTAAAAAAAACGAAGGTCCCGTGTCACGGTAGGCGTTGGCACGTTAAAGAACCCTCACTGCTACGGCCCTGAGCGCTAAACATAGGTCTAAATTTGTGGAACTTCACCTACAGCTGGTGACGTCTCAATATGAGTGAAACATTCTCGACGGGACGTAAAACAAACAAACAATCAATCAATCAATCATTATAATCATGTCAACAGTTTGATTGCTTCATTGATTGTAGAGAAAATTGGTTGCTGTGGTGATATGGGTAACTGAAAAATTGTTGAGTGTGGCGGAAAACAACAATCAATCAATCAATACTCTCATTTCAAGGGAACTGAAATGTACAATTCGAGATTTTATGTTCGTTGCTGAGGAAAATTGATTGCTATCGTGATATGGTTAAACGTGTTATCTTCATTCGATTCGACATATGATTAGAAAATCATACAGTGGTATATTTGTAATATATTCTCATTTTGGTGTTATCTAATCAAACAACTTGGGTTTTTATGTGTGTTGATTAGGAGAGTCAATTGCTATTGTGACATGGTTCAATCCAATGACTTCAATGGGATTGAAATGCCTGAAAACTATTGTAAACCATAATGAATTATATGTATTTTCAGTGTTTGTTTGTCCCCACATCAACATTTTTTCAGCTATCGGGTGGCGTCCAGTTTTTAATAGTAGAAGAGACAACACAGATACAATGAACCCGGGAAGAGACCACGGCAAGTGGCAGACTTTCTCACACATATCGTCCCGAGCAAGAATCGAACCTGCGCCGACTAGTGGTAAGAGGCCTTGTGATTTTGAGTACAATGCTTCCAAAACTACTCTTCTGCACTTTTTAGTATAGCTAAATAATTGCAGATAAGAAAAATATAACTATCTGCAAGTAATAATCATTTTTTTCTTATTCTTTATCTTTATTATTACTATTTATTTAATTTTTGTTTTTGTTTTTTGGTTTTTCCTTTTGGTTTTTATTATTATTATTATTGAAGGGGGGGGGGGGGATATTTTTTTATGCAAGTAGCGTAAATTTCTAATTTGAACAGAGTTTGACAAAAATGACCGATAATTCACTGCGTAACAGCAGAATTTTTCAAACTTTGAAAACTCAAATGTAAAGAAATACAAGTTGAAGAAACCTTAGGTGTCTGCCTCACGATGTTCTAAAACAGGTTACATACAGCAACGTACCGTGTACATTTCACATTAGAGAAACTTAATTTTGATTTCAGTACCACTCGAGCAGAACGTTAATCAACATATAATCAATCAATCAATCATTAATAGCATCTGCGTTGAGTTTCCCTATCATTCTTTCCTATCTGTTGAGTGGCATTTTCTGCAAATATTGATAAAAATGAAATGTGTCTATAGGGATTTTCTTAATCATTAAACTCCCTAACAGTAAACATTTTAATGCATATGCAGGTATACGTCTCATCGTTTTTCGGGGGAAAAAAAAGGGGGGGGGGGGTTAGTCGGAATTAAAAATAGAAAGTTGACTTCTCAATACATTTTGACAAGCACAAATATAAGTAATTGAAAGAATTATTAACCACAACAAAAGTAATAAACCGATTTCCTAATTCGTAAGTCGATGGGAGGGGGGGGGGGGGGTCTCTTCTACAATGACTTCTTCAAATATTTTTTTTTTTGTTCAAAACTTCATTTTCTTAAATCTTCGTCACATTGGGTACTTACGGAATTCCAAAACCTTCATATTCTTAAATCGGGGTGGGGTGGGATGAAGTCACTTGCTATTAATGCTCAATGGTTTTTATTCATCAGTCTTCATCCCTTATCACTGTTACAGATAATAGGGACCAGTCATACAATTCATATGCGTTAGAATTTATTCATCAGTCTTCATCCCTTATCACTGTTACAGATAATAGGGACCAGTCATACAATTCATATGCGTTAGAAAATGAATAATGGCCAATGTCAAAAAGGGGGGGGGGGGCTCCTTTCCATTCTATGTGTTTGATAAGTAAAACAGAAACAGGTTTTCTTCCTAGAGACCCCCGTGGGGATCTGGGTCGTTAGAATAGATCCTCAGCATCCCTTGCTTGTCGTAAGATGGGTCGGTCCTTCGGATGAGACCGCATAAACAGAGGCCCCGTGTTCACAGCAGGTGTGGCACGATAAAGATCCCTACTTGCTCAAAGACCGTAAGCGCCGAGCATAGGCCTAAATTTTGCAGCCCTTCATCGGCAATGGTGACGTCTCCATATGAGTGAAAAATTCTCGAGCGGGACGTTAAACAATATTGAATTATCATTCCCTTCCCAGAGAGTTGATTGTAATGTTGATTGTACGTGTGCCTTAACGCGTAGCTGATATGTACGTTACCAACATAAATATGGGATTCTTCTTTACGAATTTTATTTCAATGGAATTTGTAAATGATTTTAAAGAATCACACATTTTGATTTCGAGCAACATCATATCGAAATGGAAAACTATTATTTTCAATTGATATTACATAACACATTCCACATTCCTTAAATCTAACAATAGCAATACGAGTTAAAAACAAATCTGTAATCTAAATCTTGGTTATGATTACTACAAACAATATATCTTAACCCTTGGGATTCTTAATACTCTAATTCTCTGACAATAGAAATACGGTATCATGATGGACAAAATGAAAACGTTCATGAATACAATCGGGTAGTCTACGAAAATATAAGAAATGAACGTTACAATATATCACATACATTTCCCCACATGATGTCGTATTGGTATACATAGGACATCATTTGCAAGTTCACAAACGGGAAAAAAATACGCATTTATCGTCTAAAATTTTATTTGCATGATAAAATATTACATACATATCATATCTGATAATATCAAAAGAATTTAAAATGAATGAGCTCCTCACACTTATAAGTATCTCAAATTTCTGATTTTTGCTTTGTTTCTATTTTCCTTCGAATCTTAAAGATTCATAGACTTTCAAAACCACGCGGTCAGACACATTTCAAGACATATTTTTGTATGATATGATAACGTACGTTTCAGTAACGTACGTTTCGGCCGATTCATTATTACTCAAAAACCCAATGGTCAACGCCATGTCATAATTTTTTTTTCATATTTGATTACAAATACGGAAGGTGTATTTTACAATTTTCACCATGCATTTGTTGCTTTGAAAAACTTGAAAAACTCGGTTTGTTTTTTTTTTTGGTTTTTTTTTTATTTTTGTTTTTTTGTTTTTTTGTTTTTTTTTGTTTTTTGTTTGATTTTTTTTTTTGTTTTGTTTTATGTTTTTGTGTTTCTAATTTTGGAAAATGCAAATAAAAAGTATCATAATTGAATACTTCTATATTATACAGAGAAAAACTTTTTTTTTTACAATTCCAAAGTTGTAAAGCTACCATCATTAGCAAAGAAAACTAACATATAGGCGGGAAATCATAGACTACGTTATCTCCAATGTTAAATGTGTGGATCGGCGACATGAGTTTTAGAAGATCATTCATTTTTGAAAACTGAAAATATACGAAAACCTATTATTTTGCCTCTCCTAAATACATTAAAACTATGTTTGAAAACTTGACATTTTCATTTTTATACAATGTTTTAAAAATGTGACATTCTGCACTTTACAAAACCCTACACACTGGTTGCTATGTATTTTTCATAGCAACTATTAACGCATAGACGTTTTACTCTGTATGTCTTCATATATCATTATTAGGAAGAGTTTTGGAAAGTATCATTGTTTGTTCAATTCCAGTTTGAACTGAAAGAAATTTAACTTCAGGCACCAGTGGATACCGCGAGCTCGTCCTATCGGTAAAGCAACATTGTTCATTTAATTAATCAAGTCCGTTTCAAACTCGCTGCGCAATCAAAAACATCTCGAAGTTTCTTCTTGGGATAAATTACACCATAATGTGGTCAATACCACTGAAGTCCGGCATCCTCAATAAGCACCTGATGTGCGTAGCCTTTGCAAATGAATTTGCTCATGAAGACTAACTGATATGAAATTCATTGTCCTTTTACAATGGAGTTAGTCTCTATTCTTCTTGACTGCTGTAGTGTGGCATTATCGCATTTTCCGATTTTAATGGAAAAACAATGACATATCTGTCCATTTTAAAAGCGAACTACCTTCTGTCACAAATTGGAGATTTTTTTTAATTCTCTTATGACGGTTCTAAAATGTCGTCAGTCATTACTTGTGAGGTATGAATTGCAAGTACCGTGCTCTGATCTTGTATCAAGTGGTCCATTAATTACTCAACCTAATAGAGTATTTACAACAAAAATGGACCTTTGTCAACACTAGGAATCTCATCTCATGGTCCCATTGATTTAGGAACGTTAAAAATAATTAACAAAACAACGTCACTGTGTTAAGTTTCAATATGTATGTGACATAAATGAGGCCATCTGTGTACGTCTTCTACGAAATTGAGTCTGTCTTCAACATAGCAAACTTTTAGTTGAGTATAAAATAAATGCAATTCAACTGTGTTTTCGTCATTCAAGTCACTCGCTACAAGATCAGATAGAATAAAAAGATTTCTATCCTCTGGTGTCCCACGATTGTCACGTTTAGCATGTATGGAAGTAAATTTTATTTTGAGTCGGCACTGTGTACAATGCAAACAACTAACATGAGCTCTACAAGGGGGCCTCCGTGGCCGAGTGGTTAGAGCATCGGGCTCAAAATCACAAAGCCTCTCACCTCTGCTGGCGCGTGTTCGAATCTCGGCCGCGGCGTTATGTGAGCAAGTTTGCCAGTTTACTTGCGGAAGCTCGGTGGTATCTTTCCAGGTACATTGTATCTGGGTTCTCTCCTCCACCAACAAAAACTGGACGCCACCAGATAACTGAAAAATTGTTGAGTGTGGCGGAAAGCAATAAATAATCAATCAATCATGAGCTCTACAGAGCTCTTTAACCGACTACAGCCTACTCGCCATCTGTGTTAATATTTCATCCACGTTTTTATTCGATATATCCCAGCAAACTCGAAATAAAAGACAAAACAAAGTCCTCTACATCTGCTTCGTACTTAAATATTTTATTGAAAATAGATGTTAAAAGCAACCTGTCAACCCAAAGTTATGACATAGGGAATTATTTCTGCTTTTCCATTGTCAACTTCAGATTTAGCAATATTCCATCATCGCCTGCATATAATGTTTATATTTCTCGACTGATTCAATACGCAAGAGCTTGTTCCGCATATGGTCAGTTTTTAAATCGAGGCAGGCTATTGACAAACAACTTAATATTACTGGGGTTTTAAACGTACCGTTTAAAATTATAACGATCTAGTTTGCCAACACAACCCGTCATTGGTTGAAATAATGTCTGACGCGTTTCATACGAATAGCTAGGCCGTTTATGACACACTGATTATGACTCGTACTCCGTTGACCATATCGAGATATAAGACCCAATGGGGTGTGACTTGTCGACAGGGAATGCTTACTCCTCTTACGCACCTAATCCCACCTCTGGTATATCCAGGGGTCTGTGGTTGCCCATCTCTTAATTCCGTATTTGCAAGACGCTTATAATAAATAGTGAATGTTCCGAGAAGACGGTCACTTGTCACGGCAGTCATTGGCACAATAAAGAACCCTCTCTACTCCAACCGCAAGCGCCATGAATAGGTCAAATTTGTAGCACTTCACCTAGAGCTAATGACGTCTACACACGAGTGAAAATTTCTCTAGTGACACGCACACAGATCTGAGATATTTTTATATTCATAAAAATTTACTAATATCGACGGTGATAAGTTTGAATATGAATTATGTACCAACCTCAAAATCGTTGTAGTCTTGGTAGTATTTGAAACTGACGATCTGGATTCTTTTTCTGTAGTGGAAATTGGCAGTTCTGTTGTAGATTGAGGTTTGACAACCAGATCGTTGCATTCATAGTCTACAAAAAAAATATTATCTTACGAGGGCTGATTGATATGTTGTCAGCCTTTTATTGAAGGTTAGTATCGATATCCTTTTTCAATCCTACTATTCCCTAACTATTCAAGGCCATGTACCCAATGTCTGGTGTCATTTGGTCAGTTTATTTTGAGGAGGTAGCACTCTAAAGTAAACATGGCAAGTGACTGGCTAAATGGACAAAATCAGTGAAAGAGGAATGAACCAATATTTGCATAAGAAAAGTTTAGCACCTAAGGATATCCATACTTGCATAGTAGCAACATTAGGGAAAGATGACCCTTCATATTCTACAGTAAAAAAAAAAGTGGGTGGCAGAATTTAAATGCGGCAGGCAGCTCCTCCGGTATGACCCCCGTCCTGTACGGCCTGTCACTATTGCAACCCAGAGATGGTCAATAACCTCCATGACACTATCATGACTGGCAGGCTATTTATAGAAAGACATCCAGGTAGTGCAATTGCCACTTCATAGGAAAGAGTACATTCAATTTTGACAGAGGATCTTGCATTGAGATAGCTTTCAGCCCGTTGGGCATGAAGAATTTTGACAGTTGATCAGAAACACACCAAGATCACCTTGTAGTACACTAATCAAAACCTTTTACGGGTAGATCCCGCTTGCGATTTGATACTATGAATGACTTTACCACAGAGGTCAAACAACCGTCTAAACAATGATAACACCCTAGTTCACCCCACCAAAGACGACAAAGACTGTTTCATCAGCTGGAAAGGTTATGGCCTCGGTGTTCTGGAATATTGATGGTATTTTGATAAAAGATCATCTTTAAAAGGGACAAACAATTAATGGCAGATACTATGCATCACTTCTAAGGCAGTTACTGGGAAATATTAAACTCATACACAGCGGAAAAAGCCCCGTGCGGATCCGTGTTGTCCGAATAGATCCTCAGTATTCCTTGCTTGTCGTAAAAGGCGTCTAAATGAGGCGATCATTCGGATGAGATCGCAAAAACCGAGGCCCCGTGTCACAGTAGATTTAGCACGATAAAGATCTCTCCCTGCTTAAAGGCCATAAGCGTCGAGCATAGGCTTAAATTTTGCATTAACGATGGTGGCTTTAAATAGACTGAGCATCCGCCTTATTTGCCCGATCACGCTCCATCAGACTTTATCTACTTCCAAAACGTGAGGCCTCCGTGGCCGAGTGGTTAGAGCATTGCGCTCAAAATCACAAGGTCTCACCTCGTCGGCGCCAGTTCCAATTCCTCTTGCCGCAATATATGTGAAAATGTTTACCACTTTATTTCCGGAAGGTCAGTGGTTTTTTTCTGGGATATGATGTATCTGGTTTCCCTCTTCCAACAATAAAAAAAAACCAATGAACGCCACCTGATAACTGAAAAATTGTTGAGTGTGGCGGAAAATAAACAATAAACAATCCATTTCCGAAATTGAAATTGGCCATTTCTGGTACCCACTTTCAGTCAAATGACGACATCATACATGCAGTGGAGGACTTTCTGAACAGTCAAGAAAGGGACTTCTCTAAATGTGGCATTGAGACCCTTAGACATTGGTGGCAAAAGTGTATATATACTGCAAGGGATTATATTGAAAAATAATGCAATATGTCCACCAAAATGCAAATCCTTAAATGTGAGGCTCACAACATATCAATCAGCCCTCGTAAAAAGAAGCAAAACCCTCATAATCTTTGAACCCCGTGGGGATCCGGGTTGTTAGAATAATCCTCAGTACCCCTTGCTTGTCGTAAGAGGCGACTAAATGGGGCGGTCCTTCGGATTACACTGCAAAAACCGAGGTTCCGTGTCACAGCAGGTGTTGCACGATAAAAATCCCTCCCTGCTCAAAGGCCTTAAGCGCCGAGCATAGGCCTACATTTTGCAGCCCTTCACCGGCAATGGTGACGTCTCCATATAAGTGAAAAATTCTTGAGCGGGACGTTAAACAATAGATAATCAATCAATCAATCATAATCTTTGCATGTCATTAATAGACACTGAGAGTGAATGAAGAATAATTAGAGATAATTAATGTATTTACACTATATCGACCTGGAACCATGATTTTCACAATTTTGGTAGACTTTTCTCCAAATAATTACTACACGTAGTATTATTTAGTTAGTTTGTTTCTTTTACATCCCGTCAAGGATTTTGCACTGATAATGAGACGTCATCAGCTGTAGGTAAAGTACCACAAATTCAGACCTATGCTTAGCGCTCAGGGCCGTAGCAGTGAGGGTTCTTTAACGTGCCAACGCCTGCCGTGACATGGGACCTCCGTTTTTAATGTCTTTTCCCAAAAACCCGTGATTCTCACTTCTAAATGCCGAGGGCTTAGCAAAGGAGCAATCACTACCTATTTTACATCTTAGGTTTGTCACGAACGGGGCTCGATCTCACAACCTTCCAGTTACGAAACTAACATTCTAACACTGAGCTACCGCGATTTCTTAAGCAGTAGTTCAGTACATGTAGAAGTTGAGAAGGAGGATTATACAACCAAACCATGTATTTCCTCCGTTTTATTAATCAGAATCAGGCTCTAGCAAAATAATCTGTGACAGGGACTATGGAATTCAGTATATTGGAAAGGTTTTTTTTTTTTTTATTATTTTATACCAACACTGAATGTAGACTCAATTTGTTCCCTTGAAACTAGGGGAAAGATAAAGAAATAAGTTGGGAATGCATTTTCACTTTAAGTTCACAAATTTGCTATTTGATACCCCTGTGACAATGAACACGGTTTGTCTACTGGATGCACCAGTCTGAAGAATAACACTTTTATGATTACACTATACCGTGAGGTTTCTCCTGCGCCCCCCCCCCCCCCCCCCCCCCCCCAATAGACGCCATGAAATTAAAACTTTTTGACTCACCCACCCCTCCTCGTTAAACCTGAAGATGCTCGATACCTAAATTGTTCTATCATATTATTATATAGCATCTCACACCAAGAGAGGACAAGTCAAACATACTTTCATACGAAAAAACAATTTTGTTAAGCGAAGCATAACTGCTTTTAAAGTGTTAATCAATCACATCTTACAGTTTATGGAAATGTGATGCAGTCATCACTTTTAAATATTCCGGTTTAATGTGCATCAATGATGTCAATTCCATTTGGTTGTAAATGTTATGCCTTCAACTTCATTGTAACAAATATACTGCTGACTAAATAGGTCACCTTCATTGTAACAAATATACTGCTGACTAAATGCCACATTAAATAGGTCACCTTCTGATTAGTCATCTTACAAAATGGAATTATATCACATGAATGGGTAATTTGCTGATAACGTATATGTAGTTTTTGTGTTAATAAACTCCCAGAAGAGGCACAGAAGAGAGATGTACGGAAAGGAAGTCATCACAGCATCTAATTAGCTTCGGTTTACGGACGAACTTTCCCTCGATACCATTTAATCTCAAACATTCAACATACCTCATACTGCGTATTACAGGACACAAACAATTCATTTCGGAATCAAGTAAAGATGTACAAAGAAGGATTTAAAAAGGGGTTAAAACAGAATAAAAAAATAAATAAATAAATAAACCCCGTGGGGATCCGGGTTGTTAGAATAGATCCTCAGTACCCCTTGCTTGTCGTAAAAGGCGACTAAATGGGGCGGCCCTTCGGATGAGACCGCAAAAACCGAGGTCCCGTGTCACAACAGGTGTGGCACGTTCAAGATTCTTCCTTGCTTAAAGGCCATAAGAGCCGAGCATAGGTCTAAATTTGCAGCCCTTCACCGGCAATGGTGACGTCTCCATATGAGTGAAAGATTCTCGAGCTGGACATTAAACAATATTTAATCAATCAATCAATAAAAAAAATTAAAGATTATTTCTGATATATATATATATATATTTGTGTGTGTATGTGCGCGTGTGTGTGTGCATGTCCGTGTGTGTGTGTGTATGTGTGTACGTGTGTGTCCGTGGGTGTGTGTGTGTGTCCGTGTGTGTGTGTGTGTGGTAGAGAGAGAAGTCATCAGCACATGTATATACAGTACAGGTATGTACGTGAAGTGCCACAATGGTCGCTGGGCTCAGAGAGGATTCTTTATTTGTACAAAAGCCTAACTCATGAATATTCATTCTTCAAGGAAACTGTTTTACAAAGTTTGGGAGGGGGAAGGGGGAGGGGCTTATTACAGGAGAATATCACTAAAGGTTCTGTCCGTATGTATCTGTTTACTAAAGATTTAGATATCACACTAAGCAGAGAACAACGGCTCTTTATACCCACACTTAAACGCTTCCGTCGATCTGTATCTGGAGGGACACGGGGTTTCATTGAAGTGTTTACAGTTTGTGTTAAAGTTTCCTTGTATCACTCCTCCGCCTTCATTGTACTCTGCACACCAACCTATAAAATAATATTGTGCTTTAACGGATCAGGACTTTAAAAGAAGTGGCGTATACTATAATACATAGTCGACAACTGTCATATGCAGCATTAACTTAATCTGAAATATACAACTTATACAAGAGCCAAAGGCATTGAGTGCAATATCATATACATTATAGGGCTCTCAATAAATGCAGAGGGCAGGAAAATTAGAGAAAGTAAGAGAAGAAATCTTTGAGTGCCACAGAAGACATTTCCTCATGTTTAAGTATATAAATAAAGCATTACAATCATTTGTAAAATATCAGCGAACTGTTTATTTTCATAAAAAGAAATAAAGAAGAGAACTTGGGCTGAAATTGCTTATCCTAACAAGTTCATACATGCACCCTCCTCTTGTTAGATAATATCCCCTCAAGACTAGTTACTTTATAAAGGCTATAATAAATAAATTGAAATTGCAGACGAAAAATGCTGAAAAGAACATAACTGCTTCAGAGTGAGACTACTTGTTTATAGAAGGTATGTCCTCTGTTCATGTATAGTGTAACAATTATGCGGTATTAACTCTCTGTTTTCAATAATGTCCAACAATTCAAAAGTTCAACGTGATATGTAGAAAGGTTATTTGAATTCTGAACAAGATTCAATTCCCAATGAATGTTACCTAGCCTGGGTTTCTTCGCAAAATAACATGCTATTTTCGTCGCCATGCACACGCTACTTTCATTTTGCTTAATTGAGAATCGGGATGGGGATTACCGAAAACAAAACTGGAAATAGTCTTTCGTGTTTTTGGAATAGGAACCAAACCGTGACAATGTGTAATCCAATTTAGTATCTATCGGTTTCTACTGATCTGAAATACGGATTCTTAGTGAAACTACGAGACTATAGATATAAATGAAAACCAAATTTGAGCTGGTTATTTTGTAAGTACTTTATGATATCTTCCGACACAAATGTCGCAGGAAAATCTGTTTCGTAGTATATCCATCCACGAATAATGAACTTTTCTTGCCAAAAAATCGTTATTTAACTATTGAACAAAGATACAATAATAAACAATGACATCAACAACAGAAATGGTGTTGTGCCGTTCAAATATCAATCAAATTCAATGTTTCAAAGTCTTGAATCGTAACAAACGTTCAAAACCAATAGGCACTACTTGATTTTGCGAGGTAGAGGCAAAATTTTGCATGATCGTTAGAAGGCTCTCAAGCAAGCTTGACGCCTTTAACATCCATGGCCAAGGACAATAAATACTGGTAAAATTTTGAATCAATGTAAAAAGTTTGATTAAAATCCATGGAATGATTTGCAATGAGTTGCGAATTCAAGCTATTCCAAGTCCAAGGGCCATAGGTCCTTCAAAGGTTTTAGGATAACATTGTCTTTGCCATATGCACATCTACACATTGTGATCTTTCTTTGTACCAAGATCATTAAAATCTCCCCCAAGGATTTAGAAGGAGTTGTGAAGAAAAAAGTTGCAAAATCAAATACATACAATATTATTATGTACATACATATATTTAAACACAATATATATACAAGATATATAGGGGTCTCCGTGGCCGAGTGGTTAGAGCATCGTCTCAAAACAAGAGAAGAAAAACTATCTTACTGTGATCTTCAACTTGACATTTAGATGCAATGACGATGTTTTATCTCTCTAACTCCGTGGCCGAGTGGTTAGAGCAGTGCGCTCAAAATCACAAGGCCTATTACCTCTTGTCGGCGCAGGTTCGATTCTCGCTCGCGTCGATATATGTGAGGACGTTTGCCATTTTACTTTCGGAAAGTCGGTGGTCTCTTCCCGGGTACATTGTATCCAAGTTCTCTCCTCCACCAATAAAAAAATGGACGCCACCAGATAACTGAAAAATTATTGAGTGTGGCGGAAAACAACAAACAATCAATATATATATATATATATATATATATATATATATATATATATATATATATCGAAATCAAATGCTTTTAGCACTGTGTTATTATACAATGTATTTACATTTACTAATCATATGTCAGTACTAACCATATACTGATTCCATACATTTCATTTCTCGATAAAATATCAATACCTCATCTTAACATAAAAACCTAATAAAGTATTAATTTCTTTTCTTTCGTGTGTGTGTCTGTGTGTATGTGTGTGCGTGGGTGTGTATGTGTGTGCGTGTGTGTGTATGTGTGTGCGTGTGTGTGTGCGTGGGTGTGTATGTGTGTGCGTGGGTGTGTATGTGTGTGCATCAATCCACCATTTAAGAGGACAGACCTTATCATAGAGTTTTGAAATAAACATACATTTAAAAAATACTTTGTTTCTCCATTACTTTTTTTTAAATACTTTATAGTTTTGGCTGCATTTTGGTAAAATAAGGTGTATGATAATGATTAGCATTGAGATCTTGCAGATAAAATTCGAAGCATTGCAGAAAAAGACAAACAGTATGATTAATGAAGGTGCACCATATTGGAAGCAGGAGGCAATATGTCAATCAATTTTAACAGAAAACACGTGATCAATAATTGTTGACTTTAAAATTAATTATGTCTGTCTTCATTTAGTTTCACTTTCCTTTAGAGTTTATGTCATATACGTTATAGAACATTTCTGCTAAAAGATCCAAGATGTCTGTCTTCATTAAGCTATTCACAAGTTCTCATTACATAAATTCACTACATAAATTTCCTGGATCAAAACCGAAAATGTCACGTTTTATGACGCGGTTCTACACACACACACACGTGTGTGTACTACATCGTCATGAGTAGAAATATAAATATTAGTCTGTTCCTTTCAAATTAGACTGCCAGCTGCGTAGTTCTGTCAGTTAATATGACAAGTTTTTTTGTCAACCGCTGATCCGTAGGTCCAGCAAGGGTTTTACATATATTCAGGTTACTATGTACTCAAATTGCACCCCCCCCCCCTTTAATTAAAGAAAGTTTTCAATTTCAAAATAATATGGTACATATTCTCCACTTTTCATCCATACCCTCCTTATTTAAGACCTGAAATAGCCTTTATAACTAAATGGCATGCTATGTTTACAAACCATTAACGATAAATCTTGGTACAGCGCAGACTTCAAAGGTGGCATTCAGGAAATGATTTGGAACACAGTGATAAATCAATTCCATTGCAGTGCAACTTTGAGATATGGACGAACAGTTCTTTCTTAGTGCCGCTTTGTTCCAGTCCGTTTCATTGTCTGGACAAGATTCTACAACTATGGCAGACGATTTGGTAGCAATACAGCATTGCGAAAGGGAGATCTGCAACAAATTGCGTAACCAAGTTCCTAGTTTATTTACCCATATCAGGTACTGCATACGATGGGTACAAACAATTATATAGCTACAGAACAGAGTACATCAAGCAGGGTTAGTGCTGAAATGCATTATTATTATTTTTTGTTCTTTTTTTAATAATATACCGTTACAATTTAGTAGTGAAAGCTCAAGGAAGGTGAATGATATTTTTGCGACTATTCTAATTTGACTGAAAGTGCAGCATTTATAAATTACCCATGAAAGTGTCATCAGCAGAACAGCCAGGTCACCACTCCGCATGACATCAACCTACAAAATAAAATACTGATAAGCTTTAAACTACTGCTGTAAAAAAAAAAAAACCCTAAAAAGACAGGATGTTGCACGGATGTGTGTAGTATACGGAATTTCCAGTATAGTAATTTCAAACTACAGTCTAATTAAGATTATGTTCTAGATACAGAGCGTTTTGTTTGAGAGTATGCGTGTGGATCTAACATCTAATTTCAATTCGATTGTTTACAACAAGGTGTATTATTACACGTCAAGGGAATAACTCTACAGCGCCGTGGGATCTGGGTTAGAATAGGTTCTCAGTACCCCTTGAAAAATGGCTGAAATATTGCCAAGTCGGCGTAAAACCCCAATCAATCAATCAGTAGCCCTTGCTTGTCACAAGAAGCAACTAAATCAGGTGGTCCTCCAGAAACCCCAAGTCCCGTGTCACAACTGGTGTTACACAATAAACATCCCTCTCCGCTCAAAATCGGCAAGCGCGTAGCATAGGCCCAATTTTGGGGGCCCTTCACCGGGCATGGTGACCTCTCCATATAAGTGAAAAATTCTGTTGGATTGAACACAAGGTCTTAAAAATGTTGTATGTAAAAATGATAAAGTTTTAGGACTGACCCTTTCCCCCTAAAATCGGTAATTTTAGCATTTGGGAAATGTTGCAGGTTTGAGCCATGACGCATGTACATCTTTATGCATACTCAATCATGTTCAACGTTATATATGTTAATGACATGACCACATTGTAACATTTGTATATTATTATTATTTATTGCTTTCCGCCACACTCAACTTATTGTTGGTGGATGAGAGAACCCAGATACAATGTACCTGGGAAGAGACCACCGACCTTCCGCAAGTAAACTGGCAAACTTGCTCACATAACGCCGCGGCTGAGATTCGAACACGCGCCGACAGAGGTGAGAGGCTTTGTGATTTTGAGCCCGTTGCTCTAACCACACGTAGGTACATTGTATCTGGGTTCTCTCCTCCACCACCAAAAACTGGACGCCACCAGATAACCGAAAAATTGTTGAGCGTGGCGGAAAGCAATAAATAATCAATCAATCAATCATTTTTTATTTATGCTAAAAACATTTGGTGATTTGACTTTCTAATAACCTCCTATGATAGAATATAAATAGTTTTGGGGGAGAGAAATTAATTTTTATTTTTTCTTTGTCCTGTCTACTTTGGGTCAATTTTTCAACCCGGGTCAACATTCTTCGTTACACCGGCGACTATGTGACAACGTCGAATCTATTTTCGATTTCACAATCACCTTTATACCACGTGAGATTTTTGTGCCCATTGAAAGGTTAGCGGTCAGGTCAACACCCGCAGTGAAGGAAACCGGGAATAAATCCGCCAGAGCTATAGTCTTTTTCTATATAAAATATATGTATCATCAATGCATTCAATATTCATTATCAGTGATGATTTTGAAATAAACAAAAATTCAGGGAGTTAAAGTCATCTAAATATATACATTGTGCAACTGAAAAACAGTTTAAATGACATTTATTTTGTTCAACAAGTCTTACCACTGTGTCAATATGGGCTCGTAACATTTGAGGGAGGCTTTTTTTTATAAGAACGGTAATGTGTGCATATGCAAATAAAGATGTTGGGGGTGATTGCTCTCCTTCACCTTTTTGAAAGTACAAGAATGATAGAAGTGAAGATAAAACTGAAAACATACAATGAAGGTCCAAATTTACCATGCATGCAACTCCACCCCCCATTATACAAAATTACATGAATATAGAGGGAAGGATCCAATATTTGAAGTTAGGGGGCACACTGTCTTCAGACTGGGATCTTGGGACCGCCTAAGGTTCCCAATGGGTCCAGGGTGAAACTTAGATTTAAAGTTTTAAATCTGCCAATAATATATACATATTTTGAATATATCTAAGAAATATCTGTGAAAAGCCCCATGCACTTTCATGAAATCCTAACGTACTCGTACTTTTTATACCAAATTAGTTCATCAGTCAATGTGAATCATAACTATATAGTATTGATCAGAAGTTGAAACAATGACAGTATCTGCATAAAACTTTTATACTGGAATATCAAAGAATATGAACCTTTAGAAAGGACAATCCCCATGGTACATATTTATCTATAAAATCTGCTGAAATTTTACAAAATTATACTTATATTATACATATATACATTTCTTGAAAATTCTTGGACGTTAGATTTATAACTTTAGTCTGTGACATCCTCTTTAGAGTTTCCCAGATAGCAGATACAGGCTTTTAAGGTAGATCCTTAATGTAAACTGATGAATCCAATTAAGAATGTGCACTGCATGCATACCACCTATTTCCTCAAAAGTGAATTTCTGAAAATAAAATTATGATGATTGTAGCTACATTGTTTGCTATCTAAATTTGTTTTTCAGTATAAAGTTCCAATCTTTTGAATTATATAATGGGTCATAGGGACTAATCATTTACAGTCAAACTTCATTATCTCAAAATTAATGGGACCAAAAAACTTTGAGATATTATTATTACTACAAAGTATTTATATAGCGCATTATCTAACATTACATCTATTACTCTAAGCGTTTTACAACATGCATAAAACATAACAACCTCACATAAAACAAAGCAAAGTTATATATAAAATGCTAAATGGGGTATTTTAAACAAACATTAAATTCAATATCACAAAGATAAATAAGAAGACTAATATGGTTCATTTAAACATTCTTTTCTTTTTTTTTTTTAAATTTTCACATCACAAATACATCCCATCTCACATTTTTTTTTTATTTGTTATTTTATTTATTGTGAGTGTTTGAGATATTGGGGATAAAATACATAAAGAAAATGTAGTTGGGACATCGAACTCACTTCGACATGTCTATGGTATTCGGGATACTGAAGTTCAAATGATTCTTCTGAGTTAATTAAATAACATGCAGAAGTGTTTTGAATAGAAATGTCTTCAACTCCAAAGCCAGAAAGTCAACAAGGCTGTATTGTTGGTCACCTGAGTATCAGTTAAAAGTATCACTAGATTCAGGGGCTATGAAATTTAGAAAAAAAATTCCGTTTTACATATCTAAGCTACATTATAATACTCAGCAACAGTATAAAACAAGAACTTAAATGCTCCAAAGTACTATACTGGTGAAAGACTTTACATAATGTATGCAGCATCAACATGACATTTGAATAATTTGGAATTGTCCTAGAGCCCAAACCCTATTGTTGCAAAATTCACAATTTTGGTACATCCTTTTTCTTTTTTCTTTTTCTAATATAAATATGAATTGAGTTTTATAGTGTATCAGCAAACTTAAAGAAGTCTTTCAGATGACAGCTATAATAAATTTGGCCATACCCGGGAACTCCATCCCCTGGGATCATGAAATTTTCAATCTGGGTAAAGGACTACCTACTCCTTCTAAACATCTATTTAGTTTCAATTTAATGTTAATAGCATTGAAGAAAATATTATCTAAATGTTTTACACATACACAAAACATACCAAGTTTGGCCCCGCCCTTGAGTCAGGTACAACATCTAACCCAGGATCATGAAATTCACAATTTTGGAAGAGACCTTCCTGCTCTCGTTATGCATGTAGTTTTTCTTACAGATGTTTAGTTAAGAAGAATTTTCATTTTTGAAAATTGGAAATTTTCCGGAGATTTGCCCCAGAGGTGCAGGAATCTTAAAGTTTACAACTTATGCCCCCTTGTCCCACTAATGCTTCAAACTAAATTTGAAAAAGATTGATTGATTGATTATATATTTAGGCCTATGAAAAATTTAGGCCTATGCTCGGTGCTCAGGGCCTTTGAGCAGGGAGGGATCTTTATTGTACCACACCTGCTGCGACACAGGACCTCAGTTTTTGCGGTCTCTTCCAAAGGACTGCCCCATATAGTCGCCTCTTACAACAAGCATGGGGTACTGAGGATCTATTCTAACCCATATCCCCACGGAATTTGAAAAAGAATTGGAATGATAATTATGAAGACGTTAAAAACGTTCAATAATTCTTAACACATATAATCACTAACCAATTTGGCTCCACCCGGATACCAAAACCCCTACACCTGGGATCACTAAATTTACAATTTTGGTAAAGAACTACCTGCTCTTTCTATAAATATCCATTTAGTTTCAATTTAGTATCAATAGTACTGAAGAAGGCATTTAAATGTTTTACACAAAAAGACTGTACAAATGTACACCATGTTTAACCCCACCCTGGAGTCACAACTGCCACCCCCGGGATCATGAAATTTATAATTTTGGTGGAAACCTTCCTGCTCTACATCACTATGCATTCAGTTTCTCTTATAGATGTTTGATTGTACAGAAAAAAATCCATGAAAATTAAACAACTGTTGGCATTTTTTTGTCTGCCCCTATGGCCCCAAGGGTGCAGAAGTCCTGAAATGTATGTCCCCCTTGTCCCAAAAATGCTTCATACCAAATTTGAACAGAATTGGAAAGGTAGTTATCAAGAAGTTGAAAAAAATTATGATGTTCAATTGCTAACATATGACTGTGGATGCACGAGAACAGATGCTTATCAATTGCACAATACAAAATTGCCTAAAAATTAGTAACTCGTTGTGAAATTGAATTTGTTTGTTAATTAACTGAAAAGCATGGAAGCATGACAAATGTATTTTCACAAAGTGTAATAATGATTATGCAAACAACATGGTGACAAATACAAATATCTCTCATGTAAAATACTTTCACCCCATGTGAGTTATCAATATCAATGATTCAAAGTACACTTTATCAATTATTTCCCACTTAATATAGGGTTTCATAAATGTTGGTCAATCTGAAAGGTCAAAAAGTTTGGTACTAAAGGAAAGGTCTTGTTACAAGGAATACAAATATAAAATATGAGATTTCTATCACTCACCATTCAAAAGTTATGAGCAAGGTTCTAGTTTCCAGTTTCACACAGATATGACAAAAACAATATTATTATAATAATATTTCAGTCTACACTACCTAGGGATGCTTGCATATTAATATGAGTATTCATGTAATCATGGCCCTGTTGTTATTGAGAAGATTTTTCCTATGTATGTATTCCCATGTAAAACCTTGATCCCCTAATGTGGCCTCACCCTACCCCTAGGGACCATAATTTGAACAAATTGCATCCACACTACCTTAGGGATGCTTGCATATTAATACGAGTAGTCATGGCCCTGTTGTTCTTGAAAAGATTTCTGAAAATTTATCCTAAGTATACATTCCCAAACTTCAATCTCCACTGCCTGGGGATGCTTGCATATTAGTATGAGTATTCATAGTCCTGCTGTTATCGAGAAGATTTCTCCTGCATATTCCCATGTAAAACTCTGATCTCCTATCATGGCTCCACCCTAATCCCAGGGACCACAATTTGAACAAATTTGAATCTGCACTACATGGGAATGCTTGCATACTAGTATGAGTAATCATGACCAAGTTGATTTTGAGATGAATATGTTAAAGATTTATCCTAAATATCCCCTTTTAACACTTTGATCCCCTATTAAGGCCCCATCCTATGCCTGGAAGCCAGGAAGAGAATAAACTTCAAACTGCACTACCTGGGGATGATTGCAGATTAATGAGTAATCAAGGCCCTGCTGTAAGTTTTACAAAGGTTTTACCTATTATGTATTCCTATGCAAAACTTTGATCCCCTATAGTGGCCTCTATCTATCCTCTTGGGCCATAATTTGAACAAACTTAAATCTACACTATGTCAGGATGCACTCGCATATATTTCAACTTTTCTGGCCAAGTGGTTCTTGAGAAGAATATTTTTAAATGACCCCACCCTATTTTTGACTTTTCAATTATCCCCCCTTTGGAGGGAACATGGCCCTTCATTTGTAAAGACTTGAATCTTCTTCACCTATGGTTGATTTGTGTCAAGGTTGATCGAAATTGGCTCAATGGTTCTTCAGAAGGAAATTTTAAAAGATGCCACAATTTGTTTTGCTAATATTTAATTATCTCCACATCAGAAAAGGGTGTGGGACTTCATTTGAACAATTTTGAATCTTCTTTATACCCAGGCATTGCTTTGTGGCAAGTTTGGCAGAAATTAGCATTCTGGTTCTGGAGAAAAAGGAATGAATGAATTTATTGACAACATCATTATACTTGGCATATAGTCAGGAATACAACACATAATCAGTAATGACATAATTCAGTGAATGGGAGGGACACAATTATACATTTGACAAAGTTAACATACAATTTTTGTTGTTAATGTGAACACCATGTAGTCTTCTAGCAGCTTTTACATTTGAGGGATTCACAGCAATCTTTATAGAATTATCTCTTATATAAAATTCTTCATTAAATATGTCACTCCGAGAAGCTGAAAATATGTTAAACAGACACACTGACGACAGACAAAACATGATCAGAATAGCTTACTCGAGCTTTCAGCTCATATATGTGAGCAAAAATGATTTGGAAATTTTTTGTGATACATCATTTAAATTTATCAATGCATAATGCCTATTTTACAAGAAAGAAATATATAATCAACTTTACATGTATATTTCATATATACATTGTACAGAAGAAAAACAAAAATACAACAATCACTATTTGAAATAAACCATCTCTAAGGAAACTAGGCCTATGCTTCAAAATACTTACAATTTTAAGTTACAATTTACACTAAAAACTGTACAGTATTTGTTGGACAGCAACTACAACATATGGCTTCTAAAAGGCAAAAAAAAAAAAAAATCTTTCAATTACTTTGTATGTAACAAACAATGCATAAAATTCAATATAATCTGTCAATATTTAAATGACCCTTCAGTATTCAAGAAACAGTGTATGTCATCTGCATGGCAGAAAGACAGGCAAAGTGATAGCAGAGAAATGTATCACTTAATTATCATCTGCAAATTGCTGCTTTTCCCCAAATTTCTAGAACAAGCCATTTATGATACTGATACATGTCAATTATTAGCTTTATCCTTAAATCTCAAAATTTTTGACCTGTATCTCATGAATGTTTTGAGGTATAAGCTTTGTAACATGTAAATATAGTTGCATGTACTCATATGTATACACTTTACATGTAACAAAACACCGACCACATGTCTTATAACTTCTGATACATGTATATAAAGATGAAAAAATACTTCAACAATTTGCCAAGAAACATAATTACCTGCAGTGCTTTTGTGACCAAAACTTTAAGGACAGATAAAATGATCTTGCTTTATAGGTGACAATAATCTGCTGTTAAATCTTGAAAACATACATTCAATTACAAGCAGTCTGAAGATGTGATACCTTGACAAATCTCTCATTCCTTTGGAGATAGGAAGCTTTGTTCAAAGGCTGGTGAACCAATTAAATTCCCATATAAAGTTCTCTGAAAACAGACACATGCACAAATATGTACATGTAATATTCTGATTTGAAATTTAGACCACAAATACAAATTGTTGTACTTTCTCTTACATCGAAGTCAGAACTATGGTAGGTTGGGTTGGTTGAGGATAATAATCAATCTCGTCAAAATATTGGAATTGTATATTCCACTCCTCTATGATACAAGTGTATAATAATCGAGCCAAATGTACCAGCTAGTCTAATTTTAATTAGATTGGTTGATTGATTAAATATTGTTTAACATCCCATTCAAGAATCTTTCGCTCATATGGAGATGTCACCATTGACGATGAAGGGCTGCAAATTTAGGCCTATGCTCAGCACTTATGGCTTTTGAGCAGGGAATGATCTTTTCTGTGCCACACCTGCTGTGACATGGGACCTCGGTTTTGGCGATCTCATCCGAAGGACAGCCCTATTTAGTCACCTCTTACGACAAGCAAGGGGTATTGAGGATCTATTCTAACAATCTGCATCCCTACAAGGATAATCAGATTGGGATATAAATCATATTTTGTTTCTGTAACTGATGCAATGTTTTAACATTCAAACAAATTACAATGTCTTGTTGAACATGAGAACAAATTACAATGTCTTGTTGAACATGAGGGGCTTATTTTTCACTTATTTATATTTCGGAAGGTCAGTGGTCTCTTCCCAGGTACATTGTATCTGGGTTCTCTCCTCCACCAATAAAAACTGGATGCCACCAGATAACTGAAAAATTGTTGATTGTGGCGGAAAACAATAATCAATCAATCAATCACTTATTCATGCAATTTAATTTAAATTACTTATGAAGTAAGTTACTGATGTCAACTCTCAAACTTGTTTCTTCAACTATCTCTTCCACAAAATATGTTTTAAAAAATCCATGGTAGTGTGTTTAATTTAGGGTCAGAAGCACAGCAATCTTTATTTGAGGCCAAAATATATTCTCTCAAATTTTTAAACCTCCATCAACATTATGTGATCAGTTACAAATAAGGAGTTACTAATGTAAGATAGAAATTCATGATTCTTTTTACGAGGCTATGCAATAAAATAAAGCACAAACTGAAAATGTAAACTAATTAACACTGCACACAGCTTTTCATAGAAGAGAATTTACAAAATTAATTCTGTGCTTTGGGTTTATAAAGAAGACAATATTACATATACATTATATATTAATTGTTGTGAGGTTGAATAATTTAATGATAAATATTCAGTACACACAATGATGTCCTAACTTAGCCAAAATTGAAGAAAAAAAAACACATATATATGATCATACCAAACTATCTGCTCTCCTAAATTTCTAGTATTCTTTCTGACTCCAAATTAATTTCTGACACTTAACTGTTTATGCTGAGAAATATTTACACATAATTATGAAACAGCTAACAAAGATTTCGTAATACAGACAAAATATAGTTAATGTACATGCATATCAAATAACAATAGTTAATTACAGTGTAATGGAATGCAATCTTAATTGTGAATTTATTCGATTTAAATTTTAATTTTTGTACAGCTATTCTCTATATACAAATACATGATTAATTTGAATATGAAAATTTGATACATTACATACATGCAATTTTCCTGTAACAGTTTGTATTTGGAGTAAATTAAAATTTAAATCATAGATAGAAATGTGGGCATTTCATTCACAAAAGTGGAACAATTTTAAGAAATGACTTAATTAATGAAAATGTTTACTGTGTGAATTGTACCAGTAAACGAAAAAAACATGATGTACATGTATATATAGTGCCGACTCACATAAACATAATCATAAATGCTTGCATAAATAAACATTATTAATATATATGTATATCTAGTTACAGAAACTCGGAGTTAATTAGACTGTCAATCTGTAAATACTGAGTAGAAGACCAAAGATTATTTTATATGTTTTCTACTATGATATTATATCAAAACTGCAATTTCTTGTACATACCAGGAAATCTTTTAAAAAATTTCATTACTCATGACCAAATGATTATCATACAAATAGTCATTTCATGTACTTTTCATCCATTATGAGTTCCTTAGGTGTGTTGTTAGCATGGCTGAGTTTAATTGTGGAAATTTTTACATTTCAACAGAATGTGAATGGGTAGTATATGTACCCCAACTCCCATCCTCCAACAGATCCACTCAGTAAAATTTATGTCCTTCATAAATAAATTTTCTTTATTTAATACTGCCAAATCAAGAAAGAGACATATATTTTCACCAAGGAAATGTTTTAAAACACTTATAATGCATCCTGTACTTTCATATCTATATATACACACACACCTCAAAAACGTGAAACAGACTATAATATTTTCTGTGTAAATATGGTATATTGTATGTAATATACTGAGCAAAATAAGTTTAGCAATTGTTTTTACAAAGGTTTCATTTTACAATATTTTTCTCGAATGTTATATTATGTTTCTCCTTAAAATCAGGACAAAGAAACTTAAAAAAACTCAAAGATGTTTTTTTTTCGCTTTGACACATAGAAAATGTGACATCCAGCGTTGTAACAATTCAACATTACAATAGAATATGCTCGAATGATCAAGGCCTGGGAAGAATTTGTCTACTCAAACAACTTTTCGAACACGCTTGTTAAAGAAAACCGGTGAGAAACTGTGAAAACGTCTAATGGGGAAACAACCAGGACTTTCTGAAAATGAACGTCAAAGGGCTATAGGGATGCTAACAGCTGGATGCTCACAGAAAGATGTCTCCCAACACTTTAATGTGCATCCGTCCACCATATGCCGTCTTTTGAACCGATTTCGGACCACTGGACACGTTAGTGATCGGCAACGTTCAGGACATCCAAGGAAAATGACTGTTAGACAAGATCATTTTATTGTTACGACGTCGAGACGTAATCGTTTCATGTCATCTCCTAAAGTTGCAGAAGAGTTACGCCGCGCTACTGGAGTAAGGTTATGTGGACAAAGTGTAAGAAACTGGTTCCGTTCAGCACGTTTGCACGCTAGAAAACCTCTAACTGCAGTGCCATTAACTCAACGTCATTGACAATCCCGCCTTGCATGGGCCAACATGCATCGTTGCTGGATTCAACGGCAATGGAATGAGGTGCTTTTTACCAATGAGTCACGTTTTAACGTTGATTTTGCAGATGGAAGAGTTCGTGTTTGGAGACGCAGAAATGAGTGATATGACCAAGAAAACATCATCCAACGTGATCGCTACGGCGGCGGAAGTGTTATGGTTTGGGGTGGAATAAGCCAACAGGGTAAAACTGACCTCGTGACAATAAATGGAACATTAAATTCTCAGAGATACTGTAACGAGATCGTCGTTCCTGTTGTTGTTCCATTCTTGCGTTAAGGAAATGCGACCATTTTCCAGCAAGACAATGCCCGTCTGCACACTGCATGGCATTCTCCATCAGAATAATGATGAGGTATTGAATTGGTACGCGAGTTCGCCAGATTTGTCACCTATTGAACATGTTTGAGACATTCTTGATCGTCGTTTAGGACAGCAACATAATGTCAACAACATTGCCGAACTGACCCTTGCGCTGCAGCAGGAGTGGGACCAGATCACCATGGTTGAGATAAGGAACCTGATAAGGAGCATGATGCGCCGTTGTACGACTGTTATTGCTGCAAATGGAGGCCATACAAAATACTGAAATTGAATGTGACTTTACGACCCTACCCTTTATCAGTTTAACATTCTTTTCATGCGTAACGGAACAAGATTTGTCGATCAAATTGGACCTTTTTTGTTTTGTGATGAGAACCCCATGAAACAATTTCATTATGAATAGTATATATTATTTTCATTACTGTGTGTTTCATTAAATATTGCATCTTCTTTCTTTCGTTACCGCATGTCTTTCACAAATATTTTCACGACTGAGCATAGGGGCTTTTCACGAATTGACCCTCTCTATTCTATATTTAGTAATATCTAGTAAACCATACATACTGTTCATCACTTGATCCAATATCATCCATTAAACGTGGCCATACATGGCATATGGAATGAGATTGTTTACACCGGATATACAGTAGTTTATAAAAGCGGAGGTAAAAACGAGTAGATATTACATGATTGGTGGAAATGAGGTATGATGTAATTTTTATTTGAAATCAAAAATCTCATGGGTTGAAATAAATAATGGGCTAAGGAAGTATTGCAGAGAATGTATTTTTGGCACATGAAATTATAAGGGTAGGTAATAATTTTTGAAGTAGTGGCATTTAAGTGCGGAACTGCAATAGGTTGTACAGGAGCCAAATTTTGAGTTATAAAAGCAACGGGACCCTATATATTTTTTGTGAATTTTAATCAGTGCTTGGAATGAACTTTCATATGAGGAAAAGTATTTCTTTGAAATCACTATAGTAAAATAGCGAGAGGGCCATAGGTTTGTATAGAGTTCTATGGGAAAATAATTGGTACTCTTTTCCCATATGGCAGTTAGCGGGAAGAAGCATTATATTCGTCAATTTGTACTGCGTATGTTTCGGGTTCAATTTATCTCATTCATATTACTATTCGTTTGTGAAATACAAAAAAGTGTGTGCCGTGTTTTGTGGATTTCAGATTACTTTTGCGGATTCACACAGCTAGTTTAATATATATTAATGTGATCTTGAGGTGATTAGGGGAGTCGAGTCTAGACAAGTAAAAACTCAAACATATATATATGGGCATGTAAACTGTCTTTTAAAGTCGTTTACCTTCTGTGTAAAATTGTCTCTACTAACTAATTTTGCTGACTATGACTATTAGGATATCTTAATCAAAGGATGACTTCACATTTAACTCTTCCTCCTGTAGGAATGTACGAAATGCATATCGTCAGTTTGGTCTGATTCAAAATAATCCTTAAAATAAATACTAGTAGAATAATTTCTTCATATCTTCTGCGGCCTGATACCTTTGACGCTTGCGTATCTTCTGCGGCCTGATACCTTAGACGCTTGCGTATCTTCTGCGGCCTGATGCCTTTGACGCTTGCGTCATGTAGACTTCATGTTGTCATTTGATTTGATTTTTCAGAGGGTCAGTTTTGTTCCCTAGTGTTCTCGGAAACTATTTATCATATCAATTTAAAATTTTCAGCAATTGTAGAGAGGCATGGTACATGTAGGAATATGTGTATTGGAGTACTGCGAATTCTTAACTGCAAAAAAACGCCGGTTGTCAGTAGGACTCCAAAATACGCCACAAATATATCATGCAATTTTTAACACGTTTTCATTAATATCTTTTTTCTCTAATTATCATTTCTTAATACATATAGAACAAAAGTAGTTAATATTGTCAAGACCTATTTGATAATACCAAGTTTTAGAGCCAGTCCCTTCAATAAGGGGCCCGACGGGGTTAAAACTGTTGCTAAATATCTCAATTTTTAAAGAGAAATCGTTCTTTTTCTATTGAAGCTGTTTATTTGAAGTTATTAAATTTTTTTTATATCATCGAAAAGTCTTCTAATATGTTTTGTTGCTGTTGATAATAATTCAAAGATGTCATCGTTGATACACTTTCTATCATTTCATTGAAAAGTTTAAAATAGAAAATACACCGACACAATATATGACACGTCCGTCAAATGTTTATTAAGCATAACCATAAACAGATGCATACGAGTGTGCATATAACAAAATCATGTTAAACTTGGTTCAACAATTGACTTAATAATATACATTAAAAAAAAAATGTTTCAGTTTATTGCTTGTTTTAAATTCCTTTCACATGACATAATTTACGTTGTATATATAAATGCCCCGTAACTTAAGGAATGAAAAATTATTTCCACCGCCTTCTTTCATTACACTCGTTAATTAATTTTTAACTGGACAGGTGGAACTTTTTTAAACGCCATGGTTAAAATCACAATATGTATCAATGAAATAATTCCTCAATTGGTGTGTATGTTAAGTCTTTGGAAATTGTGTAATACAATACTACCTATATTTCTATCATTAATGCTAGACAAAATAACAGATGTTAATGTTTCGTAGTGTAGCTACATTTTTGAAAAAAAAAAAAGTGTATGTATTTCTTGATGTAATAATTATTGAATAGGGTTGCTGCAATACATCTTTTATATGTAGGGATTACCTCCCTTAAACCACAGTTTATTATTGATTGATTATTTATTGCTTTCCGCCACACTTAACAATTTTTCAGTTATCTGGTGGCGTCCAGTTTTTGTTGGTGGAGGAGAGAACCCAGACAGAATGTATCTGGGAAGAGACCACCGACCTTCCGCAAGTAAACTGGCAAACTTGCTCACATAACGCCGCGGCCGAGATTCGAACACGCGCCGACAGAGGTGAGAGGCTTTGTGATTTTGAGCCCGATGCTCTAACCACTCGGCCACGGAGGCCCCAAACAACAGTTTAAGAAATATATACTTACAATGACCCAGGGGCCTCCGATTTTGATGCACGAGATGCGCATACTGTTTTTTTCTCGGAAGGGTTGTTCAACACCTATTCTGGCCGTGCAATTGTTGTCTATCCGATTAATATACTAAATGGCTATATTTTACTCAGCAAGAATGCTACTTCATATTTTTCATGAACACTTAGGACACATGAAGGATTGTACCTATGTTAAAATTACTACAAATTGCAGTTTCTTAATCCTGACTCGTCAGTCCGTACCACTCAGTCAGTTAAAGGGATAGTTTTAATAAGGCCATTTTGTTCATTTTTTGTAAAGAATTACCATGAATTCAAATAACTTGTACAAGCATTCCTTGTAAATAATAACAATTTTATGCATTTATCTACACATATTTCCAAGTTTATAACAATTATAATCTTCAAATTACGTCCCCTCAATTCTCGCTTATTGGACAGAAATTCAATCTGCGATATAAGTTTGCCCCTAGTGTAACTTTTGACAAACATTAAATCATTTCAAAGTCGACACATATTTTTATAACAGTAGAAAGGAATAAGATGACTTAGGATGGGGGCAAAAATCGTCAAAATGAGTTTTATTATCTCATTAATTTAGAAAAACAATGCTAATAAGATAGAAAACTTACTTGCTAATGAAATTGTTCACCGGGAGTTCCGATGAACACTAATGCAGAGCACGCGGTGGGACGTGCTTAGACTACAAATTCATTGATTTAAGTTTAAGGCCATTGAATAATCCACACCATGGGGGATATCTTCTACCTTCAGTACATGTATTAATGATTGCATACGAAACCAAATCAGTCATTATCTAACTATAATATTTATTAATATGATTTTGGCACGGATTTTGTCAAATTTACATGGAGAGGCACTGCACCTCATTTTGCTCAAAAATCGTTAAATAGTAAACAATCCAGTGAAAGGAAGCGTACAATGGCTAAACCCAGAATTTTGACAGATTGTGCGGGAAAAGGGTTAAATAAAATGAGATACAAGTCCAATGCAAACTAGAGTTTACCTAGGGATATCCGTACGACCCGCTAGCTAAGAGACACACAAGCACGTCACGTGTTTTGATAAAAATATCACTTACTTTTAAAGCCCGGCGTGTGTGTCTCTTAGCTAGGGGGCCATACGGATGTCCTCACGTAAAATCTAGTGTGCGTATGTGTTGTATCTCGTTCTATTTTAACCGTTTTCTCGCATAATCTGTCAAAATGCTGGGTTTAGCCATTGTAAGCTAGCTCTCACTAGATTATTTACCCTCCGTGTCCATGCATCCGAAGACCGAAAGAGGAAGTATCAATGTTGCTAAAAAGGGACCTTCAAAAGCTATTAAGTTTTACAGTTAAACGAGAATTTTCAACTTTAGAAATGTGTCATTTTTTGCAAAGTTTATACATTCAGCTATGCAATAAAATTAGAGAAAGCTCTGGGAAAATTGTCATTTTACGATGTTGGAGCAAAGTGAGCTGTAGTGTCTCTTTAACCTTTCTACACTTCTGTAATTGAGAATCGTCGCAAGCCACGCATGAAATGAACACTTCTCTCCCATTTCACCCGTTGTTCTCAGCGTGAACTTTTCCTCGTTTCTCATAAATATGCATGACGCAAATCGGCAAATCGCTGAGCATTCGAGCACAGGTTAGTCGGAAATTCAAACTGTTCATAGAATGCGAAGAAATTACTCTTAACCAGTCAGAACGCTTGTTCTTTCATTTCTTAGGTACACTAACAAAAATAGAAACCGTATGTAAACAGATATTGCTATTCGACATTGAACAGTTAACAAAAGAACAAACATATATATCGGAGTATATGATTTTTTGTTAAAGATAGTTCCGTTGCATAATGCGCAAGTTTTCATTGTCGCAGTCATGATTGAGTAAAATGCGGATACGCTAAACCAGATCTTCAAAGAGGGTGGTGCACAAAAGCAGTAATTTCCCCTAATCCGGGCCCCGTGCCTGGTATTTAAAACTTCGTGACGTATAACGAATCGAACCTTATCGATATTCAAACGCTTATTATATAACCTGTAGCATTCCCCAGCACTAAAGCCTAAAACATTTATGTGTCAGTACGTTATAGGCTAAACATAATTTTATTAAATCGTGAAAATCGTGAAAATTAGATTCTTTTCTCTTTTTTCTGAGTATAAGACACAATATATATGGCTACGAGTGTACTGAATATTTTTTATTTACTACAATCTAAAAGCTCTTATACTCGCATGTATCATTTTCTACAACCATCTACCAGTACATGACTCTGACCACAAAACAAAATATACAAAGTTTAATACGCATCAATGAGGTTCAACAAAATTCGAAGTGTATACAACTACCTGTGACATATTACATCGTACCCGCCCGTGACATATGACATCGTACCCGCCTGTGACATATGACATCGTACCCGCCTGTGACATATTACATCATACCCGTCTGTGACATATGACATCGTACCCGCCCGTGACATATGACATCGTACCCGCCTGTGACATATGACATCGTACCCACTCAAACTGTTTGTCAGTTTATTTTCTTTGTTTGGCTTTTTCCCCATTCAAATCTTTGCAAAGTTCACAACGGATTTCGGTAAAAGACATACTTTTGACAAAACCTTTCAAAAAGAAAAAAAAAAAGCAATTTCTCGTTAGCAGCCTCGACAGGTAACACATACTGTATCCGGCTTGTAACACATACTGTATCCGGCGTGTAACACATACTGTATCCGGCGTGTTTTCACGAGTTCCATTCAGGTCGTTTATCATATAAACAAACTATGCAGTATCCAGGTTGGAAGGCTATTTCACACTCGGACAGAAAATGACATGAGTCAAAAATAGGGACTACGGGTCTCTTTCAAATAAGAAAAAAAAAAAGAAAATCTAGCTAGAAAATGTAATATAAAAAGGATCTTATGTCCGCGAGGGCTTCGAACCCCTTTCCTTTAAAATTTACATTCAAAAACTCGCTGAACCACGCGGTAAACCATAATTCATTGTGGAAAATTAGCGTACTTGTTTTTCTTAAATGTACAAAAAATAACAATGAATAATAATAACAATATTGAAAAAGAAACAAAATTTCAAGGCGACAGTGTTTTAGTGGTAAACTCGAAGAACATGTTCATGCTAAATTTATTTTGTTTCACATAGGCACTTTTTTTTCTAAAATTCGGGGATACACCTCCATTTTAACGCTAAAAATCATATAAACAATCGCAGACAACGTTGGCGTAACATCTAAGTGCACTGTGCCATTTGTTGGCCCAACACGTTTGTCCGCTAAGGGATTTTCCTCGATAACATTTCCACATCTGTAATTTTTTCCTTTTCTTTCCTCCTTCCTTTTCCGCTAGATATGATTTCCATATGATCATAATATTATAACATTATTTTTTCTCTGTATTTAGTTAACATCTTTTTTTTTCAAAAACGATTTCCAAAAAAAGAAGTTCATTTCTTCCCTTTAGGAATTTTCCACTTTTTTATTTAAATTTACTTCTTGTATTCATTGTCAATATTGTTTGATTTATTATGTCGTTACATTTTCTTTCTTGGTGAGAGCGAGTGTGTGAGTGTGATTACCTTTCATTATATATTTATAGTACGTATCTTGTTGCTAAACTAAATGATTGTTTTTGTTTATTCTTGATTTACCATTTTCTCTGTTGCCTACACAGTATCCAAAAACAACTTCCATTACACATTGTTTCATTTCCAATGCGCCAACGCTAGGCCACTGTTGATTGTTGTTATCTGTACGTTGTGATGTGATAGTAGTCTAATGTTGGCTTAACACCCGCTTTTCAACTACACTTTTAATATTACATGTATATCAACGATAATTAATATATTTTGAAAATGACACTACTGTTAAGCAAGGCACGTAAATCAACTTTGTAATTGTGAAAAACAAGACGTCTTATAAATTATCAACGTTGATATGTTATTGCCCAAGCCAATAATACGACTATTTTCTAATGTTGACCCAGCGTAGTTACATTATATCATAATCCCTGATGGATTATGTAATGGAATGACTGTGTTACAATGTCGCCAATCTGTTATATACATGTCCATGTGCTTATAGTACCTGCCTTGTCTCTCAAATTAAGCAAATTAAGGAAATGCACTGTCATGTTTTAGTAAACAGTTTATTGTCAATTCCCCCCCCCCCCCCCCCCCCCACTCTATGTTGTGAACCAAGTAAACAATACTTTATATCAGATGGAGCCTTCTAATACAAGCCAGATGGTTTTTGACCTTTCAGTTAACGTGTAATTAAGATTACTCACACAATTCTACCCCTTCACCCACTAAAACAAGAGGCCCCTTTAAAGCTCCACTGTACTACCGACGTTAGCGTTATTCCCAAACAAAGCCATGGCCGGATGTATGGAAATGAATCTCTGTGCTACTCAGTTTTACGAGATCATAAGAAATAATAAACTTACCGTCTTATAAAACGAATACACGATGGCCAGTACACAAGGAATGTAGAAAATTACATAGTTACACACAAACTACATCGTACTATATCTACTCGCCCTAAAGCTAACGACATCAATCTTAGGGAGCATTACTAAAACACGGAACGTAAAATGGAACGGCAGAGAAATAAAACAAAATGGAAAATATTGTATGCAGTACTATTATAAGGAAGTCAACATTTTGTAAAATTAGAAGACTTATTATTAACACGGAAAGCAGAAATTACAGAGAGAAGGGAAGTTATGCTCAGAGTCCTCTGTTTTGTATATTTCATACAAATCAATAGATATACATTTTAAAATCATTATAACTTATCATGAAAATGTTTAAGTTGTGAATGCCACCCCCCTACATTTCCCAGCTTTGTCATTTTGTGATCCCTTCCTCTTCCGTCGATTGTGATGTTGCAGAAATAAATAAAACAAACATACTGAAAAAGACTTGAAGTAATAACTTCAGCTTTCAAATTCTAATACATTTTTTTCTTCTGGCTGCCACCATAGGAAACGATTTTGTAAGCTAAACCAATAAATAAGATGTTTTCACCCTTCCTCAACTCCCGAAAACAGTCAGGTGTTGCAGAACGTAACGACAAACTACGTTACTTCAGAAATGCTTGACAAATTCTTTTCAGCCCCCCCCCCCCTTTTTGGGGGGTGGGTGGGGGGGATAAAGATATATGGTACATGTGTCAGGCTAAATAAATAATCACAATGCGCCGTATCATCTCTGAAAATTTCATGTTGATTAAAAGAGATTTTCCAGGAATTCCATCAACAGGAAATGAATTTCTTTACTTCCTGTGATGACCAGAAGTGACGGGGAAAATGGCAGACCATAATCAGAAAACTAATGACAATAGTCTATCGTCTGAAGAAGTTTCATAATTCAATTAATTGCTAAGGAATACAAAAGAGAGAAAAGATTGCAAAATTTCAGTCGCCATTTCTCACGCCTGTGCAAGAGTACAAACACACAAGAAACAATTTCAAACTTTATTTTATTTTATTATACTAATTTTCCCGTCACTTACCATCACATTACTTGTGAAAGCTGTGTGGGCGAACTTTTCCCATGTATTTCAAATAACCGTCTTGAA
The DNA here is from genome assembly GCA_024699665.1 of Ostrea denselamellosa. Classification (NCBI taxonomy): domain Eukaryota; kingdom Metazoa; phylum Mollusca; class Bivalvia; order Ostreida; family Ostreidae; genus Ostrea; species Ostrea denselamellosa. Next base: position 3,007,379 of record JAMZEH010000103.1, read on the forward strand.
GTTTACGCTACAGAAGTTTGATTCAATTAATGAAAACCCAGCTGGTTGTAGGAAAGATAATTATTCATCATTAAATCATGTTCTTTAATTACAAATTCTGTCACAATTTTTCATACACAGAAAGACGATATGTTGTGCATTTGTATAATTTAAACAGCCCTTGAGTTGCCACCACAGGATTCATAGATAAAGCTTATAGACACTCATTGTGAGGTTATATGTTTGCCTTGCAGAGCACTTGTTTCGGAAATGAAAAATAACTTGACAATTCATGAAATTAACAGTAGGATAGTAGAGACTGTTTAAATCAATTTGAAATGCCTACCGTGACATGGGACCTTCGTTTTTAAGGTCATATTCGAAAGACCCGTGATTCTCACTTCTAAAGTACCGAGCGTTTGGCGAAGGAACAATCACTACCTATTTTTCGTCTTAGATTTGACGCGGCCATGGTCTCCCGGTTACGAAACGAACGCTCTAATCACTGAGCTACCGAGACCGGTTATATATATATATATATATATATATATATATATATATATATATATGGGTGTGCATCTGTAGAGGTGTATATTTATTTTATAGTTATAGTGTATATTATTGACCTTTCATATTTAAATGATTAATCACTATAATAAAAGTAGGAGTCAAATGTGTTCAGAGAAGACCAGTACTTGTCAAACAACATTCAAGATGAAACTAAATTGTATTTTTATAACGATGATATGGGTTTGTTAATAGGGTGTATATGAGGACTTATTATTTTGTATTTACTGTGCGGGTCAGTATATATCGTATTTTTGCTAAATTAGATAATAAGAAGAATATTAAATTGATATTGATACCTGAGCTGTCACTATTTGAGAGGAATCACCAGCTATACAGTTCTTTACAGCCTTGTCTAGAACTCTGTGGTTCTTTATTCGTTTTTTAATTTCTTCCGAAGTCTCAAAATCACGTGTGTGTATTTTCTAAACGACAATTTGAGCGTTGCATCTGACGGTAATGTCGAATGTGAAGCTAAGTGCAGTGTGAAGTGAGGGGGGGGGGGGGGGGTCATGGCCTGAAATATCTGGGATGACTCCTTCATACGCTGATGTACTGAGCTTAATCGGTATTTAAGTTATAGGAATGCTGGTAGTTTTCCGCTTTACTATTTTCATTGTCAACGTGAACACGGAGGTCCCGTGTATGCGAATAGAGTAGCGGATCCAATACTAATATTTAAGAATATTATTGATTGATTGATTCATTATGTATTGTTTAACATCCCACTCGAGAATCTTTCACCATTGCAGGCGAAGGGCTGCAAAATTTAAGCCTATGCTCGGCACTTATGGTCATTGAGCAGGGAGGGATCTTTAACATGCCACACCTGCTGTGACACGGGACCGCCCCATCTAGTCGCCTTTTACAACAAGCTAGGGATGCTGAGGATCTATTCTAAAAGCCCGGATTCCCAAGGGGTTAAGAATATTATATAAACTATATTGTTAATTAAAATAAATTTGCCCTGCGGAAGTAGTTATGCGCATGTGCTAAAAATATCGTGAAACGGTTTATTGGCTGAGAATTATCATATAATCATAAGAAACATAAATGGTACAAGTCTTAATATAAACATATTGATGTAAAAAGACAAATAATTCAAAATGAAGTATAGGAGACATAAAATGAACTGTAATGGTGATCCTTGATGAATAATAACACGAGAAATATACTGGACAAAATCAGTTAGGCATCATGGATTATTTCGTTCATTGAAATTAAATCGTTGAACGTACATGGCAGAAAATATGAAACACAAACATTTTTTAATGGATTGGCAGATTGATTATGATTGATTATTTTTTGCTTTCCGCCACACTCAACAATTTTTCAGCTATCTGGTGGCGTCCAGTTTTTGTTGGTGGAGGAGAGAACCCAGATACAATGTACCTGGGAAGAGACCACCAACCTTCCGCAAGTAAACTGGCAAACTTGCTCACATAACGCCGCGGCCGAGATTCGAACACGCGCCGACAGAGGTGAGAGGCTTTGTGATTTTGAGCCCGATGCTCTAATCACTCGGCCACGGAGGTCCCTTCGTATAGGCAATGAAACTGTTCTCAACAATGTAAGTGCAGGGTTATAGAACACTTTATAATCAATGGATGGGTCATAGGGCACAAAACAGCATGCCACTGAATGACTTGAAAAACTCTGGCGTGAAAGACAACATGAACTTAATAGAACATGTCCAAAATTGACTCGGAGTTTCATCAATACGCGTTGTGACTTCTGTTTGCTCTCAGAACAGCCTAACATCGGTGTTGCATACTCATTATGAGGTCATCCAAAGTCTGTGGTTGGTTTGGACGCTGTGAAAGTTGATACTGAAGTTGATGCCACACGTGCTCGATGGGATTCAGGTCCAGCGAGACAGCAGGCCACTCCATAATCTCGATAGTTTCCCTCTGCAGTTACTCCTGAAGCACATGAGCATGGCTTGGTAGCCACCAGGAACGGTGCACTGACTACTCTGCAATAGTGGGATGATATTCTTTATTTATTAGGTTGTTTTCAGGTGCAATCTGACCAAAGTTCATTTTGATAGACGATCTCACCCAAAAATCATCACAGAGCCATTGTAAACCGATTGTGTGTAGCCACCAATGCCTGGTTGTATCTCTGTTTGGCCTCTCTTTACACACGCTTACGACAATCGTGGAAGTCCCGACAGAATTGGGACACATTGGTGAACAGTACCGGCTCCCTACTTCGTCTATCCCAATTCACATGTTGACGTACGAATACCAAGCGTGCTTGTCGATAAAGCAGGAAAAGTCTAGACTACTGACTTGTAAGCCCTGAGATTAGTAGGATGAAGTTTGTTTCTCAAAGTCTAGGACATAAGGTCAAGGCCTGTGACAACATTAAACTGACGAGTCAGTCTTGGACCAGGTTGAAAACGCGGTCTCCGGGCAAACCTTACGATGTACCGGTCTTGGCGTTGCGTTGTGCACGGGGTCTGCCACTCCTAGGCCTCTCATTGACCGTACCAGTACCCGTCTAAATTGACACTCTGGGACTCACCAAACCGGATAGCAACATATCGCTGGGTTTCTCCAGTCTGAGGCATTCCGATTGCTTGATTGTGCTTATTTGCCTGTATATGACGTCTTTGTGGTGGTATACCTTTACCTAACTCACGTTCAATCGCTGTTCACTTTATCAAAACGTGATGATGTCTACTGACTGATTGTCTGGCTATTACTCAAAGTGTACCACATTTTTATCGTGCTGCTCACGGACACGTGCATATTGTGAAGAAGCATACAGTGAATAGGATTCAAGTAAATATTTTTTTTCAATCCATGTATATGTGGTATTTCACAAAAAAATATGTACCAAATACTATATCAAACCAATATGTCCACGTTCCCTAATTTTTTTGCCCGGTATAAATCTAACTGATCGCCTCTTTCAATCGTATTTTACACATCTGTTTATTTAACCTTGCAATATACTTAAACTCAAACACTATCATTCTTCCGAAAAGGCTAAGATAAGGAACAGTCTTCAATCTCGTAATTCATAGAGAAAATACAAATCAGAGAGATGAGTAAACATGGACCCTGGACATAACAGAGGTGGAATCAGGTGTCTTAGAGGAGTAAGCATCCCCTGACGACCGATCACACCCACCGTTAGTCATTTATCTTAAGCAGGTACTGACGGATGTCATACCTTAAATACATATTTTCTACTTTCAGTCTACACATTTTAAAATGTAACGTGTGTGCCTTCACTCCTTTTAACAAAAATAAACATTCAATTACTTCTGCATTGGGATCCAATCAGATTAGATATTTTTTCTTCCTGTCATGTGCACAACAAAATGTTTAGAGGAATTCACAAATCCGTCCATATTATTCGTTGTTTTCTGATTTTATATAATCTCCATTAAACTATATGTAATAATGCAAATCATTAAAAAATGAAAATTAAATACAAATCTATAGAGAAAAAGCACGTATGTTGTGACGGAAGTTATGCTTAATTTCATTCATTGTCAATTTTCATTTCCCCATGAAATGATCAAGGAATTATGCTCTTCTATATTTTGGAATTGTACATTATCTTTTTTGTGTTGTTGGGATGAACTTGTAACTGTCTCTAATAAAACAAAAATTACATTTTAAAAAGATAGGAGAGTATTTAACGCTTCTTACTGTTAACATGATCATACTGCATGTCAATACACAACAAATGTACTCCTATTTCATGAAGGATAAAACATATTACAAAAATGGATATTTTTTAAATGCAAATACATGACAGAAATACTGATACTTTTAAGAAAACTGAACACAGGTGTTCCATGAAACTTTCTGTTACACACAAGTACCTTTCTACATACAAGTATCTTTCTATCCATACATACCTACAAATATATATTTTTATCCATATATACCTACAAATATATATTTCTATCCATACAAACCTACAAATATACATTTCTATCCATACATACCTACAAGTATATCTATCTCTCTATCCATACATAACTACAGGTATATCTATCTCTCTATCCATACATACCTACAAGTATACCTATCTTTCTTTCGATACATACCTACAAGTATAGCTGATTGATTGATTGTTTGATTGTTTTACGTCCCGTCGAGAATTTTTCATTCATATTGAGACGTCACCAGCTGTAGGTGAAATGTCACAAATTTAGACCTAGGCTTAGCGCTCAGGGCCGTAGCAGTGAGGGTTCTTTAACGTGCCAATCCTTACCGTGACACGGGACCTCCGTTTTTAAGGTCACATCCGAAAGACCCGTGATTCTCATTTCTAAAAGTCGAGCATTTGGCGAAGGAGCAATCACTACTTATTTTTCATCTTAGGTTTGACACGGCCATGGCACGAGCGGGGCTCGAACTCGAACTCACGACCATCCGGTTATGAAGCGAACGCTCTAACCACTGAGCTATCGCGACCGATCTACAAATGTATCCATCTCTCTATCCAAGTATATCTTTCTATCCACCCATTCCTCCACACATACACGTGTTTCCCTTCTCACCATACATATATCTACCTTGCCTTTATACAATTTTACACCCCTGCATAAGTCTATACACCTATTTATACATAGATACATAGCAGGACAGGTGTAAATATATAAAATATCTGGATAAATTAATTGTCGTGTGGTTTGCATTGACCACAACGTTCATGAACAGCTCACGTGAGAGAGCCATTAGGAAAACTGTCTTCAGTCGTAGGGGAGTGCTCACGTCCGTTCAAATGGTGCATGCATTCATCTGATAAAGATTAAGTAATTCTGGTAAAGAGAATAACATTTTGTCTTCATCAGTCTTTTATCTTTTCAAATCATAAGATCAAGAAAATAAAGAAATATAACAATTTTGAACTATACTTATTGTATACTGTTGTTTTTCATATGGATCTTTCAGAATTTAACATTTTGGTATATCATAGTGTTAAAATTCAATTTGAATATAAACATACACATACTATGAACATAATGATCTCCGCCTGTATCATGATTACATTAAAATGTCTGATAAACATGATATCCTTTAATTCACGAATATTTTCACGATAATCATAATACTTATACTTATCTGTATGCTACCCACTGATTTACAGTAATAAGATATATATTTTCCGTTCATACTTGGATAAACTACAGAAAAGGTTTTATACTTAAATAAATATGCCTTATCTGATTACCTGCAAATATAATGTATAGCATGAATCTTCATAACCTCGAAGCTAAAGTCGGAGAGGAAGGGATATGGCTTTTCTCTTTTCTGTCCAAATCGTTAACCTTCTTTAGCAATTTAGAATTTCGAACTAATAAGGCTTATCACACACACACACACACACACACACACACACACAAAGATATATATATATATATATTCCTTGTGACAAGATCGTTTTGTCACCTAACTTATCGACCTTTTAAACTACTTTTGAGGAAACCTAATATGGACAATATGTAATGAACTATTTACCATATGGCTTTTATATAAAGGTTATGATAACTAACAGTATTCAATGTCGTAATACCTATAGCAAATACAAATCAGAGAGACGGGCAAAACACGGACCATAGGATATGGGTTTTTGTATATCAATACCCCTCCTTTGGTACCATATTTCCTGACCTTATGAGGGTGCCAATGAAGTTTGACTTAAGTTTCAGTCAAACTCGGATCCCTGGATATACCAGAGGTGGGATCAGGTATCCACGCATCCCCTGTCGACCGGCAATACTCGCCATGGCCCCTTTATCTTCATGAGGTAAACTGAGAAACCCGTAGTCAGAATCAATGTGTCAAAACGGCCCAAGAATTAGACCAAATACGACAGGCAGTATTTAATGACAGGTCATATTGGCAAATTAGATCATTATAAATACCATAGAATTTACGAAAAGCTGACGTTAAAGGAAACTGTTAAAACCCTTGTAACATCTACTTACTTTTCAGTAGCTAGCATCGCTTTAAAACTGATAATATGCAGAACAAGCTCTTGCATGAAAATGCTAAGATAACTAACAGTATTGAACCTCGTGATTCCTATAGAAAATCAAAGAGATGGGAAAATACGGACCCCTATGCATACCAGAGGTGGAATCAGGTGCCTAGGAGGAGTAAGCATCCACTGTTAATTGTTCACATCCACCGTAAGTCCTACATATCGATCAGACACACGGAGCAACCCGTAGTCACAATCAGTGTGCCAAGAACGGCTTAACAATTGGTATGAAACACGTCAGACAACATTTAACCCAATGAAAAGTTGTACTGGCAAAGTAGATCATTATAGTGACCATAAAATTTGCGAAATCCTGGCTTATACGAGACTGTACAAACCCCTGCAACTTCATTGTCAGTAGTCTGCCTCGATTTAAAAACTGATCAAATGCAGAACAAGCACCTGCGTATCAAATCAATTGGTAGATATAAACACCATCTGCAGGTGATGGTGGAATATTGCCACATAGATAAGTGTTGATTGATTGATTGATTATATATTGTTTAATGTCCCTTTCGATAATTTTGCACTCATACGGAGGCGTCCATAAATAAGGAACGTTGACGATGGAGAAATAAAAATCATCCCGTTTGTCATAAAGGTGAGTTGTTCGTTTGCCGCCAGCACTTATTTCCTGTAAAATATCTAAGTAAGAAGCAGAAGTGGAAGACCCTGTGGTGTCTTTTATTTCCAGTTCACTGTGAGATATCGAAACGACATATGAATGAAAATGGTCATTGTTAATAGATAAAACGTAGTAGGAATTTCAAAATGTCGAATTCAAGGTCACAAGAAGAGATTTGTTCTTCTCATGAAGAAGCTTCTGAATGAATTCTGCTTCAAAAGAATATAAAAACAAACTAGCTAACAAAGAAAACAATTTGTGCACATGGGAATTCCAACAGATTGCAGAAAAACCTGAACTCCAAAAGCAACAATATTCTGAATGAGGAAGTCTAGTATCATTGTAATATCAACGTCAGAAACCCCGTGGGGTCCGGGTTAGAATAGATCCTCCATACCACTTGCATGTTGTAAGAGGCGACTAAATGGGGTGGTCCTTCGGTTGAGACCGCAAAAACCGAGGTCCCGTGTCACAGCAGGTGTGGCGCGATAAAGATACCGTCCAGCTTAAAGGCCATAAGCGCCGAGCATAGGCCTAAATTTTGCAGCCCTTCACAGGCAATGGTGACGTCTCCATATGGATGAAAAATTCTAGAGACAAACGTTAAACAATATACATTCAATCAATCAGTGGAGTGAGAGAGGTGTTTAACGAAATAATGTTTGAGATGACTGATCAATATATATATATATATATATATATATATATATATATCTTTTTCACCATTTTTGTCGAAGCAACTGTCTATGATGTCTAATTAATGTATGGTTGCGTAAAGTGTTGTAAAATTGTACGGTTTAATGGTGTTAATTTGAGGAAAATGTAGTGATTTCAAATTCACTAAAAGTTTTTTTGGTTTTTTTTTTAATAATTTTTAATAATCCACATTTAATGTACACAACGTATAACACTGTCCGATTAATGTTTCTTCTTCACAGCAGTTAATATTTATACTAGGATCAAATATAGGGGCTTGGTAGAACATTTACTGGATCCAAAAATGTACCTTTGTTTGTAAGGATTTTTGTGGAGTTCGTGGATCTATTATGACTACGGTAACGCATATCTATCCGCTCTAATGACTGGGATATTAAATGCATGTAAATCTAAAAGATGATTGCGAAAGATTTCATCTTTTGAAAGGGTAGATGCGATTACTAAATGTGGAATTAATGCCAAATTAGTTTAGAATGCAAAAGAACTAATGAGTCTTATAAATAAATGTAATGTTGTTGCAAGCTTTGTCTGCTGGAACCAAAATATATTCCTCATGTGACCTATCTTACTCTTTAATCACTTCTGGTTTACTTAACGCAGAAAGATAGATGGTACCCGTTTTTTATTTTGACACGTACTATTCCTTTTATACTTTTTATCCATTCTGATAAGGTATCAAGTTTTTCGTTTTCAGATTTAGCCCATCGTATGGCATAATCTTCGACAAAATTCATAATGAAATTCTGTCGCCAATTGAGAGTTCTCTGAATTTGGGATCTCCTTAAAATAAGTGGTTTTAGGTCTTCATTTTTAACTATATCAACGTTCTAACATCAACATTGCATGGAGGGGCATCAATACCATATTCAAGTGATAATGGAATAGTGCTACATAAATAAAAAGGCTAAGATAACTAACAGTATTCAATCTCGTAATTCCTATAGAAAATACAAATCAGAGGGATGGGCAAACACGGACCCCTGATCATACCAGAGGTGGGATCAGGTCTCTAGGAGGAGTAAGCATCCCCTGTCGACCGGTCACACCCGCCTTGAGCCATATATTCCGAGCAGGTAAACGGAGCAATCCGTAGTCAGAATCAATGTGCCAAGGAAGGCCTAACAATTGGTATGAAACACATCAGACAGCATTTGACTTAATGGTAAGTTGTACTGGCAAATCAGATCGTTATAACGACCATAGAATTTGCGAAATACTGAGTTTAGACGAGACTGTACAAACCCCTGTAACATCAACTTCTTTATCAGTAGCCCGCCTCGATTTAAAAACTTATCATGAGTAGAACAAGTGGAAATATAACGATGGAGAAGCTGCAATAATCCCATTTGTCAGAAAACTGAGTTGTTAGTTTGCTGTTTACATCTATTTTCAATACGATATTGACGTACAAAGCAGGTGCGAGGGACTCTGTCTTTTTTATGAATAGCAACTGATAATTATATTTCATAATGCGCATTTCTTATGAGAAAGTTTTTCTTTAGATAAGTTTTTAAACTTGTGACCTTGGATTTTTACCTACATTTATGAACAATTTTGAATTGTGAGAGATAGGGTTCTCATATTTCATTTTTGCACTCCTTATGACAGAACCTGTCTTGTGATACTAAATCTCTTGACCTTGTGTGATATTTCGTTGTTGTCACCGGGATCATAGGGGATCATAGGTTTTTTTTTTATTGACACATCTTGTTGCAGTAGATTGACATCATGCAAAATTTGATTGTGTGAATTTTTCTGAACTATTTCAGTACTCTCCCATAAATATATCCGCAACCAATTAATATCATTTTACAACATACTCGTTCATTTGAAGTACACATATCTTTAGATACAATAAAATGGTTCATAATCAAAAGAAAAGTTTGTGTTCCCACAAATCATTTGCAAATTAGTAAAATTTACCAGTCAACTGGCGTTGACTACTCCGCTTGATCAACTGATCCTACCCCCTGATATTTCTAGGGCTCCATGATTGGTATTTTCAAATATTCTAAAAACAAAAAAAAAAAAACAAAAACAAAAAAAAAACAAAAAAAAAAAACAAAAATAAACGAAAAAAACCCCAACCAAATAATAATGATAATAAAAAAAAACCAAGCAAACAAACAAACCTGCGTCATTGTGTCGTTTATTTCTATAAAGCCGCTTAATCACTGCGAATCCTACGACGAATACCATTACTGCAAAAGCTCTATAAAGAAATATATTCTAAAATGTTAAGTAACAAACATTGCAAACTTCAAGCAAGAGGCTTTTCTCGAAATGCACTTTAATATTTCAATGAAGACATCTTTCTAACGTGCCTTCATTGAAATATCAAACTGCACCTACACGTACAATCAACGGAAAACGATAAAATCATTGGAAAGGAGTTTCTATTTATATGATTGATAGATTTTGTGCTGTTTTCCGCCATATTCAACAATATTTCAGATATCTGGTGGCGTCCAATTTTCTTTTTCTATTTACAGATGTAAATTTAGGATTGATTGATTGACGTCGCGGTAGCTCAGTGGTTAGAGCGTTCGCTTCGTAACCGGGAGGTCGTGCCATGGCCGCGTCAAACCTAAGACGAAAAATAGGTAGTGATTGCTCCTTCGCCAAACGCTCGGCATTTAGAAGTGAGCATCACAGGTCTTTCGGATATGACCTTAAAAACAGAGGTCCCGTGTCACGGTAGGCGTTGGCACGTTAAGGAAACCTAACTGCTACGGCCCTGAGGGCTAAGCATAGGTCTAAATTTGTGGTATTTCACCTACAGCTGGTGACGTCTCAATATGAGTGAAAAATTCTCGACGGGACGTAAAACAAACAAACAAACAAACAATTAACGTCCCTCTCGCGAAACTTTCATTTATATGGAGACTTCACCATTGTCTGTGGAGGTTTTCAAAAATTAGGCCTGTGTTCGGAGCTTATGGCCTTTGAGCAGGGAGGGATTTTATCGTGCCACACCTGCTGTGACACGGGACCTCAGTGTTTGCGGTTTCACCCGAAGGACCACCCTATTCAATCGCCTCTTACGATAAACAAGGGGTACTGAGTATCTATTCTACCCCGGATCCACACGAGTCTGTAAATGTAGGGAATACAGAATATCGGTTGGTTGGTTATATATTGCTTAACGTACCGCCGGTGAAGGGCTTGAAAATTCAGGCCTATGCACAGCGCGTATTGTCTTTAAGCAGGGTGGGATCTTTATTGTACCATTCACCGACACACGACCTCGAACTTTGATACATTTAGCCGCTTCTTACGACAAGGAAGCGGTACTGAGGTCCTATTCTAACCCGGATCCCCATAGGATCCAAATACTCTCGGAGAAACTGTTTTCCTAAAATTGAAACATAAAATCAATGTCCTACTGACAAGTAATATCCCAAATATTGTATTAAAGGCAATGCAATAAATGGGGATATTTCGGAACTTGAACTGTGTATGAGCACTTATTCATGGAATTTGTCTTACATCCTGTGCGTATGATAATTCTTTTGCGCCAAATGGTGTACGAGAGTTCTAAATAGGGAAATAACTCAGGTGCATCTTGGAACTTGAGTATTTTGGTAGATACATGAAAGCTCCAAACTTCTGACAAATATGCTAGATTTACGGTAGATATTCTTTAAGAAAACAACATACTAGTATATTTGCAGGATATAATTCATGTAGGCATGCACGATTTGTGATCTGAACTCTTGATTGCGTGTTCATTAATGTAACAATCGTCGTAAGGCTTTGAATCCTCATCATACGAGTTCAACATATTTATATATGTTCATAATGATCTATTTGTGCCGACTTCAGGCTGAACTTGTGACCCTAAGATTATAACTTCAAATGATAAATTTATACCAAACAGCACAAAATATAAGCCAATGAATCATATCTTAATACAAAACCTAGGACCCAGGGTGTATGGAGTTCATAGGTTTGGTAGAGACTGGTATGTTCATCACTAAGCATAATTTACCCCGTGGGTATCCGGGTTAGATTAGGTCCTTAATATCCTTTGCTTGTTGTAAGAGGCAATTATATAGAGCGATCTTCCGGATGACACCACAAAACCGAGTCCCGTATCACAGCAGGTATGACACAATTAAGATCCCCCATGTTCAAAGGCCATAAGCGCCGAGCATATGTTTAAAATTTGCAGCCCTTCACAAAACTACACGAGAAGAAAGAAATATCTTGCTGTGGTCTTCAACTCGACATTTAGATATATCCACGACGTTATATATATTAACAATAATTATTTTCATTCATATGTCGATTCGATACATCCCAGTGAATTCGAAAATAAAAGACACCACCGGGTCTTGCACCTCAGCTTCGTATTTAGATATGTTATTGAATATAGATGTTAATGGCAAATTTTATGACAAACAGGGTCATTTCAGTTTCTTCATCGTCTACTTTTCATTTTATGTAGCAATATTCCACACCACTTGGATATACTTTTTTTTTTTTATCTCTCAACAGATTCGATACGCAAGAACGTATTCTGCATATGGTCAGTTTTTAAATCGAAAACGGGTACTGACAAATATTAAAAATATACATTTCTATAATTTGCGGAAAATATTTGGGGGGGGGGGGGGGCGCGGAGTTTTTATTGAAAAGTCGCAGAAATCTGGAACAATGTTATGACTAAATTAAATCAATGGGCATCAATTTATGCCGAACTAAAATGAACGGATTGGATATGTACAACTAATTGAAAAGCTTTAAAAGTATTGACGGACGTTTGGGGTAAAAAATACTTATTGAAATGTTGCCGGGAATCTGGAAAAATCTAATAGATCGCGAAGATCTGGAAAAAAGATATTAACTTAATAATAACTTAATATTTAATCTTGATAAGGATTGAATATATGCAACTGGATTAAAAACGTTGACAACAAATATTGAAGGAATGTTGGGGCAAAAAATAGGGGTGAATGTTATTTTAAATCATGAGAATCTGGAAATATTTAATAAACATATCAAATCAATTGGTCTCAACTTATTTTGCAAGTGGATAACAGGATAAGATTTTTACAATTAATGCAAATAGTTCACACCATAAACATGGAAAAATGTTAATAGCTATGGAATTAACACCCTTTTTATTGTAAAGGACAAGAAATATTACAGATTTTCAAATCTAGGTCTCGTTTTCACTCTGATCATCAGATTCTTGAATATTTCGTGAATTCAAGTAATTGATTCCTCTACATTCTCCAAATTCAGCAGAGCACACTATGCCATTCTTTCGACAGCTACATTTCTTATTGTCACAACCACTTTTACGATCGCAGTGGATGATTTCAACAGAAAGTTTTGCAGTTTGATTAGACATTTGAATAGGTAGGAGTTTGCCAGTTTTCAGAGTCCAACCCCATTCAGTCGGATCAAGATCTGCAACTGTTTTGCTTTTCCAGTACTGACACTGTAAGTAAACGCGCATTGAGTGAAACATGGCAGCATTAGAAGTTGGTGGAAGTGACTGCAGTTTGACCACAACATGCCTCTTAACTGACATTATTTGGTTGTAAGCTTTCTCCACCTGAGAATGTCTAAACCCTCTAGAGGTGCCCTGCCATACAAGCTGACTAATGCTTCCACTTCCGCCTTGATTATATCTTCTTTGCTAGCATTTTCTTGCAGAAATAGAAGTCCTTGCAATTTTAGATAAACATCATTCATTATCTTTTTCTTTCAAGGCAGCATGTTTTCCAATGCCATGCAAACGACTAGTTACCATGTATCATTTTTGCAAGTGAATAAAGGCTATTTCCACCTCAATAAGACAGTTTGATTTTGGACATCTGCTTTAAACAATTTTATTTAAGATTATGGCCCTATTGTACTTCTGCTGGTGAAAATCTGGAATCAGGCAATGAACAATTGTTCTGATACCTAAATTTATCTAGTCCCCCTACTTGGCTCGAGTTTATATCGTTAAACATTTACCCGCCTAGCACCAAATCAACATTCAGAGACCCAAGAACCCCAATTTGATGTACTTATTTAACAGAAATGATTATTGCGGTTTATATATATCTTTTTCAACTAACAATGACCATGCTTTTACAGCATGTCTCATAGACTTGAGTCATCATGTCGTCATATTTTGAGTCATATCTTTGTGTATGAAAGACGAATTGTAGCATAAATGAAAATTCTAATTTTACGGTTCGTGGTCATATTAAAGACCCCCTTTTTCAACGTCTTCCGCAAATTATACTTTTGTATTTTTTGATATGTTGTTAAGACTGTATTGTAATATAACTTAAAGCAATAAAACCTTTTTGTAGCAATTTTCTTGAAGTCATTTTGTATATTGACTAGACTGTTCGGTTCATGGTGCATATAGTTAGATGATTACAGATCTAATATAATCCACAATTACAGTTGTGAGAGTCATTACGACAGAATGTACTCACACTGAGCCTAAAATGATTCCTTTTTTCAGACCGGATACCGGATTGGTATCAGGAAGAGGAGAAGTATTTGTTGTTTCGGAATGTCTATGCGTAGACCTTGAAAAATTGTAACATCCTTGATCTGTATAATAGAAACAGACAGGTAATCAATATATGTATATATATGTGTGTGTGTGTGTGTGTGTGTGAATAAAATAACTATTATACATTCGTATCAAGAACTGTTTCATCTTATCTGTCAATTTGTGACATGTATATTTCAATGATAGCATTGCAGCAGATTGCATGGATTCTAAAGTAAAATTGTAGTTGATGTGAAAAGATGAAATTTAATCTGAGAAAAGTTGAAGCTCTATTGCACTATATGCATGCTACTAACATTACGCATATATTTAATATTCGTTCTTTTTCGATACGTATACAATGAAACATTCTGGCCAAGAAATATTTCATCAAAGATGACATGAAATAAATTACTGAAAACCTGTGTCATTGAATACAAATAGTGGGAGAATGTCCACAGAGGAGTGATTAAACTACATACACATATACGCGTCCGAGGAGTTGTACACTTTTGGACATGGAGGGTCAAAGTTGGAGCAGTTTTTCATTCCACTGCTTTGGATTCTCTTGGCTCCGTGATTATATTCTGGACATTTACCGACTGCAAGATAGCACGACAATTCAATGGATCAAACCGAGTATATCGATAATCTGATACAACTGTACAATCTCTCAGCAACAGCAAAATTACAGATATCCTAATGACAAATATTTTTCCTTATTTCGTCTACTTCTGTAATCGCCATTCGATATGTCTTTCAAATGCGAAATAAAATGTTTTCGGCTTGAGATTATATAATAGGGTTGATTACGAAATGTTTATGGCAATATCATGTCGCATGTATATGCAAGTTTTATTTATTACATTATGTAACTCGTGAATTGTCGTACAATGAGTACGCACTATTCTATCTGGCGATGTATATACATTTACATGTTCAATAGTATTATATGAAAAAAAGTATCTTGCTGAACAATTGACGTCGTTCTTCACACACCGATTTTGACTACGAAATTACTCCGTTTACCTGATCAAGATATAGAATTGACGGTGGGTGTGACCGGTCGATAAGGAATGCTTACTCCTCTTAGGCATCTGGTCCCATTTCTGGTAAGTCCAGGAGTCCGTGTTTGCCCTACCTTTAATTTTGTGTTCTTTATTGGAGTACTGACATTGATCAGTGTTGTTTTGACCGTCCTACCTTATACTTTTCTGAACATGCTATTGCTAACATGATATACCAGATTTCAGCAGAAGTCGAACAATTGTCAAAGCAATATTGGAAATTTTCAAATGATACAAGATAACCGGTACATGAATGCGTCATTCCCCCAAGACTGAAGATCTAAAGGCATATTGTTACATGTGGTAATAATGGTCTAGCTTTAACAGTTTAATACTTCATGTTTGCTATGTTGAGTTCCATGGTTTTGTAACTTCATAATTCATTCATTTTCGAGTTCAGATTGTCATGTTTTAATATGGGCACGTTCAATGCACTTTGTGTAATACTTGGTATATTCCTGTATATCCTAGCATAATGAAGTTGCAGATTTTACGATGGTAAGATAGCTTTGTAGATATAGAAATTCATAATGAAGACTTGCATATATGGGATTTGAGGCATTTATTTTACAAAAAAGTAGATCGCAAATAAAAAAAACATTACTATATATTTTAAAAAGTGACACTTACATAAAATTATTCTGTTTACTGCGCAAACTTCTATCGTTTCATTGGCCCATTCGTTGATAAGACAGTGGTACTCTAATTTCAAGCCACTTGAGCTACCTATTGCTGAACAATTCTTTCTTACAGACGCCGCTATCCAATTTTGTCTCGTTGTAGGGCATCTATAAACACGGCGAATTGTGTCGACAGAACTGTATTGGTTCCCCTGTTGAATTGTACAATGTTTTGCATAGGTGATAAATCTCTGTTTGAAGGTATAACCAGTTCACGATAATGCGATTATCACGACAGCTTGCCATACGCTTTCATGACTAATAAGAATTTATTAATTAAAGAATTGATTCGCAAGAAATATCATTGAATATTTTTGATACAATTTGAAGATAATGAACAGTGGTCAGTCTCATATGCATTTTTATATCCTCCAATCAACGGTGATAAATTTAAGAAATTCAAATGTCTTTAACAATAGCAAAGTAAAAACAAGTTTTACCACAGAAAATATTGTTGAGGAAGGGCACGTAGAAATAAGGAAAACCAATACGACTGCTGGTGTTACGAACATTTTCCTCCCACTCTGTCAGTAATGATAAGAAATAAATCTGTTAGAAGTTGTATAATTACTCATGTATAAAAAATCCTATAAATAAACTTTGAAACATGTATAGAATTCTAAAAAAAAATACCCACTTTACAAGACTTTTATGAAGTCTTCTGCGTGACATGATGAAAATAACAAACAGTGATCAATGACATAAATCCTTGGAATACAAATTAATAGTTGGGCAACAAAGATCCCTGGAGAGGAAGCATGGAAGTGGTGTCCAGATCAAGACAGATGTAAAGGAAGAGGTGAAAGGTCTAGTGTACACAGATGTAGGACTAAAATTCACTAGGAATTCAAGTGACCCTTTACGACAACTAAGTAATATATCTGACAGATTGTAACCTGAATTCAATAAAACGAATAAAAAAAGTACAAATTCAGTTACAAGATTTCCCTGGAAGACGTTACGTTTTACTTGGCACATTTTTCAACTATCAACGGAAATAATAAAAGAATGGATTAAAGGAAGGAAAGTGCATTATAACCTGCCGTCATGGAAAGTTGCTTCTTCAACAAAAATGGAACAAGTCATCAATCAGTCGCAAAATTACTTTGTTAAACACCACCCTTATTCCACGCACAAGAATTCTAACGTTGAGTTTCAAAAGATACTGGAGTTCCTTATTGACAATATTTTGGTAGTTTTTGATGTTCAGGTCTTTCAAGGGGCCTCTGTGGCTAAGTGGTTAGAGCATCGCGCTCAAAATCACAAGGCCTCTCACCTCTAATCGGCGAGGGTTCGAATCTCGCTCGCGCTGATATATGTGATGAGAAAGTTTTCCAGTTTACTTTCGGAAGTTCCGTGATCTCTTTCTGGGTACATTGTATCTGGATTCTCTCCTCCACCAATAAAAACTGAACGTCACCAGATAACTGAGAAATTGTAGAGTGTGGCGGAAAACAACAAAACAAACAATCAATCAATCAATCAGGTCTTTCAACAGTCTGTTGGAATGCCCATGGACACAAATTGTGATCCTTTTTAGATGACCTGTTCTTTTTATTCTTTTGAAGCAGAATTCATTCAAATACTTGTACAGGAGAGGACAATCTTGCTGCGGAGTTCACTTCGACATTTAGATATATCAACGACGTTTTATGTATTAACTATGATCATTTCATTCATATGTCGATTCGATATATCCTAGTGAACTTGTAATAAAAGACACTGCAGAGTCTTCACATCGGCTTTGTGCTTAGATCCATAAATACCTCGATATATCATTGAAAATAGATGCTGGCGGCAAACTAACAACTCAACTTCATGAAAAACGGGATGATTTCAATGTTTCTATCGTCAACTTCCCCTATCTATGTGGCAATATTCCATCATCACCTGCATATGGTGTGTATATATTCCAACTGATTCGATACACAAGAGCTTGTTCAGCATATGATCAGTTTTTAAATCGGGGCAGGCTACTGACAAAGAAGTTGATGTTACAGGTGTTTGTACAGTCTCCTCTAAAGTCAGCATTTTGCAAATCTTATAACCGTTACAACAATCTTGTTTTCCGATACAACTATCCAAATTAGGTTAAATGCTATCTGACGTGTTTCATAGCAATTGTTATGCTGTTCTTGGCCAACAGATTCTAACTACAGATAGCTCCGTTTACCTGATTGGGATGTAGGACTCTCGGCGGTGTAACCAGTTGAATGGTCGACAGGAGATGCGTTCTACTCCTAGGCACCTGATCCCACCTCTGGTATGTCCAGTGGTCTGTGTTTGCCCATCCCTCTGATTTGTATTTTCTATGGGAATTAGGAGATTGAATAAGTTATTTTATGATCATATCTAAAAGATCTGTGATTTCTAAATGTCGTGCGTTTGATGAAGGAGCAGTCACTACCCATGTTTACGTCTTAGTTTTCACACGGGCATCACAAGAGCGGGGCTCGAATTCGGGATCTCCCCAGTTACGAAGCGAACTATCTACCAGTGAGCTGCCGAAAATTGTCATTGTACAATTTCGGACCAAAATGAGCTGTAGTGTCTCTTTAACTCCGATTTTATTTCCCTGCAAATTTACTCATTACAAAATAAACCAGGCAGCTACTAAGATACAAAAAATATGAAATGTTACACTGCTATCGACTAATTTGTGTCAGGTCAATATGAAAGTAAACTAACAATAACTGACACGATTCCCGACCTCAATGTATCCACGTAGAAATAATTAATAAATAATGCATTTATAGACCGTTCTTTTTGCATTCTAGTGTTATAATAGTGATATATATATATATATATATATATATATATATATATATATATATATGTGTGTGTGTGTGTGTGTGTGTATAAAATGTTAATGAAGGAGAAACTTCAAACGTACTGTGCCACTATATATGTCAGAAGTGGTGTAAATCAATATGACTTCTTAACAATTCTAAAGAACTTTTACTGAATTTGAAATCACAAAACTTTTCTCCAATTAACATTAAAACGTATTATTTTACACACTATACACGACCATATATCACGATAAATTATGCACAAGACTTTTTGACATTATAGACAGTTGCGTCATCAACAGAAATGGTAAAGGGAAATATTCATGTCTAGTGATCGGTCGTTCCAAAAATTACACTCTGACTCTATGCGCAAATACTTTATAATTGATATAAATTGATATCAACCCATATATATATATATATATATATATATATATATATATATATATATATAAAGCACTAAAATGACCAACAACACGAAAAACAAAACTGTCAAATTTTCGGGACGTGTCGTCCCTTCCTCAGGACAAAATAAGGAGGTAACATGTTAAATAACAGCAAAAACTATGTACATATATATATATATATATATATATATATATATATATATATATATTTGAAGCAGGGATGAAAATCAGGGATGAAAATCTTTGCCCAGAAAAAAGTAAGCATCCCCTATCGACCGGTCACATCTGCTGTGAGCTCTATATTCCGAGGAGCAGGTAAACGGAGCCATCCGTAGTCAGAATCAGTGTGTCAAGGACGCCTAATAATTGGTATGAAACACATCAGACAGCATTTGACTTAATGGTAAGTTGTACTGCTAAACTATGTCGTTATAACGTCCATAAAAATTGCGAAATGTCGAGTTTAGATGAGACTGTACAAAGCCCTGTAACATCAACTTCTTTGTCAGTGGCCTGCCTCGATTCAAAAAATGATCATAAGCAGAACAATCTCTTGCGTATGGAATCATTTGAGAGATATGTATGTAATTAATAAAAAAGGAACTTACCATAAAAAATTATCCTTCTTCGTTTCGTAAAATCAGGAAGAATCAAAGTGTCAGTAACAAGTGCATTTATATAGGCATATTTCTTTTATTTTCTGAAGAAGGAAGTAATTCTGTAATTCTTAGAACTTCTGAATATAAAATCAATTGGTAGTATACTTATCACCAGCCAATATGTATGTACCACGATAAAAAACAAGAACGCAATGACTTAATGTGATGAGGAAAAGATATTGAACAACATGATGCTGGATGCAACTTTACATTTAAAAGATATCCCAAACCTGCTTTATCTCATCTGTTACAAGACGGAAGGGAGTAAGCAAAAAAAAAACCAAACAAAATCCAATGACAAATAAAAACTATTTTGAACTATCAATAGAAAGGACAAATCCGGAAGAGAAGCCGACTCTATTTACCCCCTTCCTCTCTCAAGAATACTAGATTCTGGCCATCTCTTTTATAAATTAGGTTGTGCAGACCCTTCCACGTCTTTGTCAGGAGATCCAAACTACTCTGTCTGGGGAAAGTTGGTGATCCGCACATTGTTAACATGTCTAATATGTAAGCATGATTGTTTATATTTAGGGAGCCGTGTTATTCATAATTTTCCCTTTAAAATACATAAACACATCACAATACGATCAACTACTTAAAATACACAAGTTATGTCAGTGGCAAATGCATTTAAATACCCTCTAGGTATTTCCAAGGATTTAAATACCTACATTACACAATCACCCCCGAACAGAGAGATCATTAAATCGCACGCTGGGGTTGTTTTTCATTTATTCAAAACCAGATCACTGGCACATAATGTACAAACATAAAGTGAGATTAAAGGTCACAAAATTTACAGGTATGCAATGAAAAACAGATAATTATGTTTTATATTATGATGATATAGTTAGAGACAGGTAGCACTAAAATGTTCTTAACAAACTTTGCCAAGGATCGCTTTGTTTACATTCGTCAACTCATTCATGCTAGTGTTTGGGTTTTTGCAAAATCGTTCTTTAGGATATGGTTTTCTGACGTTTGAAAAACAAAGAAATGCACATTTTACTCCATGGTGAAATTCATCACCAATACTAGTGTAATCAAATACTGTACATGTTCTTAAACTTCTTTCAATATTATTCCAGGAAGACGACGATTACAAGTTTGCATTTTAGTTTACGTGATCCTGAAGAAAAATCAACGAATAATTTGCTAGACCAAAATTTGTTTTGGAAATTCTATAATTAATACATTTTGGTGTTTCATTCATAAGACTACTCCCTTCATGTATAAATTGTTCTGGGGCTTTTTTACCAATAGACATTAGTTATTCTATGAAATGTTTGATTTATCATAGATATGGCAATTCACAATTAAGTACATCTTACATACACTTTATCCATGGGTGTATCATTGGCCCATCTATAAAACACTTGTAAAAATAACAGGAACTAGACTGAAATGAAACATCATACTCATGTTTGGAGTGTGGCACATTAATGCAAAATGGAAGTGTTCAATCTCTGCTTGATACTCAAGGGAAACCATGTCCTATATTCTCTGATACAATATCGTAACACGAGATTTGAAAATAAAGACACGAATGAACTATAATTAATTCACTTCTTTCTTCTAAAATGGTATAATTTCATCTGGTGCATGTCTATGTTTTGAACTCTACAATTTTTAAAACGCCACCTTTCCATCTTCGAAACGGATAAAACTTGATTAATCTACGGAAATAAAGACCGATTTTCAACAATTTGAAATGCTTTGATTAAAAACCGACGCTGAGCTATCGAGACACAAACCGACACGCATGTACAGTGATGTCTATATTTCTGAGAGAGAAAAGTTTCGAAGATATTAGATGTTATATTTCATGGAATACAGGACTGGACTGTGACTTTTTTTGCGGCCTTAAGACCAGAGATTCAACTCGAGCCACAGAGTTACAACGAGAGCGTCCAAACCTATATCGGCTACCGTGCTCCATTGCGTTGCTATGACAATCTATATATAGATACCATGTAGTATATTTTGTTTTTGTTTGTTTGTTTGTTTTTTATAGCCGCCTGAGCAATTTTTCAGCTATCCTGCGGCTGTCACCATTACCGGTGCTGCAAATTTAGGCCTATGCTCGGCACTCAGGGCCTTTGAGCAGGGAGGGATCTTTATCGTGCCACACCTACTGCGACACGGGACCTCGGTTTATACGGTCTCATCCGAAAGACCGGCACCCACGTCCCACAGTGGGATTCGAACCCCTGACTCAAGGATCATCAGATCTTTGAGCCCGACGCTCTAACCACTGCGCCACGCGGGCGACTTATGTAGTATATTAATTGTTGGGAGGATTTGATTTACTATAGAGTGATGAAATTGAATAAATCTAGTTTAGTCTATTTGCAACAAAGGTGAAATAGTATTAGAGATATACTTACAAAAGCAATCAATACTGATAGGGAAAAAAAACACTTAGCGCCTTATCTTAGATAAATTCTAAAGCGCTTTACACAAGATCAACAAATTACAAAGTATAACAGAATTAAGAAAACTTAAATCATCTATAAAAGAGTGAAGAGGCTTAAATCCAGTAAACATAAATACATCTCATATAAAGGCTTTAAAAAACAGATGGGTCAGCACGAGAAAATCTATATGGTTTTCCCTTTGAAACCTGAATAATGATTTCATGATCCACATTTTGAATAGAAAAATTCGTGATGAGTTTTCGTAATACAGAGAGACGATTTAGGCTTGATTATCGATTTCTACATCACGTAGATTCCCCTAAATAACCATATTCTAGATAGTGGTCGAATTAAAGTATTGATCAGATTACAATAATAAACTTTTAAAAATAGCATCTCACTAATTTCCTTGTTTTAACATTTACATATATCTGCTAAAAATACTTGAATAAGTTTACACGAGGATCACAGTATTATAAGTCATTTGAGTATTAGTTAAAAATATCACTAGTCTTAGGAGCTACCGATTTAGAAAAGTATCCTGTTCTGAATATTTTAACTAAATGCTAATATTCAGCAACGGTGTGTCCTTTAAATCTATATGCCCTCGAAAATACTACAGAAAGTCTTGACATAATAAAATGTGTCCCACAACAAAGCTGCTTCCGGGTTCATAACGCAGGTTCGGAAAAACGATATGAACTCGTACAACTGGTTAAGAACAATGCAAATTATGTAGGTTCATGTGAGGTCAGCGCGTGCTAACAGAGATCCAAAACTTTTACTACAAACGTTCTTCAACCCTTGTTAGAATATATCCTCAGCACCCTTAGCTTGTCGTAAGAGGCGACTAAATAAGGGGGAGGGGGGTTCCATCGGATGAGACGGCAAAACCGAGGTCCCGTGTCACAGCAGGTGTGGCACGTTAAAGATCCCTCCCTGCTCAAAGGCCATAAGCGCCGAGCATAGGCCTAAACTTTGCAGTCCTTCACCGGCAATGGTGACGTCCCCATATGAGTGAAAGATTCTCTAGCGGTACATTAAACAATATTCAATCAATCATTTAATCTTGTTTAATTTGTTGCTGTATATAATGACATTGCTAAAAATTAAAATTTTAAAATTGAAATTTCAATTTAGCTATCGCGCCGTCGGGATCCGGGTTATAATAGATCCCCAATACGCCCTTGCTTGTAATTGTAATTCAATAGATTTATATAGCGCGCTATTGACCTGCGTCTTCTAAAGTGCTTTACAGATAATTTAATAAAATATATGTGAACATACGTCATACATATGCGACTAGAATAAGATTTAGCGCCTTATGTAATGAAATGATTACCATGCATAATAGCATATAAAACAATTTAAAACAACCCTTAGGAATAATTAAACACATATTAAGGATATAATCATAATACTAAACTACACCGTGGGGATCCGGGTTGTTAGAATAGATCTTTAGTACCCCTTGCTTGTCATAAGAGGCGACTAAATGGGGCGGTCCTTTGGGTGAGACCGCAAAACCCCAGGTCCCGTATCACAGCATGTGTGGCACAATAATGATCCCTCCTTGCTCAAAGGCCCCGAGCGCCGAGCATAGGCCTAAATTTTGTAGCCCTTCACCAGCAATGGTGACGTCTCCATATGAGTGAAAGATTCTCGAGCGGACGTTAAACAATATTTAATCAATCAAGTTAGCTATCACGTTGACGTGAGTATCTTTAGATCTTATTTCTTCCGCTCAAGGACATTTTCATACGATGCAAAGAGGCTGAAAAACCACTTCCTTATACAGAAACGAGAAATGGAAAGTAGCTAAAATATGCCTTTATTGATAGTTGTGTGATAAATAGAATCTTATACTCGTTGTTATGGCTTATAAAATTTATGAAATTCGTCATCAGATTTAAATATTTCCCTCGCCAAGGTTCGCGAAATAATAAATCTTGCAACTCATTTCATAAATTTCATATGCCATAAGCACTTGTTCAAGATATTTTATATATGCAACAATGGCACGATATCACTAATTTGGACCCGTCCAAGAGTCAAAACCCTGGAAATGCAACTTTCACAATTTTGTAACGCCCTATTCTGTTTTTCCTAAATATCATTATAATAATTTTGGCTTCATCCTGGAACCAAAACTCTGAACCTCTAGGCCTAGGATCATGATATTTGTAATTTGGGTAAAGGACTACCTACTCCTTATAAATGTCTATTTTGATTCAGTATTGATAGCATTAATGAAGGTATTATTTAAACGTTTTGCACATATACATGCAAGTACCTGTATATAATAAGTCTGGTCCTGTTCTGGCGTCAGAGCCCCTATCACGATGACCATGACATTTATAAATTTCGTAGAGGCCTTCCTGTTCTTCATCGCATGCATTTAGTTTTCCTTAAAGATGTACGGTTGTAGAGATGATTTTTGAAAATTGGTCAATTTTTTCATTGTTTTTACTCCGCTGCTACGGCCGTTCTGAAATTTACAATTTGTGTCACCTTTCTTTGAAAGATGCGTCATACCAAATCTGAAAAAAGAAATAGAGACAAAGATATCCCATTGTTAACTTTTAAAAAGAACTACTCTGGAATCATGACATTTTCAATTTGGTAAAATGCTTCCTGCTCATTTGAAATATTCATTTAGTTTCAATTTAGTATAAATACATGTAGTAATAGAGATTATTTTTAAAAATGTTTTTCACATAAATACTATATAAAATATAGTTAATTTGGAACCACACTGGAGTCAGAATCTCTACCCAGGAGATCATGAAATTTACAATTTTGGTAGGGGCCTTCTTGTTCTATATCTGCATTTAGTTTTTCTTAAAAGGATGTCTACGATTGAACACTGCCAATGGCGATTGATGGACGTGTCGGAATTTCATATTGAGATTCTAAAGAGACTGTTATCAACGGAATTATGCAAATGATCATTAATGGACATAAATCTGAATTTCAAGAAACTGGGTATATATGCTCTACATAACCTAACTTGAATATTGAATTTATGATTTTTATTCCATTCCATGAGTAAGAGGAACCCTTGTTTTTTCACCTTTTTTAGTTTTAGATCTGTTGATTGATTGCTGTTTTCCGCCACACTCATAATTTTCTCAGTTATCTGGTGGTGTCCATCTTTTTTATGGTTGGAAGAGACGACCCAGATACAATATACCAGGGAAGAGACCATCGACCTTCCAAGAGTAAACTGGCAAACTTTCTCGCGAGCGGGAATCGAACCTGCGCCGACTAGAGGTGAGGGGCCTTAGTGATTTTGAGTGCAGTGCTCTAACCATTCGGGCACGGAGACCCTACGAAAAATAGACAATATACTATTCTTTTTGGTTCAAAAATACATATTTGCAATTTAATCGTACTCATATTTGGACACAAACAAGAAGTAATAACATTTTAACAATCAAAATGATATATGCATATTAGTTATTCATGATTCATTAAATTTGAATTTAGAGACAGATATCACGATTTTCATTTGACTTATTAATTGTGAGAATTTTTTCCTCAAATCGAATGAATGGTTTGGGTATGTATTGATCTACTCCATGTGATCAGAATTAATTTGATAACTGGTTTATAAACAGTTCGTTTTAGTGTTCACAAAAACAATATTTCATTGGTCAAGTTGTCTAAATAAGGGGATGAGTTGTCTAGAGAAGGGCTGTGTGACGCATAAACTGAAAGTAAAACAAGATATGTTTATGAAACACTAGTGAATATGAAATATAATATCCTATCATTCACCATTCAAAAGTTCCGTGCAAGGTTAAAGCAATATAAGCTGTCAAAATTGTTATTTTGGGGTCCCTAAAATTTAATCGAAATTTTGTAAACATCTACCTTCTGATACCTGATTTTATCGATTAAACTTTTGACATGTTGTATTTTTTGCATTAAATGTAAAAATTGTTCGACAGTTGAAATTAAGTCTTCCCGTACCTTAATTTTTCCGACATTATTTCCGTATGCAATGACCGAAAGTTGAATTCATTCGGCAAAATCAAATGCGCAAGCGCAATATTTCCGGTAAGCACGAAAGATGTCTGACAAAAGGTTCGAAGCGAGGGAGAAAGCCGACTTTGACTCATTCGGGACGAAAAAGATATAAAAACATGTAACATCGTTAACAATGCCAAAATAATGATGGTAACTATAATTTTATCTCACCTCGCCGTCCATATTTTAATGACCCGGATACAACCCGATCCACCCCGATCAGCATCAGAATCATTCGTGTCAACATCGGTTATCTTCGGGATTGTCGCCGACGATAAATCAGCTGCCTTTGTAAGGATCAAACGGAATGTCGAGGAATATATTTTTCATCACGTAAAGGTGTGTAAACGATGCATAAGAGAGGAAATTCGATGCAGTTCTTTTTTTCAATCATATCAGCGTTCATTTAACCTCTTTTAATGCCACTATAAAAAATGCAATTTTGGCAGCTTATATTACTTTAAAGTTTTGAAACTCCAAGGTTAAAGTCACAAGGTCAGAAACGTTAGTTCTAAAAAGAAACCATTCATATAAGTTCAAGTATGAAACATTAATAAGTGCAGAGATAACCAGTTAAAGTCCAGTAGATTTCAAATCCCTGGTCCCTATAGGACCCTCCATGATAGACAGGACTCTATAAAATTATCTGATTTACTCAAATGCTTTGAAATGTAATTTGTTTGAATGGATTTAGAGAGAACCACGTGATACTATATGCGCTATCACCAACATGTACAATGTGACCTTGTCATCTGAAATAAACACTCTCAACAACATATACAATCTGACCTTGTCATCTGAAATAAACACTCTCAACAACATGTACAATGTGACCTTGTCATCTGAAATAAACACTCTCAACAACATATACAATCTGACCTTGTCATCTGAAATAAACACTCTCAACAACATGTACAATCTGACCTTGTCATCTGAAATAAACACTCTCAACAACATATACAATCTGACTTTGTCATCTGAAATAAACACTCTCAACAACATATACAATCTGACCTTGTCATCTGAAATAAACACTCTCAACAACATGTACAATGTGACCTTGTCATCTGAAATAAACACTCTCAACAACATATACAATCTGACCTTGTCATCTGAAATAAACACTCTCAACAACATATACAATCTGACCTTGTCGTCTGAAATAAACACTCTCAACAACATATACAATCTGACCTTGTCATCTGAAATAAACACTCTCAACAACATATACAATCTGACCTTGTCATCTGAAATAAACACTCTCAACAACATGTACAATGTGACCTTGTCATCTGAAATAAACACTCTCAACAACATGTACAATGTGACCTTGTCATCTGAAATAAACACTCTCAACAACATGTACAATGTGACCTTGTCATCTGAAATAAACACTCTCAACAACATGTACAATGTGACCTTGTCATCTGAAATAAACACTCTCAACAACATGTACAATGTGACCTTGTCATCTGAAATAAACACTCTCAACAACATGTACAATGTGACCTTGTCATCTGAAATAAACAAAATTTCATTTAATGAAATGACAGTAATTCAAAAGGATTATAAGTATTTCACATTACATGACACTGTATTTATCAGTAAATGTGCAATATATTACAAAATGATGTATCAAATCTTACTTCTTTCTGATTTCCATGTTATTATCTCATAAATATATCAATAGTTTCATGCATAAATATTCATCAACATTCATCCCAAAATTGATTTAAAGAATTATCTTGATTCTAATATTCACTGCTAAATAAATTTTCTGTTAAAAGAAAAAACAACAACATCTACATTAATAATACATATCCCCTCCCTCCAATCATTAATTCATTACTTTCTTAAAAGCTGAAAAATGTTTCAAAACTAAAAGAATGGTTTTACGCAACATTCTCCAGAAGACAGGCCATTTGTTTATATATTAGTAAAATACAAGACGCATGGAAGAATGTTACGCTAATTTGAATGTGCTGTTATTCCTTGTTGATTTTACTCTAATTTGAATGTGCTGTTATTACTTGTTGATTTTACTCTAATTTGAATGTGCTGTTATTACTTGTTGATTTTACTCTAATTTGAATGTGCTGTTATTACTTGTTGATTTTACTCTAATTTGAATGTGCTGTTATTACTTGTTAATTTTACTCGATACACCTTAACCCTGTGTTCACAAAATTATTTTCGAAAGTGTTCTATAATGCCAACTCACTGTGTGTATTTGGACTAACTTTACATTTTCCCCCGTTGTTTTCGATTGGTATATATAGTAAATGTTACCTATAACAAAGAAACTCCAAAATGTCTACTACATTCTTGTACCTACATGGGTATGATGTACATTAAAGCAATATCGACATGATATTGATGATTTGAAATTCGGAAAGGACTTTAAAGGTTCAGTAAACATGATTAAAGTAAAAATCGGAGTTATCTAGCGCAGTTCGTTTTGAGGCGCAAATCTCTCTCTTTCTCTCTCTCTCTTTCTCTCTCTCTCTTTCTCTCCGAGCAAATGATGTGTACGCATTTGCGTACTTGCGTATAAGTAGCTACGGGCCTGTAGTTATAGAGGGAAAACATTGTTAAATTTGTTTAAAATTCATGTGGTTTTTTTAAATAATGATCGATTATAACAGTACCAGAAAAATTTGTTCCGTTCCCAAGTAATATTCACATAACTATTGTTTTCTCTCTTGGATTCACACAGAACACCAGCAAACAATCCTCATTTTTCACCTGTGCCAAGTCAATATATATACTCGAATGATTTTCTTTACTGTAAACTTTGCATATGAGGCGATTTCAAGGTCATAATATAATATCAAAATTACCATGTAGCGAATGAATGAATAACCGATAAAATGTGACATTTTTCCCGCGATACGACTATAGACCTATACGACCTGACGTACTTTTATATTGTAATATCATACCACGTGACGTGCACTGAGATACATTTTGTAATTTTTCATTAGTGTTTACATTTCTCAGCTGATTCGGGGTCTCCTTGACCGAATGAGCATCGAGCTTAAAATCACAAGGTCATTCACCTCTGGTCGGTGCGGGTTTATACCAAAAAAAAATAAAAATAGCTTACCGGCTGGGAAAAACACTGCCCGCTTGAATAATATCCCGGCTACCAGTTAACCCAGACTACTTGTATTCCACTGGATCATATTGGCCATTATGATAATTCTACAGGAATACTGGCAGACAAAAAAAAAAAAACGCGGCCGCACACTCGATCTGCCACGACACTGACTGACCAGAGACCTACCCGAACACTCTCCCTGAGCGACGGAACATAATTAATGCTAAAGCTACAACAACATTTACAAAATGACACAAACGAAAGCAAAACCAAATTCAACTTCATCACACACACACACACACACACACACACACACACACACATATATATATATATATATATATATATATATATATACAGAGAGAGAGATTATATATATATATATATATATATATATATATATGTTTGTGTGTGTGTGTGTGTGTGTGTGTATCTGTATATATATATATATATATATATATATATATATATATATATATATATATATATATTATACAGGAAACAGTAAGCTTTAGGTGCTTTGATGTTCAGGAGAACGTGATCCGTTAGTAGAA